>JAAWXA010000009.1:5742123-5758949 GCA_038090715.1 Florisuga fusca
AAGCGGGGAAGCGAGGGGGTGGTACGGGCTCTGCCCCAGGAGGCAGCTGCTGGGTTGCGGTTGGCACAGCAGCCCCCCCGCTCCTTGCACCGCTAGCCCAGCGCTCTGCCCTTGGTGGCCCCAGCGCCATAGCGTACTCCTTGAAATACGCCTTGGCACCCCATGGCACACGGGACCTAGGCATCCTCTCCACGGAGATGGGCACAGACCCCGAGGCACCTCGCACTGAAGCCGGGGCCGTTCAGAGAAGCAAGGCTCTTGGGCAGACAACAAAGGTCCCCAAGCACCTGCTCCCATCCCTGCTGCAAGCGGCACAAGAACCAGATGTCTGGGTGAACGCTACCCCCACGAGGCCTTTCAACCCCTTCGAGAGGGGAAATATGGCAGTGAAGGGGCAACAGTTCCACCTTACAGGGCACTGCCAGCGCTGTCGTGATGGAGAGCTCACCCAAACCAGCCCTGCGGGCAGCTTAGGCAACAGACTATCCAGCTTGTGAAACCAAGCTACTTTTAGGCACAGCACAGCTGCTGTGCAACGAGGGCTCAGGGGGTTGAGAGTGGGAGAAGGTACCAAGAAAACTCTACCAGTGAAGACAAGTGCTTAGAGAACGTAGCTGATGGGGGGATTAGAGGATTTGAATTACAGTACATAAAATGGCAGCAGGACTTATAAATTACTTTTTGCCTACCTTTCCTCCTGGCCAAATCCCTCTAAATGTAATTACAACCTGCCCTGCTAAGTTGCCTATTCAGGTTTACCTGCACACAGCTTGTTTCCTGAAGCACAGCATGGTATGAAATTCATCTGTCAGACAGGTGCAGAAGCAGGCCATCCTCCTGTGCCAAAAGATGAGCTGGCAGGGAAAAAGACCAGCCTGGCTGAACAGAGGTCTGGCTGCAACTCAGGGTGAAAATGAGAGGTCATGGCCTGTGGAAAAAGGGGCTGGCCACTCAGGATGACTGCAAAGATGTCATGAGGCTGTGTAGGGAAAGAATCAGAGCAGCCAAAGCCCAGCTTGAAATTAATCTGGCTGCAGCTGTCAAAGATAACAGATTGTTCTTCTATAAATATATTATTATTAACAACAGGAGAAGGACTAAGGAGAATCTCTATCCCTTACTGGATGCGAGGGGAAACATAGTGATCAGGGATGAAGAGAAGGTTGAGGTACTTAATGCTTGCTTTGCCTCTGTCTTCATTAGTTGGACCAGCTATTCACTGAGTACCCAGTACCCTGAGCTGGAAGACAGGGATGGGAAGCAGATTTAAGCCCCTGGAATCCAAGATGAGATAGATGGTCAGTGATCTGCTGTACCAGTGAGACATATAGAAGTCTTTGGGGTCAGATGGGATACACTCAGGGTTATTGAGGGAGCTGGCAGAAGTGATCACCAAGCCACTTTCTATCCTTTACCAGCAGTCCTCACTAACTGGGGATGTCATTCACCTGGACTCCAGTAATGCCTTTGACACAGTTGCCCACATTCTCCTGGAAAAACTAGGAAAAACAGTGTTTGTACCTCTGTACTCAGCACTGGTGAGGCTGAACTTGGAACAACTGAGTTCCGTTTTGGGCACCTCAGTACAGGACATGGAGGCACTGGAGCGGGTCCAGAGAAGGGCAACAAAGCTGGTGAAGGGTCTGAAGAACAAGTCTGTTGAGGAGCATCTGAGGGAAATGGGGTTGCTTAGTCTGAAGAGAAGGCTGATGAGAGACCTTATTGCTCTCTACAACTGCTTGAGTGAGGGGGGGTTCAATCCCTTCTCCACAGAAAAAAGTAACAGAACACGAGGAAATGGCCTCAGATTGTGACAGGGAAGGTTTAGACTGGCTATTAGAAGAACCTGCTTCACTGAAAGGGTTATCAAACACTGGAACAGGCCACAAGGTGGTGGTTGAATCATCATCCCTGAAAGTGTTTAAAAAATGAGTAGATGTGGCACTTAGGAATATGGTTTAGCATGGGACTCTGTAGAGTTAGGTTAATGGTTGGACTCAATGATCTTAAAGGTATTTTCCAACCAGAACAATTCTGTAATTCTGTGACTTGCACTGTGCTCACACTTGAGGCAGAAACTTATTTCTAGGACCATCATCTCCCAGGGCTGCACCATGGCTCCACACCAACATCCCTTCAAAGCATACTGCACTCCTGATGCAGAACAGTGTTATGAAGATCTTACATCCTCCCAGACACCTTTTCCAATAACCTGTCAACCGCCCACAGCTTCCTGGGCAAGGCAAAGTTTGAGATGTTCAAGGAAAAAAATTAAGTTCTCCAAGGGATCAAGGAAAACATAAGTAGTACAAGCTTCCCAGTCCACGTTTGTCCCAGGGGTATGAGTAACCTGTGGAAGCTAGGCTCCCAGTGCTTTTGGTCTCTTCACAGTCCTACAAAAAAAAACCAAAAAAACCAAACAACCCACAACAACAACAACAAAAAAAAGCACCTGCTCTCCTATGTGGGTTTGGAGACAGGAAGAAAGGAGAGGAGCTGTATCCTGGATCCAGAAGAAAAAGGAAGAACACAGGAGAAAGATGTGTTTGCGTCCCTGCCCCATACACTGTCTCCTCTTTCACCACTGTGCAGATCATAATTTTGCTCAATTCCTTCTTAGTCTTTTCCCACCATCCATGTGAGGTTCACCACATAAAAGAAAATCAGTCAAATATTCATGATTCAACATTCATGTGTGAAACAGGAGAAAGCCCCTTGACCCAACACTTGAACTAGTCAGAAATCCTTCCCCTGCCTTCCCAAGCTTGCTCTTTTCCCTTTCTACTGCAGCCATTTATTTTCTTCCTCTCTTGTCCTCCCTGCTAATGTACCTTATACTTCACCTTTCATGCTGTCACCATTGCCTCCCCACACTACATTTCATCACTTTCAATCATCCTGATGGTGAGCCCCACCCCACAAGCATCTCAGCTTCAGCCAAGCCTCTTAACAGTTGAGAAGTCCCCTGCAAGGTCAGCCCAGCATGTCCTCTTTTCTGCTCAGGAGATACCAAGCTCCCTGACTCTTTACACTCAGATTCTCCAAGGACCTAACTTTGAGCACTCTTCAGAGCAGGTACCACCTTCTGGGCAAAGCCACCTCGCAAGGTGCTGCCAGCTGAGCAAAGGGAGCACGGTCCTGTGGTCCTGCTGTATTTCAGAGCTGGAGCTGCTGCCCAGGGGAAGGTCTCAGCAGAGAGCTTGGGCTGTGTGGATGCAGCCCCCGGGCACTCTTGCAGGGAGCTGTGCAGGGCAGCGCAGGGCAGGGAGTTCCCTGCACCCTCAGCACTGGAAGCACCTTAAACACGAGGAGCCTGGAAAGCTGAGCACTGCTGGTGGGTGCTTTTCTATCGGTAATGAGCTCCTGGAGAGGAGGCTCCTGAGCTCTCAGCAGTATTTTCTCACGCCTGCCGAGCACTCTTTGCTATTCTGGCCCCATCACATCCTGTTATTCCCAGAGCCTTGCCAGCAGTGCAGAAAACAGCACAGAAAATGAAAACCTTCAGAGTTTGCTTGTACTGCCAGGGTAATGCAGCCTGCTGACAACATCCATGAGTGACCAGGTATCCTCCTGTGTAGAATGACTTCTTTTTTTCATGAAATCGATTTGTTAACTACAAGGAAAACACAACCCAAATAATTTAACCCTTTCATTTGAAGACCCTGAATCCCTTTCCCTGAGTGTCCTGTCAGTGTTAGAAACAGAGAGCAGTGTAGGGCAGATTCAGCAGAACCCAGAAGTCAGCTCTGATGCAGAAGGACTAGAGGAAGTCCAAGGAGCCTTTCTCCTAGGAGAAACACACATAACCACAGAAAGTCAAGGGTTGGAAGGGACCTCGAAAGATCATCAAGTCCAACCCCCCTGACAGAGCAGGGTCACCTACAGGAGGTCACACAGGAACATGTCCAGGTGGGCTTTCAATGTCTCCAGGGAAAGAGAATCTACAATCTCCCTGGCAGCCTGTGCCAGTGCTCTGTCACTTTCCTAGTAAAAAAATTTCTCCTCGTGTTTATATGGAACCTCCTATGCTCAAGCTGATATCCATTGCTTCTTGTCCTATCATTGGTCATAACTGAGAAGAGCCTGGCACCATCCTCCTGGCTCTCTCCCTTTATGTATTTATAAACATTATTGAGGTCGCCCCTCATTCTCCTCCAATCTGAAGAGACCAAGCTCCCTCAGCCTTTCCTCAAATGGGAGATTTTCCACTTCCTTAACTTAACTCACTTGTACTCCTGACAGAACACATTGGTTCTTAGTGCAGAAATACAGAGCATGGGGTAGCAAAGCTCTGCTCTTAGCCTTCAACCCCAGCAAAAGGCACAGCAAAAGCAGGGTCACCCACCCTCAGAGCTGTTGGCAGAGCAGCTCACGCTTGCCTACAGGTACCCAATTCAGAACAGATAAGCCAGATTTGCAGAGAAACATTGCTTACATTGCCAAAGTTTTGGGACCTATTTGAGCTGGAATTAGGGGCTAGAGCTGTCTGAGCTGAGCAAGACAGGACCTTCAGCACAGGTCCAGCAGAAAAGGCATGTACCAGGCTTCCACATGCTTTGAAAGGGTTTCCACAGTGATGTTTCAGCTTCAGGGCCCAAATACCTCAGTGCAAGATGACTTGCTTCCAGGTCCATACTATTTGTACCCTAGGTGTTCTGCAGTTAGAATTTGCAACGATTTCACCTCTGAGTTCACAGCTTTGCTCCGGAGTCTCATCTTTCATTTAAAAGAAAATACACTTCTAACCTTATGTTTCTACAGGTATCTCAAACAATATAAATTGTTCAATTACAGCTATACTGTAAGATGCAATGTTGCATACGGATAGTAGAGACAGCTTCATCAGAGGTAACAGGAATACCAGAAGCACTCTGACATGGAGACCTCTACTCAACACAACCTGCAATGAAGACATACAGTGAATATTAACAGTGATCATAACTTCACTTCTGCATCTTTGCAAAAGCATCAGCTAATTCAATAAGTGCCCTAAGATAAGTGACCTGAGAAATATAATAGAATAAACTAAACAGATCAAGATTGTACAAACCTCAAAGCAGTGTTATGGGCTCTTACATTTGTTCTTTTGCAGTTTCCTCTATAGCTGTTACTTCCATGTTAGAGCTTAAATATTTGGTTATTTTGTGACAAACTTTGTACAGTAGAATAACATAAGGGACACCTCGACAATCCAGATTGTAGGCTCTTTAACATGAGTATTGGTAAGGTTTTTTTAAGTTATCTAGATCTAAAAAAGGGAGAGAGGAATATGACCAGCTACATGGAGGAAATTTATGCATACGATTAAGACCTAATTTTACCTACAATCACCAAGGTCCTAATCAGCATTATTGTCAATAGAAAGATCTCCTGGGAACATGAACACTAAGACACTCTCAAGAAGACAGTTTTGCATCTTTGGCTGGCGGCCTTAGCAACAGCATTTAGGAGAACAGATCTGGTGTCCCACATTGCCCCCATAAAACTGAGATGATACTTATTGCGGGGAAGAAAAGACAAGCATTATCCAGATTTGTCTTTAGAAAGACTGAAAGGGTGGCTGCAGTGAGACAAAGTACATGTTTTTTTGCAGTCATCTGATATAAAATGTAGCTGAACTTTCAACTATGAAACATCTGGAGAATGCCCAAAGATTCTTCTAGCACTACTCTGATCTGAAAAATCAGGTCTGCTATATTTGTGGCCTCAAGGCACAGAAGTTCCACCTGAAACATGAACATAGGGTCTGTCTGGTCTCTGGAAATAAGTTTTAAGAGTCATACAGAATTTACCTAGGAACATCTAAAGAAAGTTAGAATGAGGATTCAGGGGCTGGAGCCAATCATGCTGGGGATGCACAGCTGTACCCTTGCCAGGTAGAGAGGCTTTTTTTTTTTTTTTCGCCTATCAGGAGACGTTCCTTGCCTGGCAGCTTTCGTCAGGAATCACAAGCAAGTGACAGCAAGGAGAGCAGTTATCTGGAAGAAACAAGAGTGACCTGCTATTCTGCTGGAAAAAAAAAGAGTTGAGAGCTCCACCTTGCATGAAAGAGCTGTGGACCATTCTGGGCTCCTGCCTGCTCACTTCATGTGCTATGGACTGCAGATCCAGAAAGTCATGCATTTTGAAGCCAAAAGGGACAAGAACATGAACACCCCTTCGCTCTCCATAGCCCTACAGCCACAGCAGTTCATTCTTTTAAATCTCACTCCAAAGCCCATCCATATACCCGTCCAAGACAACTTTGATAATTTTGCTAGCTAAGCCTCTGCCATGGCTCCTAACTAAGTTATGCAAGTCAAGAGCAGCCTCAGTTCAGGGAGTTTTCACAAGAGACCAATTCTCAGAGAGCTTCTCCTGTGTTGGCAGAGCAGGGTGCCTGGGAGAAGAAGGTGAGACATCTCAGGATAGTTTTCTCTGAACCTGCTGACACCAAGTGGCTCCTTCCTTCTCCCCCATCCCATCTGTGGGCTGGACACTCACCCTCCCTGACGATGCTCCCTGTCTCTTCCTGAGCAGGGTAAATGCGTTGTTTCTAGGTTCTGGAATAGGCGGGTAGAAGTGGATAAAAACAATTTAGCAATTGAAACAAGAAAACTAAGAGGTTGGCTCTGATTTCAACACATGAAAACTCCTGGAAAGGAGGGAGAAGGAAAAGCATTTGTCCCAATGGGCAGTGAGAGCCGTGAAGTCCTTTCCCCATAAGGGATGAAAGGCTCCTCTGATGGTCTGACTGTAGCATGTCACTGTCCTCTTCACACAGATCTAAATCACACCCCTGCAAACCTCCAAGACCTGTTTACCCAAACCATTACATCAAGATGGCAAAGTGTGTGCCACCATTGTTCAGCTGTGTAGCTTCTGAAAAGAAAAAGAAAAATGTTAACTGCATTACTCATCTCCATTGGCCGAATTCCTAAACTGCCTGAAATACTCTCCTTGTCTGAAAAACCTTTCCCATGCTGGTCAGAGAGCATGGGTATGTGTGTGGGTTTCTGAAAATCCATGCTGCTGTGCCTTGGGTCATGTATCACCCTCCATATCCTTGGCCTCTGTCACCACTGGGAAACTACAAGGTATGCCAGAAGTCCAACAGCTTGGCTTGATCAAGCCCTGCCTAGAGCTAGATACTGCCCAAGCAGTCTCTAGCCCTTCACTACAAATGCCAGGGCCACAGGCATAAAATGGCCAGACAGACAAATCACTCATCTGGGAGTGGCTCCATCCTTAATTTATCCTGATGCCCAATTGCAATAGGCACAGAGGGTAGAATGTAAGCTGCCCAGGGTGGCACATACACTGACCAGGACAGAAACACCTCCTGGGTCATTTTTTCTGGCCAGTGTGCAAACAGTAAAGCGTTGTAGAGGAATGACTGAGGGCAAAGTTAAGACATATGGTTTACTGGAAACTGGGATTTCAATTGCTTTAAATTGTAAAGTTAAACATTCTCTTAAGTGTTATTTAAGGTCACTGTAACCTTAACGTTATTTTTATGAGCATGTTTCTTAATGAAAATGAGAGAACAGAGAAGAATTCCCAATAAGCTGTAATTAACAGTTCCACATTGCACTTGTGTTCTTGAAGTATGAAAAGAAAAACATCTGATGAAAGGCAAACAGTGGCAAGATGGATCTCCTCTGACAACGTGGAGGAGCCAGGAAAATCTTCAGCAATGTTCAGCCAGGACTCAGAACTCCCCCTCCACCCTCCCTGAGCCAGGTGGCCCACATGTCCACCACCAGCAAAACTGTCCACCCCAGCAAGACGAGGTGCAGCTGTAGTGTGGAGTTATCATGCAGGAGCTATCAATGGCAGCAAAAAATGCTCTAAAATTCACGAAGCCATTGTTCCATCTTTTAGAAGTATAGAAACAGAACGAATATTTTTATGTAGGAATAATTATATATTAACACAACTTACTTATTAAGTAGAAGATCTTCTTATTATCAACCTGATTCATTCTATGAGCCCGATACAAATTTTTAGCCTCTCTCCTATCACTTTTCTTGTCTCCTTTTTTCACCCCAAATCATTTGCTTCTCCTTTTTCTCCATCTTTTCTAGGACATGAATTTATTTTCCTTCTTTATGGTAAAGCACAGAGCACTTTTCCTGGTGTCCAGAATTAATGAACAATAAAATCTTTTTTATTACCATCCATTGACAATTTGTTCTGGCAAACAAATTGTTTATTACTGGCAGCCCCTCAGAGGGCTGACTGTGACCTGAACTGAAATTTAGTCCCCAGAGAAATTCAAAGCTTTTACAGCTGGATATAGCCACCAGGTTAGCAGTTTTAACAGTCCTCTTGGCTGCCAAGCAGAAGCAGCTTGAAATGCTTGGCTGGCAAAAGGCTGAAACTCCTGTCTTCCATGACAGAGGAATCCCATGTAAAAACACGTCAGTCTGGGAAGTAACCTGTGAAAAATATCCTACCCAGTTTCTCACACATCCCATAAAAGGGGCTTGCACCCCACACAGCAGACTGTGTTTGAGCCGAGTGCAATGCAAGATGCTTATCTTCCCTAAAAGTCACAGCAGTGTATTTATTTTTGAAGCTCTATCACTCCAAATAGCCTAGACAATTAATGGAAAACTTTCCAAAACTTTCTAGCCCTGGCACAAAGCGTGAGAAACTGCAGGCTGAGGAGAGGCCAGAAATAGGAAGCATAGATCTGTCAGCTCCAGAGACACTGCAGTACCCATGCAGCAAGGCTGATCCTGTAACCTTTGCCTGCCTGCTGGGATCTAAACCCATCTCCAGATAGCAGCTGGAGTGTAGAAAAAAGACAGGGAAGAAGTCGGAGCCCAGAGGACATCAGGCATCCCTCTAGTGTCCCTATTCACATTCCAGGCAGAGTGACACTATGCTAAAGATTTATCATTTTCTACCTTTTACAGCCACATTAGGCTGGAACATCTTTACTCCCAGGGATGTAGGAGAAGGGGACTTCAAGGACTTCAGGGGTGGCAAGGGTTGAAATTATAGCCCCAGTGGAATTAGAACCAATTAAAACTGCTGACCTGCAGCATGCCAGCAACAGTTACATCAGACTGGAAGACACCAGGGCCCTCCATGGGGCAGTGCACTGAAAACTCCATCAGTAAGACACCATTCCTGATTTAAGAATAAGGTACAAAATCTGAGTATGGCAGCATCCCTTTCCGTTGCAATTGCTGTGAACAGCAATCCAGGTGTTGCTAAGCTTCCAAAAAACGCAGTGCTGACTTGCTTGGAAGATCTTGCAGAAACAGCTGTTGTCCTCTCATGATTTTATAGTCATCCAGCATGGCAACTCCTTGAACCGGGATCACGTAGGTCCCATCATTTGGGGTGAATAATCCTCAGCAGTGACAGCTCTGACAGGCAAGACTTAACAGCTACATCCCTGAACAACTCCAGCCTTCAGCCTCCGCCACCTGGACAAGTGAGTCCAGGACAACTGTCCACTGCCAACTCTTCTCCAGGTGCTCATAGAAGCACCATCTCTCTGCCAGAACAACTGTACACAGATCAGGAGAAGGTTTATGATGCTGTGCCACTTCTCCCTGAACCCAGCACCATACCACAGCGCCACACATGTCCTCCTTGTCCTGGGACAGCCACCTGCACCCCAGCTCCCAGAGAAAAAACCTTCTGTAGTTTTTCCCCCCTCACCCTCCGTGCTGCCTGCCTGTTATCTGGCTGTCCTTATGCTGGCCAAAATTTTAATTTTTGCTTTCCAAAATGGCAAGGTTTGTGGCCATACTCCCCCTCTCACTGCCCCTGCTCCTTGCTCCCCTGCCTGCACACCTCCTCCTTCTCCCCCTGCCTTGTCCTGGCAGAGCTGGCAGTGTAAGACACATCTGTCCCTGAGTTAACGGGCAGGGAGTTGGTTATGGTGTACAGTTGTCTCTTTCCAGGACAGGTCAGCAGCCTGTGTGTGATATCCCTAGCCCTGCTCACTCATTCATCTTGTTGGGGTCTCAGCAGTGCCATTTGGTGTTTCTCTCCTGCATTAGGGTTAAGCACCCTCCAGGCAGGAGGATGAGAAAGCCAGGACAACCTCTGCTGTATCAGAACCCCCAATTAATGAAGCACAAAAAGTTCAATGGCCATCAGGGTGGCAAGAGAACCACTGGCAGAAACCAGGTCCCTGAAGGCAGCTGAGATCTCAGCACAGGTACATGTAACCTTCTTGTCAGCAGGCCTGACTCAGATTGATGCTGCAAGGTGCTGGAAGCACTTGGCTCCAGCTGAAGGTGTTGAGGGTTTGAGGGCTTTGCTTTAGGGAACTGAACTCACACTCCCCCTGTTTGATATCTCTGCCATTTCCAGCCCTGTGTCCTTTGGTAGGCAAGTGGGGCTCCCCTGTTTGCAGTTTAGGTCCCAGAGAATGAAAGAAGATTAGGGGGTGTAAGCCTAAGGGCAGAGTTTTAACTACAAAGCATCCCAAAGGCCTGCTAGAAAATGTGGTCCAAAGAGATGCTGCCTAGGGAAACAGCAGTCTCCCATTCCTGCAGTCCATGCTTCATATTCCCCTGGAATTCCTGTCCCTCTGGTATGGGATGCTGGAGGGTGCAGTCCTGCTGTTCCCTTTAAGATCTGTTTATGGCAGCAGAGCCTATACATTTACATAGTCACCTTCTAAACCTGCTAACAGTGTCTGCTTCCACCACCTCCTGTGACAGCAACATCCAGCACTTCCATACACATTGCACAACAACATTTTTTAATGTGTTGTAATAGAACCCCCTTCACACATCATTCAGTGCCCCCTGCCCCTAGAGCAGTGGGTTTGGTGCATGGCAATTCTCCATTCACCCTATATGCTGCCTCCATGACTTTTGTCCTCTCAACCATCTTTCCTTTCCCCAAATGGAGGATTTCCAGACCTTTTTTCCCTCCTTGGAAGGCAAGGTGC
This sequence comes from Florisuga fusca, assembly GCA_038090715.1. Lineage (NCBI taxonomy): Eukaryota > Metazoa > Chordata > Aves > Apodiformes > Trochilidae > Florisuga > Florisuga fusca. The sequence goes on from JAAWXA010000009.1 coordinate 5,753,030, forward strand.
CTCATCATTAGGAAGCCATTTTTAATAACATGCACTGCGTAATAGGGATTACTCTGTAATTGCAAAAGGGAAGGTCAGATTCTTATTGTTTATATATTTACACTTTAGGGCAAGTATTTTTTTTTCCCTGAAAGGTGAACACTTCAGCAGTGCTGAACAAAATGACCTCCACCCCTTTCACAGAAGAGTGGGGAAGGGAATTATGAAGTAATAAATTCCACTATTTAAATGAGCTCACATTTCTCCTTGCAATTGTTGCCAGTACCTGAATGCAAGGCTTGGCAGTGAAGAGCTGTCACTATGGGAGCACAGCAGCCAGAAAAAGGAGTGAGAAATGAGGTAAACTGCTTAGGCCACTGCAAGTACAAGTGGTACTCATTCATTTTAACACCTGTGCATCTGCAGAGATGCCCAGCACATCACTGCAGCATTTTCAGATCAGTGATATATCACTACATGCATATAGATGTGTGCACGTGTTTCTCATGCTTAGGTTAGTTTCAAGTCTAACTCAAGTTTGCAGCAGACACTTCTTTCTTTGGCACTGGCTGAAGGTGAGGAAATATCTCCCATAGGAGCTAAGAGCCATTGCAAGGCCGATGGTTTGTGTTTGAAGGTCACAACAAGAGCAAAGAAATGTGCCATCTCTAGCAAATATATAACTACTTACAAGTGTAATTCCTCTATGAATGTGTCCACTGCAACGTTACCTTTCTCCAGAAAGAGATGAGAAAGCCTATGTGTAACAATTATAATTATATTGCTTAGGGGCACACTGAAGAATACCTATAGATTATTTTAGTGCAGTAAAATCTAGGTAGGAAAAAATAACCATATTGATAGGCCCAAGTTTGAAAGCCCCATGAACAGCTGGGGGCAATCTCAGGCTGCAGACACTGCCATGCAGCAGCATGATACTGATTTTTCATGACCCATGCCTGGGTCTTTCATGCACCAAGCAGCTGTCCTAGCCAGGCAGGCTCTGCCCTAGCTACAGCACAGGCCAAGCTCAGGCCCAGCCATCACAGCACCTCAAATATGTTCTGGGCTCTCAAGCACCATGTTTGTGCCTCTGTGCCCACATCTCCAGGTCCACAAGGCAGCTTTTCCCTTCCTGTCAGCCCCAGGGGCAGCTGAGGGCAGCTTGCATGGAGCAAGGGAGGAAGAAGGCTCCAGGTTGCCTTTATCATCAGATTCAGAGAGAAGCTCACCAGGAGGGCAGCTGTAGCTAGAGAGGACAGCTGTGTCTTATGGAGCCATTTAGTCCTTGCCAAACTCTGAAGGATGTGTTTGCTCTGTCAGGTTTCCAGTCCCCAGAGAATTCTGCAACCTTCCCAAGATAATACAGGATAAATTAGATTTTTAAATAGGTTTTATCCATGTTTTCAAACTTTATTTTACCTCTTCTGCTCTACGAACACCACATCCTCATTTCTCTCTGGAGGCTGTCATACAAGCAGCCTCATAGCCCTGAGGAGAAGGACTTGGGGCTGGTGGACCAGAAGCTTAATGTGAGCCATATGTGTGCTCACAGCTCAGAAACCCAACCAAGTCCTTGGCTTCATCAAAAGCAGCACAGAGAGGTGGTCAAGGGAGATGTTTCTCCCCCTCTACTCTGCTCTTGTGAGACCCCACCTGGATGAGATCCCCACTTGCAGTACTGTGTGCAGTTATGAAGTCTGCAACATAAGGACAGAGAACTCCTGGAATGTGTCCAGAAAACCAGTAAAACGATCAGAGGGCTGGAGCGCCTCCCCTGTGAAGACAGACTGAGGAAGCTGGGGTTGCTCAAGCCTTGAGAAGAGAAGGCTCTGAGGTGACCTTATAGTGGCTTTCCAGTATCTAAAGGAGGGTTGTCGTGATCCGATTTATTATTTTAATATTTTGTTTAGCAAGGCCAACAAAACCTCTATTCTTATGATTTTCAAAAAGCACATCATACAGAGCTTTCTTTAGGATATAGTCATGGGGTTTGAGGTACTTCCATAATGGGCATACCAAAGCATTTTCTCTAAATACATTTTCTTCATAGAAGGACACACCACACATGATAGGCTCCCTTTAAATTGTTATAAAATTTCCTTAAGAGTTAGATTGCAATTCAGGCGTTAGTCTAAGAGCAAGCTCTGATTTTTCCTCAATATTATCCTGTCCGTGACGCCAATTTCTGTCGCGATCCGAGCTATTATTTTAATATTTTGTTTAGAGGAAATCTCAGCCTCTGCTTCAGAGACAACGCATAGAATTGCAGGCTAACATGTGTTGAAAAGTTACAAGGATTTATTTTTAGGGAAGGCACAGAGAATTAAGGGTTAAGGGGAACCGGTAGAGGAGAGGCCAGTTCGTTACCGCGTCGCTGTAGCAGGGTGAAGAAAAAAAAAACGCCGCTCCGTTTTTCCGTCAGGGCAGGCCCCTCTGCAGGCTTCTTTGACTTCCATGATTTCGGTCCATGGCTACTGCTGGTTCATGCGTGGCTTTCTCCGTGGTGTGGGCTGGCAGGCAGGCTGGAAGACAGGCTCTAGGCAGGCTTCTTCCAGGCTTCTTTTCAGGGGTATTTTTATAATGAAAAAGGGGAGCGAGCCCCCCCCTTTTTTTTGCCCCCTCATGCGAGTTACTGGTAAACTGTTTTTTTCCGGAGGAGCATTCTTCCAAGACAAGTTATCAGTCGATTTAGATATGTTAATTTTCTATTGTCTAGCCCGAAATTCCAGGCACCAGCAGACTGGTTTGCCTGTTTACCGTCTTTGGATATGTAAATGTGTTTGACATGTAAGCTTAAGGAAGAAACTTGCTCAAGAATCAATTATTTTTTAAAGGGTTCACATCAGCACCATACAGAAATGGCAGGGTGCTCTGGCAGGGGCACCTGGATGCCTTTGTCCTGAGTGACCCTCCAACTCTGTATGGGATGGAGCCATCCAGCTCACTGCTGCTTGTGTGAGATAGGAACATTCTCACTCTGTTTTCATGAGAAACATAATGAGTGGAGGGATATCGGTAAGAATATCTGACCCCCATAGAAAGAAAATTTTAAAACACAAACAAAAAAGTTTCCTGGATCTTCCAGGGGAAATCAAAGTAAATGCACACCTGTGAATGACTTGTGCTTATTCCTCACTTTAATAATTCCATGTAGAATGGGTGCTGACAACCATGTGCACATGGTCTGGCCCTTGTCTGGCCCCTTGACCTCCTATAAGCATTTCACTTGATTTCNGTTCTGGGCTCTCAAGCACCATGTTTGTGCCCCTGTGCCCACATCTCCAGGTCCACAAGGCAGCTTTTCCCTTCCTCTCAGCCCCAGGGGCAGCTGAGGGCAGCTTGCATGGAGCAAGGGAGGAAGAAGGCTCCAGGTTCCCTTTATCATCAGATTCAGAGAGAAGCTCACCAGGAGGGCAGCTGTAGCTAGAGAGGACAGCTGTGTCTTATGGAGCCATTTAGTCCTTGCCAAACTCTGAAGGATGTGTTTGCTCTGTCAGGTTTCCAGTCCCCAGAGAATTCTGCAACCTTCCCAAGATAATACAGGATAAATTAGATTTTTAAATAGGTTTTATCCATGTTTTCAAACTTTATTTTACCTCTTCTGCTCTACGAACACCACATCCTCATTTCTCTCTGGAGGCTGTCATACAAGCAGCCTCATAGCCCTGAGGAGAAGGACTTGGGGCTGGTGGACCAGAAGCTTAATGTGAGCCATATGTGTGCTCACAGCCCAGAAAGCCAACCGAGTCCTTGGCTTCATCAAAAGCAGCACAGAGAGGTGGTCAAGGGAGATGTTTCTCTCCCTCTACTCTGCTCTTGTGAGACCCCACCTGGATGAGATCCCCACTTGCAGTACTGTGTGCAGTTATGAAGTCTGCAACATAAGGACAGAGAACTCCTGGAATGTGTCCAGAGAACCAGTAAAACGATCAGAGGGCTGGAGCGCCTCCCCTGTGAAGACAGACTGAGGAAGCTGGGGTTGCTCAAGCCTTGAGAAGAGAAGGCTCTGAGGTGACCTTATAGTGGCTTTCCAGTATCTAAAGGAGGGTCTACAAGAAAGCTGAGTTAGGGCTTTTTACGTGGGTAGCAAGAGGACAAGGGAAAATTGTTTAAAACCTGAAGAGGGGAAATTTAGGTTAGACATGAGGAAAAAATTCTTTCATGTGAGAGTGGTGAGATGCTGGAACAAGTTGCACAAGGAAGGTGTGGCTGCCCCCTCCATGGAAGTGTTCAGGGCCAGGTTGGATGGAGCCTTGAGCAACCTGGTCTGGTGGGAGGTGTCCTGCCCATGCAGGGGCGTTGGAACTGGATGATCTTTAAGGTCCCTTCCAACCCTAGCCATTCTGTGATTCTGTGATTATGTTTGAGATTTGCTCTCTCCAAAGTGGGGCAGCTGCACCCCCCCAGCTCTGGACAACCTGAGGCCACTCTTGCCACCCCCCCAAAAGTCACCTTTGAAGCCTAATGTAAAAACTCAGTTCCCATACAAAAGCCTAGGCTTTACAGCACCTCCCAGGGCATTTATTTCTCTCCCAGTGTTTGCAGTATGACCAAGATCCAAACATTAGATAGCTTGTTCAAGAGCAAAGATCCCGTGTCATTAGGATCTTCGCTGAGCAGTAGTGCCAAGGAGAAGACACTTCATATCCCCCAGCAGGGGCAGAGCTGTCAGAGGCTAATTGTTTTCAAAGAATGGTCTGAGATGAAGCCCTTCTGGTATTTGTATGGAAAAACTGAATCTCACACTTAGAACACAGAAATAACAATGTTTGTTGAAAAGGAAATATAGGAGAGGGAGATAAAAGGAAAAATGGCCATTTTGAATGAACAGGAAAGGAGGCTTGTTCTGTTTCTCAGAAACTACTATTGTGAACTGTCATTTTTGAAGATGCTTTACAACAAAAGCATCTGTAAATCAAAAAGCCAGCAGCTCTCCTCCACTAGCTCTCTTTTTTCTTGCAGAAGNGTATAAGAGACAGGCTTAAAGGCTGCCCCATGACTGAAACAAGTTCAGATTTGTGCAGCTGTGATCTCAGAACTGTCATTGCAGCCTTAAGCATCAACCTGAACATGGATGTGGCCATCACCAATCTGTGAGCAGCTGACACAATGATGAATCAGAAATGGGCTGTGCATGAATGCAATACAACATGCAACAGCCAGCTTGAAATACTGGGCTTCCTCCCTGGCCAGCCTCAGAGTCCTCAGTCTCTCTTCTTGCTGAAAGAGATCAGCACTCCAATAGGCAAACATTCCCTTAAAAAAAAAAAAAATTAAAAGGACTTGATTTATTTGAAAGGCTGTTGCCAGCCCTGTGCAGATGGAGGCTGTCTCATTAACAGAGGCAGCCCCCCAAGAGTAGCTCAGAGATATGTCAGCATCACCAAGTGCTCTCGTCTCTGGCAGGGGAAGCCCATGTCCCCAGAGTGGAGCAGAGCCAGCCCACAGCACAGGGCAGAGGTCTCTTTGAAGGCTGTAGTTCTCAGTTTGGCCTCAGACAGGGACCCTTCTTAGCAGCTCCCAGACTTGGAGGAGAATCCAGTCTGCCGTGAGAATCCCAAAATATTTTTTGTCTGTTCCAGTAGCGTTTCAGAAGATGGATCTGCATGGTACACCAAGAATTGCCCTGGTTTCAGCTGCCAGAAACCACTGCAGATGGCCCACTGAGTGGAAACCCAGAGATGGAGCAGGGGGTTGGAGATGTCTGCTGGGCACCCCTTACACACAGCCAGCAACATGCTCCAGTCCAGCCCTGTCAGCTTCTGTGCTGCTACTTTGTTCCTCCAGATCTGAGATGAATACCATTTTTCAAAAAACAGCTTGAAGGATTATTTAAGTGAGCTCAAGCCCCTTGCTTTGAGATATGTTTTAAATTGATTTGAAAGAAACAAGGAAAACCAGCTTAAAGGCTGCCCCATGACTGAAACAAGTTCAGATT
>JAAWXA010000009.1:5758968-5782513 GCA_038090715.1 Florisuga fusca
ATGTTTTATTAGTGGAAGAAATACATCTGAGCCAAAAAATGAACTGAAAGTTTTCTTATTTACACTCTAGTGGCTGGTGGCCTAACTATGCATGGAAATTTGGGTGAGCCCCAATTCATGATGAGTGGGCAATGACCTAATGGTCTGATGCCATTATAAATCTTTTCTGCNAGCGAGCCCCCCCCCTTTTTTTGTCCCCCTCGAGTTACTGGTAAACCGTTTTTTCCGGAGGAGCATTCTTCCGAGACAGGTTATCAGTCGATTTAGATATGTTAATTTCTATTGTCTAGCCCAAAATTCCAGGCACCAGCAGACTGGTTTGCCTGTTTACCGTCTTTGGATATGTAAATGTGTTTGACATGTAAGCTTAAGGAAGGAACTTGCTCAAGAATCAATTATATTTTTTAAACGGTTCACATCAAGGGTCTACAAGAAAGCTGAGTTAGGGCTTTTTACGTGGGTAGCAAGAGGACAAGGGAAAATTGTTTAAAACTTGAAGAGGGGAAATTTAGGTTAGACATGAGGAAAAAATTCTTTCATGTGAGGGTGGTGAGATGCTGGAACAAGTTGCACAAGGAAGGTGTGGCTGCCCCCTCCATGGAAGTGTCCAAGGCCAGGTTGGATGGAGCCTTGAGCAACCTGGTCTAGTGGGAGGTGTCCTGCCCATGCAGGGGCGTTGGAACTGGATGATCTTTAAGGTCCCTTCCAACCCTAGCCATTCTGTGATTCTGTGATTACGTTTGAGATTTGCTCTCTCCAAAGTGGGGCAGCTGCACCCTCCCAGCTCTGGCCAACCTGAGGCCACTCTTGCCACCCCCCCAAAAGTCATCTTTGAAGCGTAATGTAAAAACTCAGTTCCCATATCTAGGCTTTACAGCACCTCCCAGAGCATTTCTTTCTCTCTCAGTGTTTGCAGGATGACCAAGATCCAAACATTAGATAGCTTGTTCAAGAGCAAAGATCCCGTGTCATTAGGATCTTCGCTGAGCAGTAGTGCCAAGGAGAAGACACTTCATATCCCCCAGCAGGGGCAGAGCTGTCAGAGGCTAATCGTTTTCAAAGAATGGTCTGAGATGAAGCCCTTCTGGTATTTGTATGGAAAAACTGAATCTCACACTTAGAACACAGAAATAACAATGTTTGTTGAAAAGGAAATATAGGAGAGGGAGATAAAAGGAAAAATGGCCATTTTGAATGAACAGGAAAGGAGGCTTGTTCTGTTTCTCAGAAACTACTATTGTGAACTGTCATTTTTGAAGATGCTTTACAACAAAAGCATCTGTAAATCAAAAAGCCAGCAGCTCTCCTCCACTAGCTCTCTTTTTTCTTGCAGAAGAACTAATACACTAAACCTTGGCCTGCCAGGTGTAAATTTACCAGGGCATTTTGGGGGGTTGGATTTGGGACTGAAGAGGGTATGGTTTTGCTCATTATAGAGGCAGGGGTCAGATATGATGGTAGAACTAAGATTTCAGTGTTGAAGCTTTCTCCATGTGAGGGATATGGAAAGATGATTAAGCTTGAGGCCAACATGCAAATGTTCCTCTGGTCTGGGAATATAACTGTCCCTTTCCCAAGGATATTAACTCTCTCGAAAGGAGAAGCTCAGCCAGCTGTACCCAGGGTGGGTTACATGTTTTGTCCATAGACCTATCACTGTATTTTACTCCAGTCATAGAATCACAGAAAACACCAAATTGTAAGGGACCCATCAGGACCATCAAGTCCAACTCCTGTTAATGTGTAGGGCACCCCAAGAATTAGACCATGTGCCATCACATCCCTTGCACAAGTTTATTGAGAACCCTGTCAAGCCTGGTGCTTACACATCCAACAAGGATGGAAAATACTTGCCCAATGATGAATCAGAAATGGGCTGTGCATGAATGCAATACAACATGCAACAGCCAGCTTGAAATACTGGGCTTCCTCCCTGGCCAGCCTCAGAGTCCTCAGTCTCTCTTCTTGCTGAAAGAGATCAGCACTCCAATAGGCAAACATTCCCTTAAAAAAAAAAAAAATTAAAAGGACTTGATTTATTTGAAAGGCTGTTGCCAGCCCTGTGCAGATGGAGGCTGTCTCATTAACAGAGGCAGCCCCCCAAGAGTAGCTCAGAGATATGTCAGCATCACCAAGTGCTCTCATCTCTGGCAGGGGAAGCCCATGTCCCCAGAGTGGAGCAGAGCCAGCCCACAGCACAGGGCAGAGGTCTCTTTGAAGGCTGTAGTTCTCAGCTTGGCCTCAGACAGGGACCCTTCTTAGCAGCTCCCAGACTTGGAGGAGAATCCAGTCTGCCGTGAGAATCCCAAAATATTTTTTGTCTGTTCCAGTAGCGTTTCAGAAGATGGATCTGCATGGTGCACCAAGAATTGCCCTGGTTTCAGCTGCCAGAAACCACTGCAGATGGCCCACTGAGTGGAAACCCAGAGCTGGAGCAGGGGGTTGGAGATGTCTGCTGGGCACCCCTTACACACAGCCAGCAACATGCTCCAGTCCAGCCCTGTCAGCTTCTGTGCTGCTACTTTGTTCCTCCAGATCTGAGATGAATACCATTTTTCAAAAAACAGCTTGAAGGATTATTTAAGTGAGCTCAAGCCCCTTGCTTTGAGATATGTTTTAAATTGATTTGAAAGAAACAAGGAAAACCAGCTTAAAGGCTGCCCCATGACTGAAACAAGTTCAGATTTGTGCAGCTGTGATCTCAGAACTGTCCTTGCAGCCTTAAGCATCAACCTGAACATGGATGTGGCCATCACCAATCTGTGAGCAGCTGACACAATGATGAAGTGCAAAATTATGAGATAAATCCACTTTGTGCCTCCCCCTGCAGAACAGAGATGAGACGCTGCCAGAAGCACATGGGGTTTCTTCAGGAAGGTTGTGTATGAGCAGACATAGGAAGAAAAGCAGTGAGGACAAAGTGCAGCATGGCAAGGGAAGATGGATCAGGTTAAAAAGAAATGGAGAAGGATGAGGGTTTGCAGAACAAGATGGAAGATGACAACCACTCAAGAAAGGAAAACCTCCAGTTCCTAATGGACAATCCACTTTTTTCCACCTACCTCCATCTCCCATGTTCTCCTCCTGGTTCCTCATAGAGCCTGAATAAAATAACATTAAAAAAACAAAAACAGAGAGAGACAGCTAAGAATGAGCAACGTGAGAGAGGAGTAATCAACACTGAAGAAAGAGAAGCATTTTCTGCTCACTAGCTGAAAACCAGCCCTGTCATTGAGTAACACAGGCTGACAGTCTTCTGCGATGTGAGGAATGGGAAATGAAAGGTCTGAACCAGTAAAGCTGAGAATGACAAATGGGAATCACAATGAAAAATGTCTGACAGATCTGGAAATTAAATTAAATTCCAACCTCCTGAAGTCTCAGAGAGAGACACAAATGGGAGACTGCTTGGCAGAGGAGCAATTCTGGGGAATTCCAGGAATTCTTTGGCCAGATGTCCCGTGCATTGCAAGGAAAAGCCTGGATGCTCTTCCTCTTGTGGGCACACAGCACTGCCCTGGCTGCCGCTGGAAAAAGAGTAGAGGACAATTACCAGAATAAGTGAAATTAGGTGTACAGCAAGGGAGAAGATGAACAGAAAGTAGACTGCTTATACCACACCTGAGACAGGACTGAGGGCTGATGAATCTGGGGTACTATGGAAGAGGACTAAGGGTGACAGAAGTCCTGGCTATTATCTGGGGTGCCATTAGCACCACATCAATTTAAAAATGAAGTTGTTTTAAATCATCTGCAGCAGAAAAGATTTATAATGGCATCAGACCATTAGGTCATTGCCCACTCATCATGAATTGGGGCTCACCCAAATTTCCATGCATAGTTAGGCCACCAGCCACTAGAGTGTAAATAAGAAAACTTTCAGTTCATTTTTTGGCTCAGATGTATTTCTTCCACTAATAAAACATCTTAAGTGACCAGTGACCTGGTGCTGTGTTCCATGGACTGAACTGACATGGATTGTCACATTTGTACAGGTGGCCATTTTTTGCTCCATGACAGAACTGAAGTCAGAAAGAGTGATACATCCAGTGCACCAAGACTTAGAAAGTTTTGCAGGTATGTCTGATTTTGCATGTCTGCTGCTTTTGTAATTTCCTGACCTCAGCCCACGTGCCATGCTTCGCTGTGGCTTTACTCAAGTCTGGAGTTCACAGCTTTGACAGAAAACATTCAGAAGATACTTCATGCCAGAGAGGTCAGAAATGAAGAAGTGAGACAGCCAGACACACCATAAGGAAAGCACTTTCCTCCCCCCTCTGAAGACTGAATCACAGAACCACAGAATGTCAGGTTGGAATGTACCTCAAGGATCATCTGGTCCAGCCCTTCTAATATTATTGTTTATATGAGATGTCTCAGCACCCCGTCAAGCTGAGACTTAAAACTTTCCAAAGTGGGGGAATCCACCTCTTCCCCTGGGAGACCATTCCAATGTCTGTCTGTCCTCACAGTGAAAAATTTTCCTCTTGTGTTCAACCAGAATCTCTCCAGGAGCAACTTGTGCCCATAGCCCCTTGTCTTGTCCATGTGACTCCTTGTAAACAGGGAGTCTCCATCTTCTTTAGATGCTGCCCTCTAAGAACTGGAATATCGTAATAAGGTTTTCCTGATCAGCTGCAGCTCTGAAAATCCCGTTCAGCAGCCTGGTCTCCTTAAAATGCCTCAGTCTTACTTACTTACTATTTTTGTGTTGAGTTTTTCTTCCCCCAAAACTATTTTGCTTCATTTGTGAATTATTTTTTCCATCACTGTTACACCATTTCCAACCACACTGGACGATGCTCTACCACCACCCCATGTGCTGAAGCATGAGCTCAGCTACTGGGACACCATGAGCCCTTTCCAGGAATTTGAGGTTTTAGAAATGGCAAGAACAGACTTCCCCATGGGAGCTGTCTGAAGGAGCAGTGACCCATTTCCGACATTTGTCATGTGGGAAGTGGGTCTCCTTGGTGTGAAATTAACAGGGAGCAGGAGCAAAAGGTGAAATTGTGAGGTTCATTATGACTAACGTGAGACCCAGAAGAGCTTCATTGCCCAGGATTGCCTCTTACTCCTTTGCTCCTGAGCACCAGGTTGTCTCTCCAGTTCAGCAGCACTCCAGCTCCTCAGCAGGCTCCTTCCTGTAAGTCTGATGTATTGCAGCAGGGATCCAGGCTGCCAGCAAGCCTTGAGCACACTTAGCCAGGAGCCTGAGGGGGACACACAGATTTAATGCCTTTTATTCTCTGTTGTTGGGGAAAAAAAAACCAACAAAAAACCAAAGAAACATTTTCACTGTTAAAAGAAGATCTTGTTGATACACAAACGTTACTGCTTCAGTGTACTGACAGCATTAAACCAGCATAGCTCCCTCAGGATGGACACAGCAGCTGGATTCAAGGTGTTGATAGCTCTGTGTTACCAAGGGAATGAGCTATAGCCACATAACAGCTTTTTGCACCCCTCTTGAAAGCATCACACCAAATCTGGATTAGATAAACAAAGATCATCCAAGATATACCAATGTGCAAGATATCTTCTGTAGCTTACCACCAAATCTAGCTGAACACCGGTGCTTCATTCTACAAATGCTTTTACTATGTTTACCATTACTCTCTGCATCTCCCATCCTTAAAAGAAACCAGCCAACTAGAGAATAGAGTACTTAAAAGACCAATGCATGTGAAGATTTCAGAGTTTTCCCTTGTAGAACACTCTGTTAAGTAAGCAACAGTCTCTCCACATAAGAGTCTTTCAGCCAAGCAGACTAAGCAGTGATGTATCAGACAGGGCTTTTCTTCCCCCTCTTCAAATCCTAAATGCAGTTTGGGAGTTCGTGTTGGTGGAAACACATGTAGCCACTTTAGCTGATGTTTTTCAGCCAGCTAGCTCATTCTGAGTCTATTCACTGCTGGGTATTTCAAGGGGAAGGTGAAATTACATCCAGCTGACCATCCAGCTCATCCCCAGCAAGGCAGGCACTGCCACATGTTTTGGTCAGAAAAGACTTTCTGGAAAAATTCTGCCTAGCTCTCCTCAAATTAGCACGAGAAGTACTGATCAGTTTTCACTCTGAAAATATAAAGTGTGAAAACCAAACAAGTTAGGGAGAACAAAACTCTCATTACTGACCACAATGGTCAGAAAAATTATCCTGATCTAACTAGACTTTGGCTTCAGTCCAGCACAGAAAACCCTACATCCCCATCCCTGTCCTCATGGATCATCTAGGGGTACTGTTCTGCAATGTGGCAAATACACAACACCCAATGGCTTTTGGCAGTTCCCTCAACTTCTAGCTGATTGTGGTTTCCAGGCTTCCCTCTTCATCTTTGTTTGTTTTATAAGTATAGTCTTTTAAGGATAAGAGTGAGAAAATCACATTGTTTTTACTGGAGTAAATTTCCCATCTCAATTCCAGTTCTATTTGTTGCATTCTCAAGGAGTTTCAGTTAACAATTCCCCCAACAAACTCACAGAAGTTTATACAACCATAAAGTGGGTGAGGTTACTGCCTTTATTGTCTCCTCTAAAACAAAACAAAACAAAAACAAACAAAAAAAACCCACAAGGACTATTTAGCAAAATAAAACTCGTTTAGGTCTGAAGGTCTACTTTTGTATTTCTTCTCAAGGTAACAGATTTTTTTTTTTTTAAAGCTACTAAGTTGCAATTAAAAAAACCATCACTTGGCTCATGTCCTTTTTTGAAGCATTTGAGTGGAAGAGGAAATAGTGATGCTGTAACACAGTGAGTGGAGTGACGGGAGGAGCCACATAGCAAGGTCACCTCCTCAGCAGTAGCAAGCTTCACAGCAGTAATATAAAACCTCCCTCTGATACAAGATACCATTCACAGCTACTTTTAAGAGCTATAAAAATCCAGAGCCGGCACACATTAATTAAAGCTGCTCAGAGAGAAGCGCTGCGTGTCAGTCTTGGCAGCGGGTGACTGAAGGGCACCTCAGCGGGAGCAAAATGCCCCTGGATAGGGTTAGCTAAAATATTTCAGCTTTTATCACCTTCAGGTTTGTCAGTGGGCAGCACAGATGGTTTGCAGCTGAGGAGCCAGTCAGTGTGCTTCTAAGGAAGCAATGTGACCTGTGTCATGAAGCAATTCATACCATAAGAAAGCTTTTGTGACTAGCCAAAATCTCCTTTGTTGGCATTTAAGTCCATACCTCCTGTCCTAGCTAGACTAAAAAACAGACCACAGGAAAACCCCTCCTCTTTACCATGATTTTAAATATATCTATATCTCTTTGTTCCTTGGTTCTTTGTTTTTCCTAAGTGAGACAAATTCAGTTCTTCTGTGCTTTGCTTGTAAGCCACATTCCCACTCTGGTGTTCCCTGCAGAGCACAGAGTTCACCTTCCACAGTAGCAAGTCCTGAGCAAAAGAGGCAGCGAGAAAGACCAGGACACATGGGGCTTCCCTCAGCTCCTTTTCCTCCATGGTTAGGGTAAGGTAGGCTGAGACAGTTGACATTATCACCCAAGTGCAAACCTGCTAGCTACAGCAATTTATTTTCCCCGGCCCTTGCTGCAGCCCATCACAAGAAATAAGATTTTGTGGTGAACCTACTGGAGAGCTCCAAGTGCCAGTGAAACACATCCAATAAATCACAGATTCAGAGAATCACAAAATGTTAGAGACTGGAAGTCATCAAGAGAGATCATTGAGAGATCACCAATCATCACTGAGACATCATCAAGTCCAAGCCCCCTGCCAGGGCAGGATCACCTGAAGTAGGTCACACAGGAATGCATCCAGGCAGATTTTGAGTGTCTCCAGAGAAGGAGACTCCACAACCTCACTGGGCAGCCTGTTCCAGATGATGTCCAGCAAGAAGTCCTTCTGATTTTAACTGGTGATTATTACAGTTGAGCAAAATAAAGATAATCCACTTTACTTGGCTCTTCCATCTATCTGCCATACTTACACCCCTCCTGCTTTCTTTGTCCGAAGTTGCAGCAGGGCTTTCACACTGCTGGTAGCAAGAGCACAATCCAGTATTTCACTGCAGACTGGAAACCTTGAAAGCAGCAAAACAGAACTGGGGGCATGGAGCTAATGGCCCCACACTCCAGTGGCATGAAGAGTCCTAACACCCATTTACAAGGCAGAGAAAAATAAAAACATGCTTGAATATTCCTGAGGGTCTAAGACTCAGCACCATCTCCTGATTGGCACCTATGGCTATCACATACAGAATGTGTACTTGAAGGCCTGTTGAATTTTAAGTTCTTTCTTGTGTAACTGATTTGTTAAGAGATGGGCAGCCTAGTCTGGCATTTTCCTGGGCCCTGTAAGGATTTCGTATGTTCTAATGTTACAACTTGGCGTGACTCTTTTTCTAGTGTGGGAAAAATATTTGTGAAATGGAGCTGGCCTTTAAGACATGACAGCACTTTGAGATGTGCAGCTGAACAACATCTAATATCCCTATCCATATTTCATAGGAGAACCCAAGAAGAAACAAGAGGGTGTAACGCTTTTAAAACATATGGAAAGCATTATCCAAATAGCAAAAATCTGACATAAAACTCTACACACAGAGCTCAGATTCGGGCTCTTCATAGCCCTTGCTAGACAAGTAGAGATAATGATTTTTTTATTCACAGTACACTGAAAGGAGGTCCTGCTCCCATTTTCACAACTTGCCACCAGCAGTCAGTGTCTCTGCTTTATTTACATCTAAAAGTCTTGGACAGAGTCAGGGCACAGAGGAAAAAGGGAAGAGCAATTGGTAGATCTCAGACAATGCAAAGTACTGTTTGGCATTTTTCAAAGGACAATCAATTGGAAAGGACTTGCTGTTAATGAGCACAGGAGAGATACACATCAGCTCCCCACAGAGAATACTACAATGTGAAATAGCTCCCTAGAGCAGCAGAGGTTTTTTTGTGGTGTTTGGACTGGCAGTTTTACTCTTAATCCTGCATTTCTGATGGCTACCTAGTAACCTTTCCACAGACTTGTCACATTTGTGCTGAGATATACGTCTTCTCTCTTTTGCCACTTAACCACTGTACAATCTCTCCATCTTTTGAGCACAGAAAGACAGAAGCCACATTTTTATCATCTATAGCTGAAGCTGGAGTTTTTCCTGTACAAGGAATGGTTCCTTGTTATCTAAAGATGATGTCTCAATTTTACAGTAAAAGCCTCCATCCTCTTTTTTTTTCAGTTCTCTTTATTCCCTCGACCCCCTCTTTTCAGAAACTGAACTTATGCAATAGCTTGCAAAGAACACTAACAGAAGAAATATTATTCTGCTCTGTTTGCTGGTGACCAACACAACCAAGACCCTAGCTAGTGTCATGCTGGTTAATTCAAGACAGAAACAAACACCATGACAGTTAAGTGGGAGGAGAGAACACAGCACTAAGCTTGGCACAGAAAATCCTTACCACAGCTGCCTGCACTTCATGATTAAATTCACAGTGATAGAGCAATCTGTTTCAAATATAGGAAATTATGTTTTGTGCATGTTTGTCTTTTTTTTTTTTTTCCCCCATACTAAGCTTAATCATGTTGGGTTTCTTGCATTACCTTCTCTACCCATAAAAGCATTTAACAAAACTTCCTTGTCACAGGGCTAATACAGGAGGGCACACCATGGCTCCCTTAATAAATCACAAAGAAAGCTAGGTGCATGCCTGCCACTTACCTCAAACTGCTTCTCCCTTTCTCCAGAAAAATATATCCCTGAGATTGGGGAAAGACACGACATAGAAATGAGAGAAAGGGCTTTAAAATAACCTTTACTCCTTTACTCCCAAAGAACATCAAGAGGATGAGAGTTTGTGTCAGACTTTGAGAATGAAGAAGGCAGTATAGGTATGGACTACTGTGGAGGCCTGAAGGAAAGAGATCAAGGAGCAGCAATGAGAACTGACCTATTGGTTGAGACTGGTGGTGCCTCAACATCAGTACAGAACACTGTGCACTGGCAAGGACTCCTGGGGACTCCTTGTTCCAGAAGCTCCCTCTGCACATGCAAAAGGCCCAGTTCAAAGGCATTTAGGCCCAGAACCATGAGGTACTTCTCAAGGCTAAATTGCCTTCACTGAAAAAAACCCCACCAAAACCATATTAGAGAAAGTATAGATACTCAGATACCCCCTAGGGAAATAGAGCACTAAAAATGCAACAGGAAGACAGTTTCCCATCCCTGGCATTAATGAGTGCCAGAGAAAAATGCAAGAAGCCCACAGGGGTATATTGTCTTCAGTCCTGTCAGTCATGGATGTGACAGCTGAGACCTTTAAAGACTGCCAAAGTAGGGGAACCAATGCACTCCAAATGCCAAGTCTGTCAGCAGCACAATTAACATGTTGTGTATGGTCTGCTCAGAAATGCAGAACTTGTGCACCTCCACCTGCCAGACTATCAAAAACTCTGCTTAGCTGGTATTTCCTGCACCTTGCAATGACAGACACGTTAATGCAAAGCCAAGCAATAAGCAATCTACTGGTTGGGAAGACATAAATCAGTTTGTAGCCCATGGGGGAACACAAGCTAACCTACCACAGGGGTTGCTGGTAATCCTGCTCTGCAGGAGTGGCTCTGGAAATGGGTACCCAGTCATACTCTCAGAAAAGCAAATCTATTTCACACAGCCTGAACACCTGAAACAAAAAGGACTGAGGGAATTCAGAAACAAAACCAGGTTTGGGGACCTCAGCAGCTGGAGTGGGCTTCCCACTAACCTCCAAGAACCAGGTGGCATCAAGTACCTGGTAAGGGGAAAAATGTCTTTCCCTCGTTGCTGGCAGCATACCTTTGGCAAACTTGTAAAGTGACAAGGGACAGAAAGAAAAATCCCATGTTGTGAAAGCCAGCCCACACAGAGAGGCACAACAATTCTTTCCCTCTGCAGAAAAAAAAGGATGTGCACAGCTTAGTGCAGGAGGGTCATAGCACAGGTAGGATAATTGGGGCAATACAGATGAATGCTCACACTGAGCAAGATTTTTATTTAAAAAAAAGATAGATCTGCAGCCATCATAACAGACCAACACAGCCAGACCATTGACAGCACCTGAATCCACTTAGAGTCTCAGAACAATTCAAACATACCTGAGCAAACCTGCTCTTGCATTTCTATGAAATACAGTACTTCTTCCAAGAGCAGCCTCTTCCACAGCCAGTCTCTGAAGGACAAATCAGGGAAGGCACTGGAAAGGGAAACTCAGAGGGTGAGGTTCAGGTGTTACTGTAAGGAATGATGGACTCAAAAAGAGGGTGAGATACAGGGAGAGGAGCGAAAAAGCAAACCTGTCAAAAAGAAAAGAATTTCAGTAGCGGTTAGTCTGGTAAAAGAGCAGAGTTTTAGTGAATGTTAACAAATAGGGATAGCATTTTGGCTACGGACTGGCTGAAAATTTAAAATCATGACCATATAAAAATAATCTATTTCTGCACAATAAATACACTGCTTCCTCTCCTCTTTCACGTTGACTTAAAATGATGCAAGTTAAGGATATCTTACAAACAACCAAGAATCTTAGTTACAAAAATATTTATGGAGGAAGTTACTGCAAATTACTATTTCTGAACAAGTGATTTCAAAAAAGAAAGACACAAAACTCTTCAATGATGCCACTGACTCCTTAAATTCCAAGGACCTGTAGTCCAATTCTTGTCTCAACACCATTTTCTTATTTCAACAAAAACAAAAGCCAGCAGCCATGTGGTCAGCCCATGGTTCCATTAAATAAACACAGCTTTATCAGGAGTTCCTGCACCAGAACAGAGAGAGGAAAAAAACCAAAGCAGAATGAGTAAGTGAGATGGACACCTTGCACTCCTGATTGTTTGAATGAGTTTGAGTCATGCAAAGAGCTCTCTCCACCCTGATCAGATGGCACTAAAGATAGGAGATAGCACTATCTGAACACACAAAAAGCTTTGGGGAGAAATAGCTGTATCCCAGCTCCTGTGATACGCAGGAGGTTCTTGCTGAGATTACAATCAGCTGAGTGAATAAGCTGAAATGAATAAGCAGAAACTGTACACATTTAGCTAGATCAGTTTTTGTTAAGGCCTGTACAGGAAAGGAATAAAAATGCCCTTATAATGAAAATGGTCTCATCTGTAGCTCTGTGATAAATAGTATTTATCATCAATCTTTGATTCCTTGTGCTCAGGCTGCTACTGTAGCTCCTCTGGGATGGCATTAACATACCATTTCCCCGTGGCTCCTACTTATCTCATACAAGCTCTGCTACAAACAGGCTTTTCATCCCTGGTCTGTGAAATTTCTTGAATTATCTGATAGGGAAGAGTTTCAAACATGATCACAGCTGGTCAAGTGTTATAACAAAAGATGAGTCAACTGTGCTATATGCAGTAATGTGAAGTATGACAAGGGTTTCATTGAAACTTTTTTAGAGAGACCTATAAAAGTTGAGCATAGCTTCATCAGTCAGGAGAAGCATGCTCATCTCATGCAACCAAAATCATCAAAAGTGATTTCACAGAAAGAGATATGCATTTTTTAAAAGTTATATTTAACTATGGTCTAGTATCAGGCAAAAAACATGAATATTTAAGAAAGTCAGACAATAGCACGTTAAAAAACTACAGTAATAATTAGCACACACAAGCTTGTATTTTCAAAGCATTTTACAAAAACATGAATTAATTAAGCCTCACAAAACCCTTGTGAGGTAGGTAAGGATAACTAGTCCCATTTTAGAGATAGGGAAACAGGCATGGGGAGAGTATGACCTGCTGATCAACATACATCAAATCCAGAGGCACAACACCAGATTTGCCAGTTTTCTGCCATATGTGGTCTGACCTCTTAAAAAATGCTGGTCTTTAATTAAAATTTCTTTCCTCCCATCCCTTTCAAGACACCTGACCTCATCTCAGCCTGATAAATAAAGGTACCCACCAAGAGCCATTAATAATAAAAAAGTAGAAGGCTCTTATAGCAGCCTTCCAGTACTTGGCAGGGACCTACAGGAAAACTAGAGGGGGACATTTTACAAAGGCATGTAGTGATAGGGAGAGGGGTACTGTTTTTAAAATAAAAGAGGGTAGATTTAAATTAGATATGAGAAAGAAATTTTTTGCAATGAGGGTAAAAAACTGAAACAGGTTGCCCAGGGAAGTTGTGAATGCACCCTGCCTGGGAGTGTCAAGAGCAGGCTGGATGGAGCTTTCAGCAACCTGGTGTAGTGAGAGGCATCCCTGTTCATGCAAGGGGGTTGGGACTAGATGATCTTTAAGGTCCCTTCCAACCCAAACCATTTTATGATTCCAGGATGTAGGAAATAACATTGTTCTTTATAGACTGTGTTGCTGGAAGCTGTTTAAGAAAAGAGTTGGCATGGGTACTTCCATACTGCCACTTCTCCTCAGGCTGCTGCCACCAGGCAACTCTGAGGCCTACATGCAATGTTGATACAGCTCAGAATCTGTGAAAGGAAAAAAAAAAAAAAAAAGGCACCAGCTTTCTTTGCCACTTCCCAAAAAGGAAACTCTCTGGCAGGGAGTCTTCTCTGAGAAAAACTTGTATGACCTGCACTGAAAGCAAAGACTTTTGTCAGAAGACTCTCCAGGTGCAGCTAAGGGTGCAGATGTATCTGTTGGAAAACCTGGAAATGTTCATATTTTGTGCTCCATGTTAAGAGAGACAGTCTGGAAATATCAGCCATCCTGGGGAGCAGAAAATAACTCTCCATATTCACTTCCAGAAGACAAATTCCCGTAGCATATCACTCTTGCACTGGTCAGTGACAGATTAGGATTAAAAATTCCAAACCACCTGAAACTTCAAGTCAATGCATTTAACTCTTCAAAATGCCAAACCTGGCAGATCCACTGCTGCCTGTTTGCAAACCCAGGCCCAGATCTTAGCGAAGACAAAGAAACAAAACCAGTCTTTCCACCTTCAGTTACACATGTCCATTAGATGCTATCCAGCCCCCAGGAAATAGTTTCATGACAACTCGATCTGAAGATCCTCCCCATACTTCCGGATCAGCTTCAGGTGGTTATGGTCCACTGACCACTGCTCTGGGAGATGTTTGGGCTGCATGTTGTCCAAGAAATGCTGCCTCCAGCGTCTCTCCAGCTGCATGAGGGAGCGCAGGCCTCCTTTAGCAAAACACTGCACCACCTTCAGTCCATGTGGCATGTAGCTCTCATTGCAGATCCTGCCAGGAGACAAGTAGAGTTTATTTTCACACAAACCCACTGTCAGACTCCAGACAAGGAAGACTGAACAGCAAGACACTGAAGATAGATACTTACAGCTGCAGAGTTTAATTACAGACACATAGTAACAAGAAGGGAGAGTTTTAAGCTCTGCTTCAACTCAAGAGTGCTTTCTGGAACACAGTTACACTGGGGAAGGAGAGGGTCTCATCTACACAACATGCTACTGATGTCACCTAGAGTAAGTGAATTGCCCTGATAACAGAGTGAGCTCAAACAGGGAGCCCTGATGGCCCAGCCATCATGGAGGTGATTATGAACTGGCCAGAGGATAAATATTTTTGGCATGCCAAGAGATGGGACAGTGACCTGTGCTGAGAAAGCCCCTCTTATACAACAAACTTTCAGATAATGAGAAGCAATTTGGTCTTTTCACCAGTGGGCCCTGCCATCTTGTGGGAAGTCAGAAGTGGAAAGCTACAGTTTGGAGTCCTACATGACTCAAGTGGCTGAGGAGGATGGTGTATTGAGACTGCTTGCAGAGCAAAAGCCATCCAGCCCTGGACATGTATGGAGAGAAATGGAATGGAATAAGGGGTGGAATGCCACAGTTTGTGTGGAGGAACTAAAGAAGAGGGTCTTAAGACCCTGAGGGATCTCAGAGGGGCAGAACACAGAAAGGTCAATGTGATCTTCAGCTCTGCAAATCCTGCTGGACTTTATGGTATTTTGCTGCAGTACCATTTATCCAAGGCTCTGTGTGCAGACAACTTTTTGTTGAACTTCTGTGTCAACATATATTACTAAAATGCTACATCTACTGATGGACTTGTTATACCTGGTTTCCAGAGCAGCTGCTTCCTGAAGCATCTCTGGGGTGACTACCTCTGTGTTAAAGAAGTCCTTGACACTTTGCAGAAGTTCTGCCCTTCGGGGGTCAGGCAGGCTGTCTGCATTCAGCAGGGCTCGGGCTCCTGAGCGCACTTGCCTGCGCAGAGGGTCCTCCAGCAGCCTCACACCTTCCTCAGAACCCATGGGGGCACCAAACTCCTCTGCCAGCTGCTGCTTGAGATGGTTGTCATAGTAATTGGAGATGGCATGGCAGGATGTGCAGAGCAGAAGCACATCATGGGAGTTGTGATCCTTCATCTGTATGGGGAAGTGTCTTCGGTATTCGTGGGTGATGTTTCGGTATTCGTGAGGAACAATGTTCTTCCTAGGGAAGACAAACCAGAAAGCTTATTATTTGCCTGGAGCTGCTACTCCTCCTTCTTCCTCATCCACAAAGGGTCAACTAATAGTAAAAGTTCAAGAAAACAAAGATAATCATGCTCGGGACTCTCAGTGCAGCAATAGGTTCTACAATATCTTTTTATTTGTACTTCACGGATTTTCTGCATATTTGTTTTTTCCCTTCCAAAAATTCATTGCTTTCATATTAAAAAAAAAAAAAAAACAAAAAAACCCACAAGGCACTGGGAGAAGCATACCTCTCAGCTACATAGCAGCAGCTGCAAAGACAATCTCACCCTTTGTGACCTCATGGGCTTCACGCTCACCTAAACTTTTAAAAAATATAAGGATTAAGTATTGGAAGCAATAGTACAGCTGTTTTCAGAAGGCAATGCCATTGGAACAGTGTGTGTTGGCACACTGCTGCCCCCTGTCACTCAAAGTGAAGCACATACATGTTCCAGACGCTTTGTTCTCCAAGGACCAACACCCCCTGTCCCTGGAAGAAGATGAAGGTTGGCCTGCATGTGTCAAACTCGCCCAGACAGAGACTACAGAGAATTCAAACATCGATGACCCACCCAGGATGTGAATCAGCATGATGATTCAGGCCACTAACCAAGCTTCTGGATGTCAAACTAGGTGCAAACCTCAGTCGTGTTTTAAAAGATGCATTTTTCTTTTATGACACTAAACTCACCGGATATAGGACTCTCGCTTGCCACACACAACACACAGGTTCTCTTTGACTGTCAGATAATAATCAACTTCAGAGTCAGGACGTCCTGAAGGCTCAAACCTCAGCTTCACAACAAATGGGTCTGTGCTAACTAGGTCTGAAAGAGTAAAGGCAAATAGAGACTATTCAAGACAAATTTGTATTTGATAGCTAAAATAACAATGCTAAAAACATAAGAGCCATTATGTAGTGATTGCCCAGCAGTAATTCCATACAAAAAATTTATGCCCAGTGACCTAAGAAACAAGGTAGAAAACCCAGAAAGTGCTGTATTTCAAATACCAACAGGAATTGGCATGCTTACCTCCAATCCCCTTGTCCAGATACCACTGAGCTTTCTTGCGATCACAAGTGCACAGGGGCTGCCCGTCTGGCGCATGCAGGAAGCAGTTGTCATACAGTGGAGACTTTCTACAAAACAAGGGCAGTACACAGCAACTGAACAGCCAAAAAAACAGCTCTCTGCAAGCCATGCATTCCACACTGCAATCCAGGCAGCCTTCTCCAAATCACAGCAGAGCTCCTAAACACACATTTAAGGCTGCTAAGCACTGCATAGGCGGCTGCTAAAGGAAACAGAACATCTGAAACTTTCCAGGGGTTCCCCAAGTGACTGCAAGATATCTTTGCTGCCCAGAATTTTAACTGTGAATCCCAGTTTTCACAAAATGCCATTAATTATGACCCCCAAAAAATATGTTAGAAAAAAAAAAAAAAAACTGAAGTCAAGAAGGGTGAATAATAAAAACAACTGAAGTCAAGAGTTAAGAGTGAACTAAAAGAGAGTGTCAACTTACAGGCAAGGCAGTTCCAAGGATCAGCTGCCTAAGCCCGTATTTTCATGTTTTGTTAGGACAACTTTTCTAAAACGTAGTGTGAAAAGCAATAACTTCATTCCCCCAAGAGCAATACTGCAAAAAACCTCTTGGAGCACTGGGAACCCAAACCAACGAGTCTATGGGAACAATGAAGCTGAGCTGAAGCCCTGTGAAACACAGGCACCCACTCTTAGTCTGTAAAGTCCTGCTTCACTGATTGCTGGAGGTTTGTGGCAGTGTGTGGAAAGGCTGTTTGTAAGAAAATGTTTCCTTACCCTGCCAACCCTCTTTAAATAAAATTGAAGAGCAGAGTAAGCTGGGCTCAGGAAGCACCTGGGACAAACTGGCAGGGATACAGACATGTCACAAAACACTATGGAAAAGTTTCCTTTCTTTCCAGCAAGCTCATAACAATACACACTCAGCATGGCTCTACCAGCTAAAAAGGTTGATTCACAGGCTATGTAATCTGACAAGATTTCCTCTGAGGTCCAAGGGTGGACAAACTCCAACAAAAAAAAAAAAATTATACAGGAGGTCCACTGCGCATCAACAGTTAAGCTCCATCACAATGATTATTTGAGTACTTCCCAACTCTAAATGAATAAACACTAAAGCTAAGCAGGCTTAAAGAAAGGAAAAGTGGAAAAGAACTTTTGAAATCACATCTTATTATAATCAGTCTTATTACAGACCAGAGACAGACTGCTGGAGATACTATAAAAACCAGTGAGTCTACAGATCTCTCATGAATTCAAGTGCAGTTAAAACCAATGAATAAGCAAATATGGGGAGATCTCAGTTTAGCTTGGAATGCCATTTTGTTTAAATTTTAAAATTTTAATCTTCCCATGAGGTGAAGTCTTACTGTTTTTTATGACAGAGGCTCCAACTGAAAAAAAATGTAAAAATCTGGAGACTTGCTGTGTACAACACAATACTATTAATGACTGCTAATGAAATCAGTATTACTGACTGCATTAAAATGTCTTCATTGCCAATCCAATGCAAGTGAAGAAAACAAATACTGAAATGTCTGGTTTTATTTCCAAATGGCAATTACAGTCAATTTCAGTTCCTACATCCACGTGGTTCATTTTATTAGATCGTATCCAAACAAGCCCAAATATACTAGCTCTCCACAGCTTCCACTGCATTGAGCTCAAAGCGACTACTTCAACTTGTTTTATTTTAGAAACAACCAAACTTTCAGCAGCAAAAGGCACTAAGGATTTAAGATTTGCTCCACAAAAATCACCTGTGGAATGGAGATCTTAAATCCAGCCACAGCTGGCCCTGCAAGGTCAAAGTAGTACCATTCCCCCCTCTCTCTCCCTGGTCAACACACAAGAGCAGTGCTGTTCCTTCCTCTGTCTTCAGGCACCTCACAGAACCTCTCTCTCACCTCCTAACCTTAGCTTTCAGCTCTGCTCAGTACCCTGGCACCCCTGTGGGCACAGTGACCCAGGGGAGCAGCACAAAGGTCCTGCTAACAGGACAAGCCCTGTGCACTTGCCACTTTTTCCCTCGAGGAGATAGGGCACAGATGTTTGGGCAGTAAATGCCATCTGGACAGCCAGCTGCTTCCTGCTGGGAATCTGCTCTCCACCTAGTGCCTCCATATAAGAAGGAAGGGCAAAAGCTGAAGACAACTTAACCTACTTATGACCTGGTACAGATCCAAGTGCTGCCCCCACTTTCAAAACTAGAGGGAAATGGGTAAAACAGAAGCAGGATCTGGCTCTCATGACTGTTAGATCCTGTGTTTCCTTTCCTAGCCCATATTTTCCATTTTGGATAATGAGAAGAGCAAGACACACCATACCCATCTATGGTGCAAGGAGTAAAATGTGCTCACCTAGCAGAATACCCCACACCCAGAGGCTTTCGCTTCTGCTTCCGAGGATCTTTCACTGTCTGACTGCCAGAGGGATGGCCATCCACCGGAGATTTCAGATTCTTGTATTTCTGAGGGGAGCAGCCCTCTCCACTCTTCTCCTCTCCTGTGCTGCCACTCCTTCTTCCTCTAAATGGGATATCCACCAAGCCCTGGCATTTACCCAGTGCTTTTTCCCAAGCAGTGACTTCAGATGAAGCAGGAAGGCTGAAAAACCCCAGAAAATGGAGGAAGAGAGCCACTGAGACCTGGGCATCCCTAGCAGCATAGAGAACCTGCAGAAAAGCATAGACATTGAGATACTGTCATATAGCAAACATTCCCAAACACTACCAGTCTTTAGCAGTTGGTACTGTAAAGCCAGAAGCTGGATATATTTCCTTTTGAAGTTCACACGAAGTTCTGACATTCGTGTAACACTTTCATAACATTACCACACCCCACATTTTTAGCATCAGTAAGACCTGAAACACTCATGGGTGCCTGCAGAAGCCACAAGGGACTGAAGAAAATTCAGGTCAGCCAGACCTCAAACATTCTTGCCCCACCATGCCCTCCCTAACTAAAAAAAGCTCCCTTCTGACAGGCTGGCTGTGAACATTCAGTGTGGTTATCTATCCTGCCACTCCCTCTACCGGCCACTGATCTTGTAGGCACCTGCAGCATGACACTGATGAAGTGAGCAATCAGGGAAATTGTAATCATGTAAAGATGGTGAATAAGGTTTCAAAGGCTTCTCCCTAACATTGCACTGACTGATACAGATTGGAAAAAAAAAAAACAACACACCACCAAAAAAAGTGAGGGCTTGGGTGCACAACCACTTCTTCAAATAATCTGTCCTTACAGACCTTCCAGAACTGTAGGAAAACAAGGGTCAAGAATCCAGAAAATTTTCTTAATGGAAAAGGAGCAAAACACAGGCACTCAGTCTGAAATTAACTACAGACCACAGAGGTAACTCAGAGAAAGCTCAAATCTCCCTACATTAATATTTCTTCTCTAGTAAGAAGGTTGTTTTTTTCTCCCAAAACGCTAAGTTGAAGTGGAAGACGCACCTGATCTTGTGTCAGCTCTTCTGCCTCCCAATTGCTGCAACGCACATGAGGAGACTTGTCAAGTGGGCAGTTCAGGACTTTTTCGGCTAAAGACTTAAGACTAAGGCAGTTGTGAAGTAGATCCTTCCTTTAATTTAACAAAGAAAGTGAAAAAAAAAATTAAAAATTAAACTATACACCCATGCAAATCTGGGTGGCCTCACACCCTAACCCACCAGAACACAATGCATGACTCCCACTCAAACAGCAGACAGCTGCATGCCAGCTTTACAGACCCTCTCCACCCCCCACCTCCCAGCTAAAATGTCCTTTTCTAGATTTAGTAACAATCCAGTGCCTGCAATATGCAAAACAGGCAAAGCTGGGAGCTGATAACATTTCAGGCTCAGGTGTCTTATTCTACCTACCACTTCTGAACTAAAGAGGTCTACCACAGAGTAATGGAACACCTGTCCCAAGGATTCATGAGAAGCATGAGCATCAATAATGACTCAGAGGAATCCTGGTCACTAGAGACAACTAGGACATCCTCACTGATAAAAAGGCACCAAAGGTCAGCAAATCCCTGTCCTAGATCCCTAACGACATACCCAGGCATACACATACTGTACATGAAGAATAACCCAAGTGAAACATTTTATTTTAGGAAGAATGAAGGCAGAGAAAATGGCATCTTAATGGCAGTCCTTTAATAGAAGCATTGCTATTAGAAGAGAAAACTGGAGATGGTGCATTTTAGTCATTTTTCAAGAAATCCTGGAATTCAACGGTTCTGCTTATTTACCCCATACTTCTAGGCAGCACATTCAAACATCTCTACACCACTCAAACCATTCTCTACACCACTGTGCCTGGACATTTTGCAAGCTAAAGCATGACACTCAGAAGAGTATGTATGGGTACTGCATGAGAAGACTTAACAGGAGCAATTAACATTTCCATTAACACCAAAATCAAAAGCATGACATGTTCTTGGGCTGCAGCTGTCAATGCCCATGCTCTGAAACCACCCTGAGAACTCCAGGCCTACCTGCCTGGTATCATGCAGCATCTATCAATGCAAATTACTTTTCAAATATTTCCAACTCAAATGATGCCTGAAATAGAGCTGCCTCTGTCTTCAGACACTCACTGCTGTCTCATGGCTAAATACCGGAGATCGACACTCCCTTTGACTGGAAGATCATAATCGTGAAGCAACTTGCAAGCATCTTCCCAGCATCCTACCCCAACTTTCAACACAGCACTATCTGCCATGATGTCCAACAAGGTCTTTGGGATAGTCCGTCCACTGGCAACCAGCCTGGGCAACCGAACAAGAATGCAGAGGCCACTGGAAGAAGCCATCTGTAGGAGGGATACAGGATTTGCCTTTCCCTCCACAGATACCTGAAATAAAGACAAAAATCAGGGTCTGGGTTATGGTAATACTTGCATAAGAGGCCACTAGAGACATGAAATACCTATCAGTTTATACAGTCTTATACGTCTAAATTTTTGCTGTAAATTATGTGACCTGTTTCACAGTATTACTGTCCCCAAGCTGCTTCTTGCCACACTCCTACAAAAGAAACTTTCCCTCTTTCACTCTCACCCTTCACAGCCGAGCCCGTGAAAGAAATCAGACACATTTCTCAGTCCACATCAGCAGAAAGCCACCCACTACATAAATGTTTTTGGCAAACACCTTGTTTAACTGTGGCTTATACTAATGATTGTGAGTTGAATACATTTCCAGCCAAAATCATAGCAAAGCCAGACTTTATAAAGGACTCAAAGCCTGTTTTGAGATTTCACACAGGCAAATGGACAAGTGGAAGAGGAACTTTCCTTTTGGTAGTCTCAGCGAGTTATATCTACATACCAGTATTATCCTACTTTTGGGGTTTATTATCCTTAAGAAATTTTTTCTTAAGTATGAAACTGGATTTAAAACAGTGTAAACTGGAGCTACTTCTAGTAAATCACCTTTAAAGAGATATTATGCAAAACATATAATGCTACATTTAGCCATACAATTATCACTACATTTGGTATAGTTGATTTATCACCAGTTAGTGAATTATAAACTTAAGAGTCAGCACCCTTAAATGTGAGAACTGTCGTGACAGATGTCTCAGTAGCCAGTCCTGTTGTAACCATTCTGGCAAAGGAATCAATACACCCCAGGCAATGTCCCATTGTAATTTGCAGTCTAAAGGAGAGATGCTTCCTGATCACTCACCCACTCACAATCAATTCCAAGCACTGGCCACTTCTCCAGGTCCCTCTTCAGCAAAGGTGCAACACGATCCCATTCCTCCTGCTCTGAAACTATTACTATGTCTGCACCAAGGGTCCTCTCTACCCAGGAAAAGGTGGGAGATCTGAAGAAAGAAAGCACCTCCTTGTCCTCTGCCTTAATCAGTTTCTCATCTCCCAGATTTCTAACTGCTTTTTCTTGCTGACTACTACAGCATGCTTTTCCTTTCCGACGCTGGGCTGCTTTCCACAAAACCAGCCCCCCCACTGCAATACCCAGCAGGGTTGCCACAGTAATTGTCACTGCTGTTTGCTTCGGCATGTTCTTTATCCCCCTTCACTTCACTCACTCAAAACGGAATTGTAGGACTTTATCATGGCCTGAAAAGAAAAAGGAGAGAAGTGGGAATTAAAGACAACTTAATTAAATGCATTTAGGGGTATTAAATACACCCACTGGTACCATATCAAGGTTCTAGCCACAACTTGCAATCCTGACAGAACAAGGACTGGGTCTACAGACTGAGGGACAGGGAACAGACTGCTGCAGGGCTGGACTGGGCAATTATAGCAGACTGGATGCTGCTGATGAACACACCATCAGAAACCTTGACGGGAATCCACTGATCTATACTGGGGCAGAAAGACGCCTCCACAAAATCTAAAAAATAAAATAGTCATGGCTACTATTAACATCTTTTCTCTTAGCCTGGAACCAGATCAGTGTAAACAAGATTAAGAATAAGCATGAATAAGCATGTGCATTCATGCATTATTAAATAATAGGCACTGCCCAGTACATTCACATCCATACTAAAATGGCTCTTTAGGCATTAAAAAGCCCTAGAGTAACAGCATCTATTTATGGGATAGTTTTCCCTCTCCCATACAAAAGCTTAGCTCCCCTTCAGTAAACTGAAATCAGTCCTGCCCGTGCATCCCCATCTCTCTGATTCATAGCCTTATTTTTCTAAAGGTTGACCCCTGCACGTTCTTCAACGGAAGGAGAAGCTGTGGCGGGTGAAACCTGCGAAACCCTCAGCCGCCTTCGGGGCAGGGGCAGATGCCTGAGCTGACCGGTAACGCAGGGACAAGAGGCCGTGAGCCTCAGAGACACCCACACCCGCGGCCTCTCTCCTCACTTCAACGCTGCCACCGGCTCCGAACCCTTCGATCCCCGCGTGTGCGGATTCCCCTTTCCCGCCCCTGCCCGGCGGCAGAAGCCCCGAGGACACAGCCCCACAGCCCCACAGCCGCCTCTCTCCGCCCCAGGGGCAGCGGGGCGCCTCGGCCCGGCAGGCCGGGCACCCGAGCTGGGCCCCCGGAGCAAGCGAACCGCGCTTCTCTGTGCCGCCCCGCAGGGACGGGGGCAGGGCCTCCCC
>JAAWXA010000009.1:5782529-5829276 GCA_038090715.1 Florisuga fusca
GCAACCCCGGGCCCACCGGGTTGCGCAGCCGGGGAAACTGCAGGTGCGGCCCGGCCCCGAGATGCAGCATCGATCTCTCCCCACCCCATCCCCTCCCGGCCCAGCCCCTGCCGAGCCGCCGCCCAACCCACGGGCACCCTGCCGAGGCATCACCTGCCGCCCGCTACCTGCGTCCCTGCGGAACCGTTGCCTCCGGCAGCAGGATCCGACGGCGGGGTGATCGCCGCACACCGGGAGGCTTAGAGCGGCGGACGCTTCCTCTTTCCCGGCTGTGCGAACGAGCTGCGGGCGCCGCCATGTTGTACGGCATGTGCTGGCCGGGTAGCTGAGGTCGTGTGCGCGGCCGGTCTCGGTATCGGTCCGGCCCGCAGCATCGGCTGTCCGCGTGCTGCCGTGTCCGGATCCTCTGCGGGAGCCCTGTGCTGCCTCCTCGGTCACTTCGGGCCCCCGGCCCGCCTGCGTGGTTGTCTCCCGGGATGGACAAATCGAGCGGGAAGGGAGAGGAGCGAGCGATGGTGGCAGAGCTGAGCGTGCGGAACAAGTGTGGACGTCAGAGCCGTGACGTCAGAGCCGTGACGTCAGAGCGCAGGGACAGTGCACAAGCCGCTGCCGTGCTCGGGGTTATCATCATCAAGTCTCGAGGCCAAGACTGTCAAAAAGCAAAAAGTTTCCAGCCCAAATTCCATGGCAACGGAAAGGAGCCTGAGCACCCAGCTCCTTGGCAATGCCCGCAGTTTCCCCGCGTTTGTGTTCTGGGAATGCCAGCGAGCTGCAGCTCTTGGAAGGAGGCACTGGGACTGTGGGAAACATTGCTTTAAATTGCTTTGGCAATTATTTATCATTATTTATCATTCCTATTTCATTAAAGTTGTGTAGTTTAGATTCCAACCCATAAGTCTCTCTCCCTTATTCTCTCTCCTGTCTTTATCAGGGAGGAGAGGGGGATTAATAAAGAGTGTCTGGCATTCAGTTTAATTGCCGGGTCAGTGTTAAACCATGACAGATTTATTATTACTAAATATATGCAAATATACAGGAAAATTGATAACATGTTCCTCCCCCCATTCCCCCAATAACTCTCACGTCACCACAGAGGCTGCAGGGCAGCCCTGGGAAAGTCCAGGCTGGACTCCTGCAGTACGCAGCAGTCCGGAGCTGGAGGCAGGAACACACAGATTCAGGCTGGCAGATTCAGTACCACAGGCAGAGGAACGGATGGAATCCTCCCAGGATGCTGAAGCAAACAGGGACAGGCAAAGAAGGGGAAGCAGGAAGGGAAGGAAGGGGTTTGACCCCTGTGATCCCTCAGATTTATACTGAGTATGAGGTGTATGGGATGGAATACTCTGGTCAATTTTGGCCTCTATCTTGTCCGGTCCTCCCTAACAGAAGGCTGCAGGTGTGACCTCTTTACTCCTTCTCTCCTTCTGGGAAGCAAAATATTCCTCAGAACTGAGCAGTGTCCTTGGCTCTGCACACCAGACTCTGGCTGTAACTATAAACATCAAGTGTTATCAGTCCTAGAAGCAGACACTGTCTGAGAAACTTGCTGTTAATTTCAGCAAGTGCAGCTACTTACAAGGGACTTAGCTGAAAGCGAAAGTATAAGACAGAAAATCACCTTTATCCTGGCCCAAACCAGGACATTCCACCCCTTATTCCATACCATTTGCATCATGCTCCAATCGTTACTATCACTTATCCCTAAATACACCTATACACAAATTATTACTATCTCCCTATACTAAAATCCACTAAGTAATTCAGTCTATGATTGCAGATGTTCATCTGTTGTGGCAGACTCTTAAAACAAGGAGCAATTGTCACAGTTCATGTCCATGGTCCACAAGTTGCAGGCTGCAGGTGTTGACTTCGAGGAAGTTACTGGATGCCAGTTGATGAACCCGGTTCTGGTTTCATCACCACGACATTATCCTGAAAAAACCTCACAGAACACTGTTAGTTTATGCAGTAATTCACGTAATAGTAGTTAATGTGGGATGCAATTTCATGACTCCCCAAAATTCCATGCTCTACTGATTAAGCTAGACAAGCAAAAATTAAGCATTCTCACCTAGTGTTAGATTCCCTTGTGGTACACATTGTACTTCTCCATCTTCCATCATCACCCACCAAGTGTGTCCGGGCCCTTGAGCAAAAGCAGCCCCACGAATGGGTTTGCCTTTGCCCAAGGCAGGAAAAACCCAGATTGTTTTCCCCAGCAGATTCTTTTCATGCACCACAGGCACTTTGTCCCCATATACTGTGTGTAGTAGATCTGACTGAGCAGGACCAGCTCGACTGATGGAACCCCTGGTGTTAACTAACCAGGTAGCTTTTGCCAAGTGCTTGTCCCAGTTTTTAAAAGTTCCACCTCCCATTGCCTTTAAGGTCATTTTTAAGAGTCCATTGTACCTTTCAATTTTACCTGAGGCTGGTGCATGATAGGGGATATGCTATATCCACTCAATACCATGTTCTCTGGCCCAGTTACTTATAAGACTATTTTGTAAATGAGTTCCATTGTCTGACTCAATTCTTTCAGGTGTATCATGTCTCCACAAGACTTGTTTCTCTAGGCCCAGGATGGTGTTCCAGGCTGTGGCATGAGGCACAGGATATGTTTCCAACCATCCTGTACTTGTTTCCAAAATGATCCTTCCACAGGTGTCAAATTTCTTTTTTTCACTTTACCACTTGTCATGCAATCATCAAGTCAGGAGGATCTTCCTAGCAGAGACTTGGCGTAGAGCAGACAGATTGTCTGAGGGATGCAACAAAGCAGCTAATGGCTATCATGAGGGAAAATCTCTCTAGAAGCAGTATTTTTTTCTGTCTGTAGGTGAATGCTTGCTTGCCCCATCCACACACTTTTTCTTTTTTTCTTTTAAATTCAGGAATGAGGTAGGGACAAATTGATAGCAAACATGGAATGCAGATGGTTTCTAGAATGCAAATGGTTTCTAGAATGCTTCTCTGAGCAAGTATGGCCCTCTCCCTATCAGAAATAAGATGACCAGGCCATCAAAGCTTAAAGAGTTGCTTGTTCTAAGTATCTGGTCTAACCCAGGATGGTGCAATCATATCAGGTCTCGCTGGAGTTGTGGTCACATCACAGAATCACCAAATAGTCATGGCTGGAAAGGACCTCTGACATCACCGAGTCCAACCAGGGAAGTTTATTTTCCATTGGCTTGTGTCTATATTTTGAACATACAAATGCTTTATACCTGAAAGTTACAGCTTCTGTATAGTAAGTCTTTCTGCAAAGACCCCCAACTGTGTCCTACAGTGGAGAATTTTTTATTCATTTTTATATTTACCCACTGGGGGTTACACAGCAGTGCAACCTCACACACTGCAGTAACTTGCACATCTTGTCTGTGTCATTCTCCTCTACTGCCATAGCCCAGCCACAGCTTCTCCATCCATTCCCTGTGTCCCTATGCACCAGGCACAGCTGTCCAGTAGAAATGGAGGTGACCTGGCAGAAGCCAGCACCACGTGGACCACTCAGAAGCTCATCATATGACTCATGCTTGGGAGAAAAGTGTATGCTTGGGAGAAAAACCTGGAGAGGTCTGGCTATAACTGAGCTCCCACAGTCAGATGGACTGTCTCCTGTCCCTCTGTTTTTCTTTAATCCCCCTGTAATGTATAGTGCTGTGTTCTACGTGGTCATAGTAATGTAGCATAAACCTGGATGGCCACTAGGAAGGGTAGTCCCACATTTCCTGTTCAACCTGACTGGCTGCTTGCTCCATGCTCCAGCACCAGGATTTCTGTAAAGACAGAGTCAGAGCATCAGGGAGTAAATTAGTTTGAGGAAAAAAGCTAACATCTGGGGACACTACAGACCTATTTCAAGGCCCAAGTTATTAGAAGGAGACCCAAGAAGCTGATGTGGCTGTGCTCCAGGATCCATCTGCCCTGTTACAGGGTAGGCAAGGCACAAGAGAACTCTGAGATCTTAAGATGAGCTCAGAATTGTGACCAAATCTGAACAGGTTGTTCAAAGCTAGACCCATTTGAAATAAACTGTCATCCACCCAGAAATCTAAAATAGTCCAATTTTCTACAAATTGTTTATTTTCATTTCTAAGGTAATGGGAGCTTATGTGCAGTTACAAGAGAGAGGAAAATCATAAAATGCCCCCGAGTTTATTGCACAAAAGTCTCACAGAGAATGTGCTATATAATAGAACCCCCAAGTCTAGCTTTTCTACAATAACAGTATTCTATCCTTGGCTGCATTTAAAGCCCTTATTTTTCATGGCATCACTGATATACGGAGAGTCCTGTAAACCAGAAGTCTGTTTAACAGCTTGTCTTACAAGCTACATAACCATTTACTCAAATATATAGGTTAAATTAAAAATAAATGAAAGCAACTGATGCATGAGTGCACTCTGGAAAAAAACCAAAAAACCAACATAGATCCCAAAGCCTGTTGCAGCAGGTAATGGGAAGCCTTTACACTGTAAACAGCAAGATCTACTTTTATTTCTCTGTGTAGCCTGATCTGAGATCTCTGCAGAGGTATCTGTCAAAAGACTCATTTTTATCCTGAGTTCCTGAAGGAAAGAAGTCTTATGCAATTACACTCTGTTGGTGTTTGTGCCCGTGTGTGTGTTTCATCCCTCCTTTCCTTGCCAAAAAAAAAAAACAAAAACCAAACCAAAAATTATTTAAGCCATTGCCCAATTCCATCTAAATTTGTATAAAGGTAGCTTATGCAAAATGCAAAGCCACATCAATGAAACAGATCCTAATAAAGCTGTCACTGATGAAATGGCAAGCACATGCAGACACTGCTCAATATACATATGAGAATCCACACAGCAGTGCCACGTCAGGACGAGTCCATAGAAAACCAGGCTTTACTTGTTCTGATGATCACAAGAAAAAAATATATAATCACATTAGCTTATCCTCTAACAAGAAGAAGACAAGGCTAAATGACTTAGTGTTTGAAGGAAAATCAATGATTATGGAGTATCAAAGGAAAGAGGCTCCAGTCAAGACTTAAATTGCTGTTAGCAGACAATGAGCAGAGAGCTGTGTGTAGTCCCCACTAGCTCATTAGTAACACTCTATTTGGGGCTCCATCCCAAGCTACACAAGAAAGCCAAAGTCACATTTCAACTCCTAACATAATTTATCTGCCTCATGTCAATGCTGGTAACCCCATGACTGCTTATTCATACAAATAATTTTGAGCAGGGTTTGTTTTAACAGGGTAGATACCAGGGAGGCAGTAGGACTGCTTCTTTCATCAAAAAGTCAGAATCTGAGATCAGTTTCACTCAACTGTGAAGCCACATCCTAGAGGTGGAGCTTCACACTGCAGTAAGGTGGACAGAAGGTTTATCTCCAGTTGAAAAGGTAATTCTGCTTTTCCTTTTCTACCTGTCATCCTGCTGCTGTCTCACTCCGCAAAATCTAAGAAGAAAAAAATTTTTCTTCTAGTTTAAATCCTCGAACTAGCTCACCATAGAGGCTGATCTCCGTGAAACTATATCCTAAGCCAAAAGATGAATCAGCAGTAACTCGATGCAGGGATCTGCCAGAATTTGCTGGTTTTGCAAAGAATCTGAAAAAAACTGTTCTCAAAGGTGAAGGCTGCCAGACTGATCCCATGAGGATGAGTTATATTAACATTGATCATCATCAACATATTTCTTTATTAAGTGCCAACTCTTTCATTGCTTATGTAGGAACAGAGAGGAATTTCATAATTTTGTTTCTTGAAGACCTGCTTAACTTATCCCAGTGGTTCAGTTCCAGAAGGCATCACATCCAAGCTGGCCTCACAGTTCATGGCTGCCTCAAAGGTGACAACTCCCATCTACCAAAACTCTGCTCCCAGCTGGGCACTCCTGACTAGCCTATTTTGGCAATTATCTGGAGACTCCATGAGCCAAATGAACTCACTAAAATAGCAGAAAAGCAGGTGCAATGAGTAGCATCATCAGCAAAAGTAAAGGGACAGAACACATACCCACAAAAATCAAAGCCAGTTTTCAGTGGCCACAAGTCGTTAGATTGGCTCAGTTGCATGTTAGAGATACATCTTGAGCTGAACAAGCCCCAGGGGAGACAATTCAGAGGCCAATGCTTGTTCGTCCCACCATTATGGCCTGTGAAATTGGCAAGCAAAAGGAGAAAAAGCCCAGAAGCAATCTAATTTCCATTGCTTCACAATTCCACAATAATTTTTCTAAAAATCATACAGCTAAAGTGTGACAAAGTACTTGATTTACCTTCCATTTTTTTCTGTTTCCTCTCTAAATTAAAAAAAACCTGTATAAATAAAGGAATACAAGATTTAGTAACAGTTCCTTTGATTGTTCTTTCACTTCTAGTCTCACTTCATAGACATCTAACTATCAGTGCCCAAAGTTCTCAGTTGCCCCTTTGGATTAACCAAAGACATTCAAAAATTCAACAGAGCTAAAAAAAAAAAAAAAAAAAAATTTAAACTTCATCCTCTCTACCTGACACAATTGATCATGCTTCACTTAAATTTTCTTTAAACCTAGTTAAGCTTTCTCTCCGAGTGTTGTTTGACAGACTCCAAGAGCTGTATCCTTGGGTCTTCTTTTATCCTCCCCTGTTACCTCCATGTTGTCTCAACTGAAATGCAACTAACAACTCTCTGCAGGTTATTTACAGATCTGCTCCTTTCCCCCAATCTATCTGCCTCTGTTCACACTCAAATTGTAGCCTTTTCCTTTGTTCTATGGATATTCTATTGCCCACCTGTTGAAATCCCAATCAAAACATTTTTGTGCTTTATTTCATGCTGCTTTTGATGCATGGAGCAGACTACAAACATACTACAAAACTGAGCTACTCAAGCAGTGTGTGCCAGCAGACCCTGACTTACTCTGCCCATTGAGTTTGGCCAGGCTGAACAGTTTGGTTGGTGACATTGAAACAGTCCCAGTACACCATTCCATGCGCTAACATGTCCAAAAAACCAGTAACTTGATGAAGTCCAACCTGCTTGACTGAAAACTGTCTATGCCTCAATTTCATTCTAAGCTGCAGAAGGTTCCTATTGAAGTACAAAAAGATGATTCATTGATGTCAGTTCAGTATGACTTACACCAATACTGTGAGTGTTTTGAAGAGATTACAGCACTCTGACAATATTAACAGAGCAATGTGTTATTTTCAAAGGCAAATGTTACCAGAATAGATCAAGGTAATTTCCTTAGGTATTATATTAAAATTGAATCAAAGGAATCAGAGAGCAAAAAGAATCCTTGTGCTTACCAACACTTCTTTTTAAAACCTACATAGTCATATGAGAGAATTCTGAATTTATCAGAACAGCTTAGCAGTTTCCTATTACTTTTCTTTCAAATTCTAACAATGTGGTATGTTCTTTCTGACTGCTTACAAATGTGATTTTTAAAATCCTCAGTTAAATCATAAACAAAATCCTAGCAT
This sequence comes from Florisuga fusca, assembly GCA_038090715.1. NCBI lineage: Eukaryota > Metazoa > Chordata > Aves > Apodiformes > Trochilidae > Florisuga > Florisuga fusca. The sequence continues at coordinate 5,789,988 of JAAWXA010000009.1, forward strand.
CGGTGTTTTGGAAATAATTTTCTTTCTGTTTGTCCATGTAAGTACAAAGCTTTCCTAGAGACTAGATCCAGAACATGAAGAAAGAGGACTGGAGGTTTGATTGTGTTACATTTCAAATGGAAGCCTCCTACATCTATTTATTTCAATATAGAAACTGAAGATATCCAACCTGAACAATAATTCAGGAAAGAATTAAAAATGAACCACATGTGGACAAAAGTGACAGCCTCAGTGTCCAGAGCCAGGCTGAATGAGGCTTTAAGCAATCGGATCTAGAGGAAGGTGTCCCTGCCCATGGGACATAGTTCTAGTGTTAGAACTAGGTCATGTTTAAGGTCCCTCCCAACCCAAACCATTCTACAATACTTTGATTCCACAGGGTATTTCTGGAAGGCTCTCAGGTCACATGGTGATGTAAGCTATATGAAGATTATAGAGGAGAGAATGGAATACAAACAGATGGAGTCTATAGGTCCAAAAAATGTAATTTCACTTGCTTAAGTTTGGAACTCAGGGGTGAACAACAGTTTCTGATGCAACAGATTCTGTTCAGTGAACAACAGAATTTCATGGCATGCAGGCAAGAGAGCTATAAAACATAATTTATACTAGTGCAATTTACATGTGTCTGAAGCTAAGGTAATAATAAAATACAAATCATGATGAACTGGGATTTGTCTATACTGAAACTTGCTAGACATGTTACATAGCAATAGTTGGTCATCAGCAACTGCAACTACAAAAAATATTCATACAGCTCAGATGCAGAAGATATCAACTTTTCTTTATTTTCACATCAATGTTAATGTTGTTAGTTACAATTCTAACATAAAACAGTTCACAGAATATGTCAGGATATTCTTCTCAAAATATTATACCTGCAGGTAAGTTCTGATATTTATACTTAACAGATATTATATGAAAAAAATTTGCATTAAAAGTTGAAATGTAAGAATGTTCTATATTTTTATTACATTTTCTTACTTTTTTTTCTGATTTGAAGGAAAAAAATATTTTCTTCTGTTGCATGTTAAAAATATGGCTATACTATTGTCAACTAAAAAGCATGGTTTAGAGGATTTCACATTCTTTCTAGAATCTTAACCCGTAAGTATCCTAAAGCACTTAACTGACTTTCTGTAATTAAATAGTGTCAGTTTCTACTGAAAAGCTGTCACTGTACCATGGCAGAAGTCTAACAGCATTCAATAATGTCTCCATACCACAGTTTATGTCAGGAAGATATTTTTTTGTTTTAAAGTTTGGAGTCCCTTAATTCGCAGCAGGTGCAGTTCCACACAGAGAAGGCCAGTACTGTCTGGCTAATTCCTCACCTTCCAAAAACTGTATTCCCTAGGTACTGGTGCCAGTTCTCCTGCACCTGTGGGGAAATACAGACCTGAAAGTTTCAAGGTACAGGTCTGGGACGACTCACCTTGTGCTCAGGATCATGCAGTCAGACACTGCTAGTTGGGACTGGGAACTCTGCTCTGTGCCCCATGGATGGTACTCTTCAGATGAAGCTCCTGCTGCCTTACACAGATGTTCTTTCATCAGATGTTCTAGGCGAGGGGCAGAGTCCTGTGAAAGACAGGAGATGTTTTTCCTCACAAGCACTCAGGTTAGGGTGCTGTAAAACTGTGAAGGACAACATAGATGAATTCCACCCGTTCAGCCAGTCACTTTTTACGGGGGTTGGTGATGCTGAAGAGTTGGAGAAGAGAATTCACCCGTTTCCCACCGTCTTCTGGGGCTGCAGAGAGGTCTTACAGCTCACTTGAGAAGCAGGAGCCCTCCTATTTTCAGTATTGCTCGGGTAGAAGCAAGAGAGAACCTCAGAGAGCCTAGTAAAAGCCATCCTAAGAACATAATTTTTGGAATTCTAGCAGAAATCACTCAGCATTTACGGAGAACACCGCAAACCATAAGCACTGGGTATATTTTTTTTATTATTTTTTTTTCCTCATTCTCCCTCAGTGAGTTGACCGCAGGACCCGGCGGGGGGAGGGGAGGAGGCGGGGGCAGCCGTGGTTCCACAGCGATCCCTTCCCCTTCACCTGCCCCAGCCAGGCTCCTCTGAGGAGCTCGCCTCAAGTCCGCGAGCAGCGGGAAACGTCCTTCCGCAGGTCCCCGGGGCGACGAATGTGCCCGTGTGTGTGTCCCCCCCCGCGCCGTTACGGCGGCGAGTTAAAAAGCGGCGGCGGCAGCGACGTTAGAGCCGGGCCGGGAGGCGAGGGCTGCAGCTGAGGATCAGCTGCTGAGGGGAGCGGGGAGGAGCCAGCGGGATCAGGAAGCGGCGGAGTGTCTAACACCTCTCTGCCATGGCTGGCTAAAGAAAAATCATCATAACCATAACAAGGGGGGAAGCGGGGGANAGGTCTGGGGCTGCCGGCAGCTCCCTCTCCCGGGGAGGGTCCGTTCCCGGTCGTGTGGGGCAACGGCCCTCGGGAGAACCGCAGGGCTCCTTGCCTTAAGGCCGTGGCAGTTTTGCTGAAAGTGGTCCCTTGCAAGAGGGTAGTGGCCTGGTTCCCAACCAAGGGGTGGAGGAGGGGCGGCAGGGTCTCGGGTTTGCCTGGCCTGGCTCTGGTGGGCTGTAAGTAGCGACAAGAGCGCTGCAGAAGGTGATGAGGGCATGGCTGGGTGGGCTGCTTGTTGCCTTGCCGTGGTGTCCGGGCAGAGAAGGGCTGTGTCACAAAGTATCAGTAATAACAACAGAAATATGTCTAGGTCTAGAAGTCAATTAAAAACAAGTTGTGGGTTTTTGGTTATCTTTAAGCAAGGGCAGAATAGAAACACCTTAAACATTGAGTGGAAACATTGACCTGGAGAAAGTTAAAAGCCGAAGCCCAAGATTTTTGGAGCAAGTGTCCATGAAGGATGTTAGTGTTCCTGTCTGGGTGTCTTTTACCTATATGCACTTGCAACTTTTGAGATGTGCATCAATTTATCTTGTGAATATACATATATATTCATACACACACATATGTACGTATATTCAAGGGAATATTGGAAGGGAATGAAGTTCCTAGATGTGCCAGAGTTGGTGTGCTTGCTTGTACAGATCCTTCTCTAGAAGAAAGCAGAGCTATGTATTTCTGCTTATAATGGGCTAAAGAGAGCTCAAATGCATCTGTTGTTGCTTTTTTTTACCCCTCATAATAAGTGATGGGAAAACCATCAGTATTTTCTGTTCTTGCTTTAGAAGGCCTCAGGAGACACTTCGGATCTTGTCATATCATTGATGCACTTTCCTATGTTGAAAGTGCATGCAGTGAGAGCATGGAGGCAGGTTTCCCATCTGGTGAACACCAAAAGATTTGTAGGTTAAAGGAAGTCTTTCAGACCATGCCGAGTTTTCAATTTCCTAACTTGTCATAAAGCTACAGAGTGTTTAAGGGTGGTAGGCTTTTCCTCCATATGTAGGAATGGTGTTAGAGTTGTGCCCTTTTAAATTTCATGACACGATGAGGAATCAAGCTTTTTAGCTTGAAAAAAGTCAGGGGTGGAAGGAGGATGTTTAAGTTACTTGTGTCAGTAGTGCACAAATTTGGGGGATAATTAAGAACAGACTACCTTAAATCTGTCCTTGTATTGATGCGCTGAGAAAATTAAAAGCTCTAATTATGGTAGCTGTTTTTAACAAAGTTTTATGTTATCTGTGACTATAAGGTCTATAATGCTTCATGTAACATAGCCACATCAGGCAGGTGATTTGTTCTTCTTTTAAGAATAAGAAATTAAAAGGTAAAAAATATACGGATGCTCTGTTCATGCCATTATAAGCCCAGGCTTCATTAAAATTACACTCAAAACACTCCTTTTTTTAAGGTCATACGTAATCTTGAAACTGTGAAATAGCAAAAGCAGTAAAAAATGGTGAGAATGAGTGCTCAGATGAAAGGTAAAAGAAGGGTATAAGCTGTCTCTGATCTGAAGTTTTCTAGAAGAGTTGCTTCAGAAGACTTTCAAATGCAGATAAAGCCTTAGAATAGATGGCATGTGGGTCTCTTCCTCAAAATAGTCAGTGTGCTGAGGTAAGGATGAGATGTTAGATGCTTCCATCTGCGCTTCTAACAGCTAAGAGAGTTAACAGGGATATCTGAGTGTGTGAAAAGGGAGAGTGCAAGCAGTCCTTTTGGTTGTTCATTCTTAAGTAATATGCATAATCTTTACCTAGAGAAGAAATCTATTGTAGCTAAGTGACTTGTTGACAACTTAGACCTTGTTAGAACTCTTTTAACTACAGCTGATACAGTGCATTCAGAGTGGCTAAAGCAATGCCATTTAAATGCTAGCTTGCATCCAAATTAGTGCTGTTCTCATCAGTATTGGCTGGAATGCTTTTCTTGGGTATCTGTCCCACATTTTCTGATTTACTTTTTTTTTATGTATCTGCTGGAAGCAAGTTTTTGAGGGTAATGATTACTGTTTCAGTAAACACTTCAAACTGCTTGAACAGGGTTTATATTACAGTTCCAGATGGTTTTCCTGATAGGATTTTGGAGAGAATTTCAGTGTAGACAAGCCTCAGCAGGCCTTTTGAAAGTGTGTTAGAAAATTTTTGGTATCTTAACTGCTTTAAATCTTCTATTGGAGAGTATACATTTAATAGAAATTAATTTTATTACTAACTGTGTTTTCAAGTAAAGAAGCTGAGGTCAACAGATTGGGATGGGAGCCAGTCTGTAGGCTTTTGCTTGTACCTGTGTGGTACTCAACAGTGTCACCTTAGGAAGGAGCAGAAAGAGACAGACACTTAATGTTTGGGGGCAGGAGTGCTAGAAGGGACAAGCATAAGGACAAGCATAAGGACAGACTTTTTTTCAAAAAGAAAAAAAAAAAGAGAGAGAATGTGAGGAGAAGGAGGATACTCAGAAGAAGATCATAGAATCATAGGAGGGTTTGAATTAGAAGGGACCTTAATGATCATCTAGTTCCCACACCCCCTGACATGGGCCACTAGACCAGGTTGCTCAAAGCCCCATCCAGCGTGGCCTTGAATGCTTGCAGGTAGAGGGCAGCCACAACTTCCCTGGGCAAACTGTGACAGTCTCTCACCACCCTCACTGTAAAAATTTCTTCCTAATATCTAATCTACCCTCTTTCAGTTTAAAATCATTACCCCTCATCCTGTCACTATGTGTCCTTGTAAACTGTCCCTCCCCAGCTTTCCTGTAGGCCCCTTTAAGTACTGGAAAGCCACTATAATGTCTTCCCAGAGCCTTCTCTTCTCCAGGCTGCACAACCCCAACTCTCTCAGCCTGTCTTCATAGGAGAGGTGCTCCAGCCCTCTGATCATCTTTGTGGCTCTCCTCTGGACTTGCTCTAAACATCTCCATGTCCTTCTTGTGTTGAGGGCGCCAATGTGCAATGTGACAAGTAGAAAAGACCTATCTGTAGAATGACACAGGTGAAAAGGAAAGCTTAATATTTAAGGAATGTGCACATAGGATGAAATTAGTTAAACCTAGCTGCTGGATGGAGTTGAGAGAGTTCATTGGGCAAAATGTGTCTTTGCAACACTACATTTTTCTGTATTTTTCTGTTAACAGTTTGGGAAATGTAACTCTTCATGCATGGAAATTAAATTCACCATGCAATGATATGCAACTGACTTCTACCCTCAGATGTGCCAAGCATCTCCTCCTGAAATTTAGCTTCTAAAAATCATCTTTACTTAGTCTATGTAATAGGTTTTCTTTCTCCCATCCTTAAGTTTGGTGAATGTGTTTTCCTATTAATTTATCTGTCTGTCACTTTCATTCCTACTATCTCTTGCAAACATGAGTATCTTTATCAGAACCTCCCACTTTTTTTTCCCTGCTACTTTAAACTGTGCTTTCAAGATAACTTCTGGGAACTACTGTAATCTGAGGTTTACTTAATCCATGCACATGTTCTTTTTCTCTCACCAGATAAAGCAAAAATTGATAGCTCTTCTATGATCGTAAACTTGTAGGGATGCAAAAAGACACTGGAAATTCAACTGTCATTTGTCTGCCATGTAAATCTGAAGGAACTTGAGCCAGAGACAGGGGAATGGGGTGACCTTAGCAAAGGTAGTAGAGTGTTACTTCTGAAGTAAGGGGATTGATCAAAGGGGATCAAGTAAAGGGGGGCAGACTTAATCTTAGTCTCTTAGTATCAAGCAGAATTCTGTGTGAGGAGGTATTTTAGGTCCAGTTACTATGCAATGTTTTCATCAATGTCTGTGAAATTATAACATTTAAAGGTGATACCAGGAAAGGCAGCAATAATTTCAAAGGATAGGAGTTGGTAATAAAGTTAATTAAGAGGCATATTCTGGAAAAAGTGTCATGTAGTTTGATAGGAACAAGTGCAAATTATAGGACATGAATAAAAATGGTCACCTGTACAAATGCACTATGGTAAGTAGAACACAGTCATGTAGAAGATGATCCAAATGTGGCAGTGGATTACAATATAAATATCATCAGACATAAAGCATGTGAGGTAATGGTGCTGCTGGGATATCAGATGGAGCACTGTGCTCAATTTTGGGCATGGTATTTCGAGAAAGATGTGGACAAACTTGAGAAAGTTCAGAAGAGGGTATGAAGAATGATTGGAGGTCTAGAAAAAGGAAAGCCTCAATGAACAAAGTCCATTTATCCTAGAGAAAGAAAAGTAGGTACAGATTGCAACTCTTATGTTGCATGAAAGTGTTACTAGTTATTATTAGATAAGGTTTCAAACTTTTTCATGTCCGTCAGGGACAGGTCAAAGAAATGGTCTTCAATTACAGCAAGAAAGATTTTAGAAGGCTACTTGATTTTACATTTCTTCTTCATGCTGTAGTTCATTCACTAATTTCTCCTGTCTGTTGTTTGTAATGTGGCACTTGTAGAGCTTAAAATCAGAAACTGTTATGATGGAATCATCTGAACAGGGGGAAGGAATAGGGAAGGAGAGGTTTCTCTGACAGTTGATTTTCTGCCAGGTCAACTTCTTTAACCTACTCCCCCTCTGCCTCCATCACCACTGAATTGGGGAAGGAAAATTTCAGGAGCACATAGCAAGGGGAGTGGGATTATATGTAAGGTCAAACTGCACCCTTAGGCTAGATACTAAGATAATCTGCCTAATGGCAAGGATAATGAAGCACTGAAATAGGCTGCCTAAGGAGGGTGTCATTTTTACCTCAGTGCAGGTTTTTTAAGTGCAAGCAAGACCACACATCTACTGGGAATAATTCTGATAGTCTGGTCTTTTACCCATGGCTGAGGTCAACTTTTTGAAACGCTGTCCAGTCACACTTTCTGTGGTTCATGCAACTTCTTGAGTAGATACAAGCAATAAGATTAATCTTTTTATATTATGGTTTAGAAATGTTGGCCATTTGCCACGTAGGTTCTTCAAGTGAGTGAACCTGGTATATGGCAGACAAAGAGGAGCAGTGACCTTGAGCTTTGTCCACAATCAGCAAGGTTAGTGTAGTTTAAAACTGCAGTTTTTAAGTCCTGATGAGGATGATTTTGAAGTGCTTTTGTTAGCACACGAGCTCAAGTGTGTTTCGTGAGCTATGCAGATACTGTTTAGACTAGATTTGCTTTTGGTAAGCGTATATTCTGTCCTTCTAATGGTTTTAGGACTAATATAAATGGTCCTGGACTAGAGGTAGGTGACTCTTACTGTAAGGTAGACTTCTTCCATATTGTGTATACGTTTAGTGATTACCTTCTTAGAAGGTAACCAGATCAGGAAACTTTTTTGGGGAGAATTAGTCTAAAAGCAATGCCAAACTAGAATGCTTTGATTTAGGAACTGTGGAGGCAGGAAACTATTTGTGCAGAAATATATGCCATGCTGAGTCATCTGGGACCTATTCACTTACCTAGAACGAGTGTGGTCTACCTACAGTGTTTGTCTGTGCTACTTAAAAAAAAACAAACAGAAAAATAAAAAAAAAAAAAAAAAAAAAAAAAAAAAAAAAAAAAGAGAGAGAGAGAGAGAGAGAACTTTTTGGGGGAGGCTTTTTTTTGTTGTTTTTTTTACTTCACCAGATCTCGAGGCATGCAGCACATGCAAACCATTCTGAAGCAGGCAAATTGTGAAGAAGACAAAGCACTTAAAAGTCTTCTGGGACATCTACTTTGGGCCCATAGAAACTAGGAGGTTGTCAGGGTTGAATGTAAAGTGTTTGTCTACTTCAGAATCTATTTCAGGATATCTATTCCAAGATTTTAAATGCAAGCTTTCTTTTTAGATACATTCTATTATGTATCTTCTGGGTAGAATTCTTTAATTCTGCCTATGTCTCCCATCAACATCAGTCGGAAGGCTTGAAATATTCCAGTGACTTGGGACATTGGCACAGGGAAGATGTGTGTGTTTGTATTTTTCATTCATGTGTGCTTGTAAAAAATAAACTGGAATACTGCTTTTCTCTGCATCAAGATTAATATGGGAAGGTGAAAACAGTTCCAGCCTCTCTGACCACAAATACTTCTTTAGTTTGTCTTCCTGTCTTACTTTGACTTAGAATGCAGAAGGAGGTTTGACCCATAATGGGTGTTGAAGTGCTTGACTAATTAGGTGTTTTAAAATGTGGTTCCTTTCTGAAAAGGAACTGTAGCATGGCATTATGATACTTAGGTGGGTCACACAAACTTCAAATTGTCAGTCATGCAGTCCTAGACAGAATCTGCCAAATAAGATGGAGTTGAAGCTGTTTCCACTTTGTTGATTTTAATTTTACTCCTTCTGACACCATGAACTGAAAAATTAGGAATTCAAGACTTTATGTGCCGCTGCAGTTCTGGAAAATCCACATGTGGAACCCTAGGGGCTAAGGTATTTTCACAGAATCTTGCAGATTTGTCACAGTTGGAAAAGACCTCTAAGATCACCAAGTCCAACTGCCAACCCGGAAAAAAACACCATGCCCAGGACAGCATGTCCTGATGTGCTATATCTACATATTTTCTTGATTCCTACAGTTATGGTGAATCCACCAGCTTCCTGGGAAGCCTGTTCTAGTGCCTCACTGCTCTCAATAAATTAATTCTTCTGAATATCTAGTCTGAACTTCAGCCCATTTCCTTTAGTTCTATTGTTATTTTATATGAGGCTGTATATCCCCATTTCCCAGATGTGTATAAAGCTGTTGCTGTGTGCTCTGTGTCGTGTGAAGAACATACTCTTGCCATGCACGGTTAATAGTCTCTTTTGGGGAACACTGTGGAGTTACCACAGGTTGTGCAGTGGGTTCCAGTGCTTTTTTGATAAGTGTTGAGTGGCTTCTGCTTCACATGTTTTAAAATAGGTGTATGTGCACAATATATGCACCATAAATTGAAAACATCTTAATCTGCATTCAGTGATTACCTGTACAGAATGAATGCTGTAGGCCTGGAGTTTCCTGTAATTCTCAGGCTGGTAACTTCTGTTGCATAATGTGCATCACTCTGTGTCTGATGAAACGTGGTCTCCTACAAGGAACATAAAAGCTGTACATACTCACATTTTCTTTGCTGTCTTCCTGTACACCCATCTGGATGTGTGTGCCTCCCTCTTTCTGCCCTTTTACTGTGACTTCTAAGAGTCAGATTTTGGTAGTTTGAATTTACTGTTAAAGTGAGACGCCTCGATGATGTGCTAGCAGGTAGGAGAATGTGTAGACTTACGCAGTGGTTTTGCAAATTGGTTTGCTACAGTAACAACAGTACATTATTATCTTTTGCCTTGAAAAGTCTTTTAGGGAAGTCTTGAAAGACAGCGTATGTTGTCAGATAGAAGCAATGTTAGTGTACAGCAAGCAGCCTTGAATGGTACTTAGTTGTTTGCCAGGCAGTGATAACATTAAGACCTGGCTGTTGGCAGCTTTGGAAAGTATCTGCTTTAAGTGTGACAATCAGTTCTTGATTTTAGTGTAACAAACATGGTCATGTATTTCAGCAGCCATGTATTCCTATATCTGATTATTACTAGCTTTCATCTGAAATCACTAGGGTCCAAATACAAATTTCTCTCCTATTTCTAGACTGAAAGGAATCCTAAATCCCCCAAGTTTAGTTGATCAAAAATTACTGTGAGTTTTTCTGGACCAATCACATTAGACTCTTATTCCCAGTAGTTACCAAATGCATCACAAATTGTTTTATCATGTATTCTTGTTTTCTCTGCAAAGTACAAGATCAGGAGAAGGAATACACAGTTTCATGGAGCATGGGTAACCGTAACATGCAGCTGTTCAAAGGGGTTGTCATAAAATCTGCTAGGATACTTAAAGGCTGAGAGACTTAATGTTTTACATAACACAGTTTCATGAGAAAACTTCTTAATAGCATGATATGGTATGAGAAATTATAAGAAATCTGCTTAACAGTAGTCATTAATTCTATTTATGTCTTTACCTCTTTTTGAAGTAAACCACAAACCAGGTAGTGTCAGTTTCCTTTTGCCTTTTTAATGCCTTTTGAAACAGGATAGCAGTGCAGAAGGCACTGAGTTCGTGCGCTTGGTTGTGCAAAGAAACAGTGAAATGCCTTAACAAAAGTCAGCATGTTTCTAGTGGCACTTCGGACAGTGATGGCATTCTCTTTCAATTGTCTGATTTAAAACAGCTTTATTCAAATTTTTAGACATCCAAAATTGATGGTGACAGTGCTGCTTAGTACAATACTACCTTGATTTTTTTGCTTCCCCAATAAACAGGGGTTTAATGCAATTGAAGCTTGAACAGAATCTATTATTTACTTTATATCTGACTGTTTACAAGATAGAGAAGGAGGCACTTAAGTATATTTGCACAAAGAGCTTTGCACTGAGAACTGTACCTAGCAAGCTTATCAACAAGCTGTAAAGCAAGAGAGAGTTGAACTTCTTTTCCCCATTTTTTCTCTCTGTGTCAGGAGTTCTTCTCAGAAATGTCTGTCTTAACCTTTACAGATCTAGAAACATGACATTATGGCACAGGCTGCAGACTTCTGAATGCTTCAGTAAAATTTTTTATGCTCACACATCAGCCCTCAAGCTAACCTGTGGTAGGAAGGCTTTGCAAAGACTGCTAGCGGAAGTAGATTTGTCTGTGGAAGGGAAAAAAAGTTCCTATTTTGTGAATAGTATAAGTGGTGGTCGCAACAAGCAGGTGATGTAGAAGCATTTTGCCAACGTGCATATGTTAATTTGGCACTATATAATTCATCTACAGCTTGCCACAAAATTTTGCATACCCTTAAAATTCTGAGTCTCCATGTTGCTATAGGTTGCCACTATATGTATTGGCAGAGTGGCAGCTGTTTACTCCAAACTTTTCCTGCTTGAATCTCTCTTTTCTTTCTTATTAATTGAATACTTGACTGTGTGGCATCTTAGTGTAAATGTGTGTCTATATATCCAAACCCTTACAAGATATAAATGTTTTTCATGCTAATTAGGATTTCAGCAAAGCTGAATAACTGCAGAGGTAAGTATCTTGTCTGTCATCACTATACATATAGCTTGGGCTGTAATGCACATTTCCTTCCTTTCTTCCAGGAGGGGATGACCGACGGGTCTTACTTTGGCATATGGAAGAAGCCATCCACTCAAGAGTCAAACCAGTTCAGCTGAAAGGGGAGCATCACTCTAATATCTTCTGCCTGGCTTTCAACAGTGGCAATACGAAAGTGTTCTCTGGAGGTAAGGGAGGAAAACCACCCTGATCACACTGGAGTTAAGGCATTTGTGAATGCCTTAAAGTTGAAGCCATGAGCGAGATTCTGCCCCACATGAAAGGTCTTTTCCATAGTCCCCTCAGGATGTGGAAGGTGTCCTTAATCAGCAGCTGAAGTTTTTTTAGGAACAGGGAATTCCTTAGCTAGTGCAATATTTTAATATTATCTTGCCTCTCATTTTCCCAACTGTGGTATAAGTGCATCTTGTCTCTAGCTGTCATGAGAATCCTGGGTCTGATCTGATCCTTCTTGTGCTGCAGACTGTAGGACATGATCTTTGTTGTTCCCTCTTAGGTGTACTGAGAGCAGACCTTGCATCCTCTCTGGCACAATCTGTTATCTGACACTTGATAATTGCTGATGCTAGTAGCTGATCTTAATGCACCCTTAGATGGCTAATGAAGGGCTTTCACCATCCAAGTGGTGGACCACTTTTTCTTAGGCCTCATTTCTGTCCTCACTGGACACATGTCTGCCTTTTAGAACTGTTGTCACATTGGGTTCTAATTGGCCTTGATGTTCTTCATCTTTTAAATATAAATCTTCTTTTTTAACAGGAAGTTTAATTCAGTCTTAAAACTGAATTAAAGGAAAGTGGACATGTACTTATAAGGAAAGTGGACATGTACTTGTTCTGGAATAATAATCCCTGGAATTTAAGTTCATTCTACCACTTGATTTCTGAAGTGTTGAACTAGAAAGAAAAATCAAATTGAGAAGAAAAAGGCACAAGAATGTCAAATAAATAGTCCATGTCATTTTCTGCTGTACTTCATTTCTTGTATCTGACATGGTAATAGAATGAACAGGAATTTGTATATTTCATTGGGATGTCCATTAGCAAACACCTAGACTTATCTTAAGATATTATAAGACTATTTGGTCAAAGGCCTTCATTAGCTTTTTGAACTAAGACCTGGGAACTGCAAATAAATGTTATAAGGTGATTCTAAGTAGATGTGAATGGTGGAAGCTTCCTGTCATTCAGCACTGTGTTAAAACTGCAACATGTCTTAGAGAAAAAGGCATGACAGAGATTAAGGTGGTGTCAAATTTTAAGGATTAAATGATTCAGATAAAATTATCAGGTGGAGAAAATCCCAAAAATGTCAAATAGTGATGCCTATCTTCTGATTCCAGGGACTGCTTTTTGTTTTATGAGAAAGACAAGAGTTCACACCATCTTCAAATAAATATATCTGCATGAGTGATTCCAATGAAATTTTGGGCTGGAGTCTGTTTTACTTTAGCTTGAATACAGACAAACGGAGCCTTACATGAATATTCAAGGAATGAACTTTGCCAGGGCTTGCTGGAGTGGCTGTCATGGTATTTTTCTTATTTCTAACTCAACCCTCTGTCTGTTGGGCCCTGCTGTCAGAGGCTACTGTTTTCACAGGAAAGGCAGCAAAGTGCTTTGACTGAAAGCAATGTTTTGACTCCACAATGTTCTGGGAGATTCTTCAAAGGTCTGAGAAAATTGTGGCCATAGTTCCCCCAGTACTGAAGCTGGAGTTGTATTCAAATAATGGAAATTGGAATAATTTAAAAAAACAAAAAACAACCAACCAACCTAAAAATTAGAGTATGGGAACTAGCACAAAGTGCACAGACTCAGGGAGATGGTAGAAAGCTGAATCAGGTAGGTTTAGGTTACGTATTAGGAAAAGGTTTTTCACCTAGAGGGCAGTTGAGCAGTGGAATAAGGTCCCCAGGGAAGTGGTCACAGCACCAAGCCTGCCCGAGTTCAAGAAGCATTTGGATGATGCTCTCAGGCACATGGTGTGATTCTGGGGTGCCCTACACAGGGAAAGGAGTTGGACTTGATCCTGATGGAGGAAATCCCTTTCAACTTGGTGTATATATATATATAAACCTCCAGGGAAATGATTTTTTTCTGCAGAGGCCTGATGTGACAGATATGAGGTTTAGGCCACCTTAACTCTTCTCTGCTGTATGTTCTCTGCGGTATTTCATGCACAGAGGTTTAATTGAATGGAATGGCAGAAACTTTTTGTTTTTCTGATCGTGGTACTTGCAGTTGTCAGAACGAGAGATTATAAAATGGAGAGCTGTATATAAAAATACAACCCAGTTATTCTCTATGAAGAACAAACCATCCTGCAAAGGATAACTAAAATACTGTGCAGCGTAAAAGTAAAAAACAGCAAAATATATAAGTGGGAGCCATGCTGGGCCCTGTAGGCCCTGCTCTACAGCAGTGATGTTTTTTGCAGGGGTGCATCCTTGTCAGGGGCAACAAAGCAGTTTGGGATTAGATTTTTGTCACCACCTCCTCCTCCCACATGCAGAACAGAGAGAAGCAGTGGTATTTCCACAAAACCTCCCCTTCCCATTTTGGAGCTTGTGATGGAAGGAAAGGTTGGTTCCATGATTACTAGAGGCTTGAATCCAGGCATCTAGAATGATTCACGTGTTCATACTGTATGGAGACTGAGGAGGAGGTGCATCTGCTGGAGGAAATTTTGTCACTGGAGTAATCAGGCTACATTTTTCACTGGTGAAATACATAGGTACTAGAGTAGTTTAAATAAGTATAAACCTTGCCCATAATATGTAAGGGGCAGTTTTCATTGCAGTTAATAATCAAAGGACACTTATGTATGTATAAGAGAATTGTTTATTGTCCTGTGAAAAAGATTGAGCTACTGCAGTAATCTAAGTAAGGCTAGCAGAATTTAACTAGGAGCTAGAGAAAGAACTATCAAGAAGAGAAAGTGGATGTAGAAAAATCTCATACCTTATTAGTCAAAGAGAAACTTTCTCATAGTTCTTCTGTTGGAACAGAATACAATTGAAATGTGTGTGGGATTAATTAAAACTGAGTCAACTGAACACTTAAGAATCGTAATGTGAAATCTTGCTCCCTCTGAACCTTTGGCTTTGGTGTATGTTAGGACAGCTTCAAAACTTTATCACAACTGCAAAGACAAACAGAGCATAGAAATATGACTGTGTGCTTTCTGGTTTTTATTTCTGAATTTAATGTAAATGTTTTTCTCTGCAAATACTTCTAAAGAGGAGGTGGCAAATTACTTTAGTATTCCATGCCAAGACTAAAAAAAATTCTGTTGCTGTAGCTTGAAAAACACTCCTTGAACCAGTCAAATTATGTTGTAGCTGTGACCCTCCTATTCTGCATGGATGTGCTTAGTTCCTATTGTACTCAATGAATGTGATCAAAGAAAAAGGACACGATTGCCTGGTTACTTGGTTTGTTTTTTGTTAACACTAAAAAATTGTATTTGCTGTCACATTCATGCATTCTCAATGGTTGCAAAACACTGAACTGGCAGCATTTGAGCTGGGAGCTCAGCGCATTTTGCTTACAGCATCTCTTTTCACCTTTCATTATCTTTTTATGGAGCATCCTTTGAACAAGAAGGTGTTCTGCTGCTTCATATAATACTCTTTACTGCAAATGTCCCAAAATGCAAGCTGAAGCTGAAAACAAGACTGTTCAGTAATACAGTTAAGTAGAATTATTTGTTGTGTAGAGCAGTATCAGATGGAATCTATTGGTGCATTTGGTCATGACTGGAAATGTCATGTGGCATGGAGCCTTTAACATAACTGAGCAGCATCCTGACCACTTGGCAACTGAAGTGCTCCCTCTTGGCTTTAGTTTTGGTTTGTTTTTTTTAAATAGAAAGTAAAAAAGAAGCTATTTATAGTTTTGTTGTGGTTTTTGTCTTTATAATGTTTTTTAACCACTGGAATGTGATGTTAAGTGTTTATATTTCTCTTTATAGGCAATGATGAACAAGTTATACTCCATGATGTTGAAAGGTAAATACAGTTTGTGTTTCCACTGCTTCAGGATCTCCCTTAATGTCAACTCAGTAGAGGCACTTTTTGATTTAAATTAATGGTCTGGGAGAAGGGCACAGTGTTTTAATCCTGAAACAAGCTTTTTATTTCTCTAAATATCTGTAATGAAGTATTCCACATCACCCTATTTTTTTTAAACACTTGGTTTTGCCTCATCTTGACCTTGCAAAAGAGAATAGCTGTTACATACAAATGATCTCCTACAGACAGCATACTGGGTTCTGAGTAGATATGGAGTCATTTTTCTGGCACATATTCAAGTATTGTGGTACATATGGGATTTTTTTGTTTGTTTTTCAAAATACCTGACTTGTATTAAAGATGCCTAGTGCTTGGCCTACCTTTTAAAACTTTGGCTGCAGCTGCCTGATCCTTGACACTGACGTGAAGCATATTTATTTTGATACTGCAAGGCAGTTGGGAATTCAACTTTGTTGTGCTACATCAAAACTGGGCTGTTAGTCAACATATAATTAATACAGTAGTGGTGATGTATTAGATTGGGCTTCTCTATGCAGCATATCATATCTTTTGTGCTTGCTGCTTTTGAAGTAGAAAAACTACTTGTTTGGTTTGTTGGGGTGTTTATTAGGGGGGGAGGAGGGCTGTTCTTGTTTTGGGTTTTGGTTTTATAGCTGGTTATTACATGTGGTGTCAGAATTTTAGATGCTGGTGGCCATTCTGTTCTGTCTTTTCAAGCTTCTGCAATATCTTTGCCCTTGACAATTTTCTATATAAAACTTTTTTTTCCTGCTATTTCTTGCTATGATGTTTAAACAGGTCTTTTGGGTATGTATGTATTTGTAGTATTTTTGTTATCAGGGTCCAGTTGAAATGCACAAATAATTGATTTCTTTAAGGCTGTTGGTGTGATCTGAAAGAAACCTTACTAGTCTCACACACTGAATTCTGATTGATTTCTATTCTGCCTTCTTGAATGTTAGACACATGGTCTAACAACAGCTTTTTCATACTTTTAAATGGCCTTTTCTGTTACTGGGGTTTTTTGGGGGGTTTTTGTTTTTTTGGTTTTGTTTTGTTTTGGGGGGGGTGTTTGCTTTTGGGTTTTTTTGGCCTTTCTGTTAAGTGAGCCATGAGGCAGAATTAGTAGATGTCACTAAGAACACAAACTGCCAAGTGTTCAAAACACTGATTTTATGTGGAATCTCTTTGGTGGAATTTCTGTGAGGTATAGAGATTGTGTACAAAGTATGTTCTTTAAAGAAGTCTTGCCAAAGAAATAAAATAACCCCAGAGTCTTCTCTCTTAATATAGGAATATATTAAAAGACAATATATTAAGAGGCTTTTGGTCTCTCCATGCTTCTGCTGCTGCTTCCTTTTTAAATGATCTATACATTTGGGAAAAGGACAAAGCATGGTCGTCTTATAACTGTGGAATGGCTGAAATCTTTTGGGGGTCCTATTTTGTTCTTTTATGCTGCTTTTTTAATAGACTTTCTTGGTTCTCAAGGATAGACCAGTCCTGTATTTTTTCCATGAAGAAAAAGCATCATAGAAAGCCAGCTAGGAATTTGCTCCATTGAGCTTCAACGGAACTTCTGGGTGATACAGCTCTATTAAAGAATGAGCTTGTGTCTTGGTTTCTTTTTTATGTTGAGTAGTAAAAATTAAGTCCACAGGTCCCAAGATGTCTTCCCAAGTTTAATCCACTACAACTTTATTTCCACATTATCTTGTAGCTGAAGTTTTTAATGTGTGGGATTTGGCCTGAAGGGGTTTTTCTCCTCATAGAATAATATCTTGGACACTCTGCATGGGCTCTTTGTTTGCTTTTGACTCTACACACCAGGGTCTTCTTGTGAAGTTACGTAAACCTTTTTACTAGGTTTTACTAGGTTGATGAAGCTGTAAATACTTTGCTTCTTAAAACAAAAATGAAAAAAAGGAAGAATGATAATAGTGTGTCTTTTTTCCAGCACTGAGACCTTGGATGTGTTTGCTCATGAGGATGCAGTGTATGGCCTTTCAGTGAGCCCAGTAAATGACAACATCTTTGCTAGTTCATCAGATGATGGCCGGGTTCTTATCTGGGACATCCGAGAGTCTTCCCATGGAGGTGAGAATTCTAGATGGAAAATGTCATTGATACAGAAAGAATTTGGATGAGGAAAGGAAAAGTTATGTTTATCAGGGACAGTCAAGACAAGGGAGTGTTGGAGAGGGGTGAAAGAGAGGTGTAGTTCAGACTTTCCAGTTCAGTGTTACTGTCTTAAGTGACTTTATAAAGTACCACATATAGTGTGGAGGCTAGCATAAAACTTGGTATGAATAGGTTTAGCAGGGGAGTGCATTATTTTATTTATTTATTGGGGTTTTTTTTACATTTGGAAAGCTCTTATTTTTATTTGAATAATTTTCCAAAGATATTTATATACTCTGTGACACTGAAGATTGCTCCTATGCATAATGGTGGCTTTTTTGCTGTATGGAAACTTTGAATGTTTATGTGATAAAAGGGTATTGAATTATTACTTCAGTCTTTTTTTTCTAAAACAGAACTGAATACTGTTGATTTATGTAACGAAGCTGCAGCTTCTCAAAACACTCTAATCTGTGTTTTTACAGCTGCAGTTTTAAGGCTGAAGCATCTTGGTTTAGAATTGTAGTTACACAAATTTGAAGAGGAATGCTTCAGTAACTGAATTTCAGTTTATGAAATTTACCCCATCCTAAAGAACACAAAGCTGAGAATTAAAACCAGAGCAATTTGCAGGTGTACAGCATCTGGTTCTCTTCATAGCTAAAATAAACTTTCATCTTTTTTTTTGTAAGCTGTTTAAATGCAATTACCTCAACTCATAGTTTCTACTGGTCTTGCAGGACAGTTGTTTATGGCACTGAAATCAGCTTGTGTATTTTGTGGCACTTTATACACTGTTGTTGGTGGATCAAAGTTGCTGTTAGCTGAGTTAGCTCTTTCCATACCTAGTGAATTTGATAACTTCTCTAGATTTTGATTCTGTACCTTTCTGACTATGAAATGCAAGCTGGGACAAGACATACTTCATAGTCCCATAGGGGTCTTTTAGAGCCACTAGTATCATGAGGGCTTTAATGAAACAGAGTAACCAGAATTGGATCTTTCTTGGTAAACCTCACCAGAATACTTGGAGTAGATTGCTTATTGATGCCCTCCCTACATATTGCCTTTGTATAAGTAAAAATTAAGTATACTAGCACTGCATTCAGTTCAGAGTAGTCTGATTCTTACTATGATTGTGATTCTCTTGTGCAATTGTGATACCCCTTACCTCTTTCCCATCTTGTGATTTTTTTAGAACACTCTGAAAAGCAAGGCACACAGTCAGTATATAGACTCTAGTAAAAATACCTGTTATAGCTCTTCTCTGGATCACTCAGAGGAACTCCTTAATCATGCCCCTCTTGCTCAAAAGTCTCCTACTAGCACAGTGAAGTGTTGTCTTCCCTTCAGCCAGTTTCTTACCCCATGTAACTCTTTGGTAACTTCAGCTGCATATAACTAAACTATACCACATGTGAATTTAGTCCTTGTTAAATCTACCTCTTTTTTCCCTGTATAAAAGGTCAGTTATTTTATCAAAGACAACAAATTAGTCAAATTTGACTAATCTACCTCTGCTGAATCACACTTTATCTCTTATTTTTGTTTTCATGACATCCTAATGATGAGACCAGGCACTGAATGTGGCTTTCAAATTAGAGATGGTAAAATGGTCCTTTATTGGCTTCTCCTGAGCACTTCACCATAAAGATCTGTCTGTTAGGAGAGCTACCTGTTGCTAACAGTGGATATCAACATTTGGTGGGACAGATGTTGCTTAGTGTCATAAACTAATATCCAATCTGAGTTTTTGAACTTGCATGAAATGAACTTTTTCCTTCTTTGATGTAGTTTAACCTTTTTACTGCTTTTACTGTTACTACTGTTTCTCCTTATCAGTGCTGAGTGATTTATGCCATAATTTTTATAAACTCGCTGTTACTTGTTAGAGATGGTGTTGATCTCCCTTGATAAACATTTTCATACTTCAGTGTGTGAGAGATACAATTGGGAATGACCATAAAGAACAATAAAGAAATAATCCCCCTACTTCTCATTCAAGTGACTTAGTGGCTTGTTGGTTTATCTCCTGTAACCTCTCTTTAATTTGACGAGCTAAAAGGCAACTTTTGATACCTTAGAAGAAAACAGTGGTACCAGGCCAGGCTGTTTATAATAAAGGGGTTAGGAAAAGATCAGTAATTAGTGACATTGATTTGACTGAAAAAATGTATGCAAACTAAATGTGTGTTTTAAAAAGCACCTCTTTTATTTGGCAATCTGGTGTTAAATCTCCACTCAACTAATGAAGGCCATTGCTTCTCAGTGGAGGCTGCCATTTTAGTAACACGGCCTTTTATGTCCCAGCAGGAACCTGATTTGATGATGCAAATGGAAAAAGTTGGTTTTGATGTTAAGGCTGATTTGGAACTGCTGGTAGAGCAATAGCAATCTCTAATGTCTTGGGGCAGGTTGTCAGAACAAAAATTTTCTCCTTTTTGTCCCTTTAACTCTGCTTCCTATGATACTTAATTGCACCAGGGAGTTTCTGCAGTGGTCAAGACACCTCTGCTTTGGTCACTGCTGAATGAATGCTAAAGGGAAGGTCCCTATGTCAGAAAGCTGGTAATAGGGCATAAAGGAGTATATAGATGAGCAGGACAAGTAAATGTTAATTCTTGATGGACAATAGTTTCAGAAGGTATTGGGATTTTGAGAGGGTTATCTGTTTAGCCATGCTTTGTGTATCTTACTGAGGGATATGAGGAACACAGATGAGGTACATGTGGAGGTCCTTGTGGGGCTAAAAGTTCCTGCACAGAGTGGCTCAGATAAGGGCAATAAGTGAGTCTCCCAACCATGCAGGCAGCACAGTGGTTGCATCAAAGCAGACAGTGAAAGGAAAAATCTAGCATGATCCCTGGCTCAAAACAGGCATTGATTCTGGTTTCTTAGATGAGTAAAAGAGTGGCAGCATGCCACAAAAGGTACCCATAACAAATAGAATTGGACTGTGCCTAAAGCCATAAAGTTAGCAGAAAGATACAGAGAAGGATGACAGAGTCAAGGCTTTTCCACACTCTTCATGCAGCATTATGATGGAAAGAGTAGGGCAGAGTAGCAGGTTAAACACAGTCTTGTTAAACTAATCAAGATGAGAGGGAGAGAGTCTGTTTTGAGCATGTTGTTAACTGTGTGAGGACAGCAAAAGCCAATTGTTAACATTTTTATGCAAGAGCAACACCCTTTTTCTTTACTTGCACAGCTGCTTGTACAGCACTTGGGAGCACTCTTTCCCTCAGGCTTGGCAGCTTGCTTTGAGTTGAGCTCCATACAGTCGTATTTCACTTTCTGTAATATTAATCTCCCAAATAAGCAATTGCTGCTACATTTACAGTTTGTGTGCTCATTAATGGCTGTGGAAGCTTCCAGGTATATCTTGCAAGGAACCTTTTAGAAGCCCCCTGTGTGTAGTCCTTATTACATGACAGTTTGGTCATGACCTGAAGAAGATTCAAATACCTGATCTTTGGCTAGTTTTAAACACTGATAACCCTCCATAATCAAAATAGTGTCTTGAAATCTAGTATGTGTCCTTTTCCATATTTAGACAGAGTTAATGTACTTGTGGGTGGATTTTAAAACCTCAATTTTTATATTGCTTTGGATGTGTCAGCTTGAGAAACGGTTTGCCGTATCTTCAGATCTTGTTATGCTGTTTCCATATTAATCTGCCAAATGAATTGCATTGAATGGTTGTGTGCAGTGTTAGTTCTTATTTCTGAAATCTCAACTTTCTCAACAGAGCCCTTCTGCTTGGCACATTACCCATCAGCCTTTCACAGTGTCATGTTTAATCCAGTAGAACCCAGATTACTGGCTACTGCCAACTCTAAGGAAGGTGTGGGACTCTGGGACATTCGTAAACCTCAGAGGTAAGATCTCTCTGTCCTTGGCTTATGCTATACTATTTCTTTCCCTTTAAAGGTGGCCTGATACTTGCTCTCTGCCTCGTTTTTTTTTGGTTTGGTTTGGTTTTTTTCCTTTTTCTTTTTTTGTAAGTCAGAATGTAGTAAGAAAGTAGTTAGAACAAAGTTCACATCAATGTTAGTAATGCTGAAATAAATTGTTTTGCATAACTAACGTTCTTCTTCATACATATGATCTAATTTGATTTTTAAATGGGTCTAGATCTTCAGTGTAAAGGTAAGTCATTTTTTTGGAAGCCTACCTGGCCTCACTGCTGCATATTAACTCAGAATGTTGTTGAGTTCACATCATTAGCACAGGTGTGATTGTACTGCAAGGAAGCTGTGGTGGGCACTGCCTGGTTCACAGTTAGTTTTTTTTCTACCTAGCTGTTTGAAGTGGCTGACTGAAAACTGACTGATTATGGTCAAAGCTGATTTTTACTCAACACTTAAGAGTTTTATATGATCTCCTAGACACCTGGATTATGTGATTGGCTCTATAAGGGACTACCAGATGTACAGAGGATTTTAAACAAATGAAAAGAAGAAAAAAAGTTTGCCATGTGAAGCATGGTTAAACTGGGTTCTGAAGTGGACGTATGCAATGTCCAATACCAGAGTTTTGCATGCAAGAGAGGTTAGGCTTCTGTTGAAGTCATTTCTAGTGTTTCACATTTTGAAAGTAATTTCCTTTTTTAATCAAAGTAATGACAAAAAAAACCCTGATCCCCTCAAGTAAAGGTTTCTCCCTTATCCCACCAACTTTTATGTTTACATGTTTGTAGTTACAGGTGTAAATGTAGTAAGGATAATTTTTAAAAAATAAAAAGAGGAGAAAACACCTTATATTTGTTTTATAGTTCAATAGCCTCAACTGTTTAAAATCTTATTTTTCATACAGTTGACTTTCCCCATCCTGGTGCATTTCTTGGAATATCTAGAAGTATTTATCACTAAATTCTTCATAGATTTGTACTGACAGAGAGAAAAAGCCATTTCTTAAGCGGCTTTAAAAAATTTATAAGACATGTTGGCATCCAATACAAAAGCAACGAAGTTGTGGTTTTGGGAGGGTTTATTTTCTTAAATTGTAAACATTAGTGTTTTGAATTTTCAATCAGAATTTGCATGGTGATGGCTCTAGAGCTTTCTCACATTTCTTAAGTTTGCTAGAGCCCTTGTTGGCAGCTGTTGTGTTGTCTGCTGTTAAATTTAGGTTTGATAAAATTTAACTGGAAAGGAGTTAGAAAGTTACTTAAGTTATTTTCTCATTCTTGTCAAACTATAGGTCTTAGTTTGATGTTAGAAAGTTAATTTCAACATTTACTGGATAAAAGGAAGAGAAATATAAGACATTAGAGTTATTTTGCTCTTACAAACTGTTTTGGGTTTTTTTTCTTCTTCATATAAAAATTCTCTCATTTTAAGATCAATTCATTCCTATTTTTTTACCTTGAACTTATGTGGGAAAAGCTGACTTCCTCTTAGTAAGCTAGCTGGTCTCACATTAATTTTGCAGGAGTCTGTTTTTCAGCTTCTACTTAAATTTTGTGATATAAGAACTTCTGCAGGTTGAGTAGGTTTTATTTTCAAAAGGAAGTTACACCAAAACATTTCTCCTTTCAGACATTTATTCTCACAATGTGAACATAAAATAACTGATGCTGGTGGAGTTCTGTAGAAATCCTTTATGCATGCAAAATTTAGATTAAGTCTTTCACTTGGATAGGAAAACAAAATGGGATCAGCCCTGGAAAAGGCTAACAGGAGAAATAGAGGGAGGAAGCAAGTATCACTGAGGGTACAAGCGTTTGCCTTGGTAAATGCAGGAACAGTTTACTTGAATAAGGAATTCTCCTCTTACAAACTTGAACAGCTGCTTTCTAATAGCAGAAATAGCACCTTTTTCTTATTTTTAGCTGTTCTCATTAAGGTTTTGATCTCAAAAAAGATTCTCAGTCTATATATAGAAGTGTTGATGAGCTATTGCTTGGAGTAGAAGCAGGTATCAAGTGGTGGAAACTCATGTGGTGTCCAGTCTAGATACTATTCTGCCTTCTTCAGTCTTGGCCATAAGGCAAAGTGCTATCTGTGAGCTTGTTGGGGGCTGCTGTTTGTGTTTGGGATAAGTCTGTGCTCACACGTTTTTAGCTTTATTATGGCATTGTTCTTTCTAATGCCAAACATAAAATAGCTGTAACAGAATTAAATTAGTAATTGGCGAGTAATTTGAATTTCTCCAGGTTTAGCACCAATATGAAAGACTTAAACCTTTGACAAATATGAATACTACTGTCTTTTTTTTTAATGAAAAGGGGAGGGGAAAGGGTGTCTTATAACCTCAGGGTTGTACATTTACTTCTGAAAGACAAGAGCTACCCTTTCTCATCCTAATCTGATCAAAGTACAGCTTTCAAAGTAAAAAGCTAAATGGGGATGGTTAAACATCATACCCTGTCACTGCAGTGCTGAAATTCCTGTATTTCAGCACAGGTGGCATCACTTTTTCCTGCACAGGAAAACTTGTGCTACACCTTTACTGTGCAGCTGGACATACACCCTGCATACCATGAAGCTGTTCCAGTATTTAAAGCATTTGTGCCTACTAGGTGTGGTGCACATGTGAAACTGGTACATGCTTCTTACCTGCAGCCCACTTCTCCCACAGGACTCAGAAACAGGAAAGTGAAGAGTGAGAGGCTTCTTGCAGAGTAAATGCTGTTTAATGATACTTAGTTTCAGCGACTTGGGCTGTGCATGCTGCAACTTACATGAATGAGAGGTGGTAAGTCTGGGGCAGTCATCAGCTTTCCTCCTTTTGAAAGCTTGGTCAGAGATACGTCCATGCCATGGTGAGAAGGGTATGCTTGTCTGAGGGAGAGAAAATAGCCTAAGGCACTCAGCTGCCACTGCTATTTGTTCCCAGGAAACTCTCAGGTAAGAGAACTCTTCAGTGAGAGCTGAGCCCTGCTAATGGGCTGCCAAAGCCAGAATGCCTCAAGTTTAAATACAGTAGATTATTAGTCTTTATTAAAGTAACAGACCATTTGCCACACTCCTGCCGGTCTCTGCGGATCTAGTTTGCTCATTTAGAAATGTGGAACTTGATTTTTAATGCACTTGGGGTCAGTTCACTTTGTTTTATGAGGGGAAAAAATTTATTCATTTGTAGATCAGTTAAGATCTAATCATTCCAGTGAGAAAGTAGAAAACAGAATTTACATTTTCATATATGGGTTTTAGTTTGCTACAGTAGTTTCTGAGGAAAATATACTGTGAACTTAATTATCAAGATAAAAAGTTTTTTTGTTAAAGGTGAAGTAATCCACATAATGCTCTAAGTACTTGTGGTAGACTGTACATAGAACTGGAGTTGGTATGTGAGGGAGTTGTGTATGTTTTCCATTTTCTTACTAATCAAAAAGGACACCAAGTGTGGTTACAGTTAAGATGCATGCCAAAAGCGTTTAGGCTGTCGAATTTTATAGGCAGAATGGGTTAAAAAGCCCTGAAGTTCTTGATAATCCAGGGCTAAACAGGAAGCTGCCTGTGTTACTACATGCCAGAACACGCGTACAGAAAAGAAGGGCTGCTGCATCAGCTGCTTTTCTCATTGTTAAAAAAGTCTGCTCATGGTGGAACTTCTTCTGTACAGGTTTGCAGCTCTCTTATACTGTCATAGGTATCCAAGAAAATGTGAAACCGTCTGAGGTGTAGGAAGGCACTCGAAGGACACAATGTGGAAATGTTAGCTTGCTGAGGCCTTTGAATAAGCACAATTTGTAACTATAGGATAAAATTGCTAGATCTATCTACTCCTTCTCTAGCTTTTTTAATTTCCATTGCTGTGCATGAAGTTCACTTTTGAGGGACTTTATACTCTAAGCTGTCATGGTAAATCCTTCCTTTCCTTCATTATTGATGTAATCTTTCATAACACTGTGGCCATCATGGGAATTTTTTAGTTGTATTATTCCATCTCTGGTGCTAGGAGAAATTATGAGATCAGTTAAACTTTAGCTGTTTTGTCACAATGTGTGGTAATGGGATTTTGATTTGGGGGTTGAATAGGTAGAAAGAAGAGGAAGAAGTGTGGATACTTCTAGGTGTTTGCTGTCTATTGTCAAAATAGTAACTTCAGTAGGTTAAGCAGGGCTGCAGCACTCCTCCAATACAGAAAAGGTGAAATGGTTACATATAGCTTATGATTTCCTTCTAGAGTAGCATTTCATATAAACTCATTTACCCCAGCTACTCTCCTGTGTGCTGTCAGTTCTCAGATGGAAGCAGAATTAAGTAGTGATGCAGCCACTACATGGTTTGCTTCCTAACTGGATACTGTTCTGTGGAATCTTGCTGCTGCTTCCCTGCAAAATCCAGAAAGAAAATTAAGTCTGAATTCTGAAGACTAGCTGTTTGTGGCAAATAGCAGTACTGTAGCTTGCAATACTTTAACATAAAAGTGAAACATCACAAAAGATGTGAAAGCAAAGAATGTCATTGGGAGAAGTCAACATGGACTCGCCCAAGGGAAAGCATGCTTGGCCAACCTGATTGCTTTGTGATGTTGTTACTGGCTGACTAGATGAAGGGCCAGCAGTGGATGTTATCTACCTTGACTTCAGCAAGGCTTTTGGTACTGACTCCCATAACATCCTCATTAGGAAACTCAGAAAGTGTGGGCTAGAGGAGTGGACACAGAGGTGGATTGAGAGGTGGCTGTGTGAGAGAGTGGTGATCACCACAGGAGAGTGGTGATCAATGGAACAGGGTTGAGTTGGAGGCCTATAACTAGCAGTGTTCCCCAGGGGTCAATATTTGGTCCAATCTTGTTCAACATGTTTGTCCATGACCTGGACAAGAGTTAGAGTGTATCCTCAGCAAGTTTGCTGATGATACAAAGCTGGGAGGGGTGGCTGACACTCCAGAGGGCTGTGCTGTCAACTGCATGACCCAGTAGGTCAAGGGAGGTCATTCTCCCCCTCTGCCCTGGTGTGGCCACAGCTGGAATCCTGCATCCAGTTCAGGGCTTCCCAGTTCAAGAGAATTTTACACCAGAGTATTTTTCTCCAAAATTGTCTTCAATTAGGTTGTAGGAGAATTTGTCTTCTACTTTGCAGTTATGTTCCTCCAGCCAGGAAAGTTAGAATCATAGAATGGCTCAGGTTGGAAGGGACCTTAAAGATCACCTAAATCCAACCCTGCTGCCATGGGCAGAGACACCTTCCACTACATCAGGTTGCTCAAGGCCCCATCTGACCTGGAGCTGGTTTTATCCACTTCTTTAGTCTGGCAACATTAAACACCTCTACAAATTAAAAATAAAATATTTTGGGGGTTAGAATAAGAAATCCTGATTATGAGTAGATTTTATTCATATACTATAAAATTGGTTAACTTGCTGATGGGAAGCTGAGAGTGCTTTATGCTTGGCTGCAATGGTGAAGTAGGAAACTGCAAAGCCAGCTTTTCTTGGCATGCATGGGGAAATTTCAAGGCAGTTACTGAGCTCTGAATTGTGAAAAGTTTAGCTCACTTTAAATAGTCATAATTTGATTAGTCTTGCTGACTGAGTCAGGATACAGAGACAGATTAATTTTGCTTTTTTCCAGAGTTCATTCACAGCTTGATATCTCTTCTGTCTCAGCTTCAGTGCAGCAATTTTGATTCCATCCGTCTCCCCCAGTATGCTAATAAGATCTGAATGTGGTGGGGTTGGCTTCTCAAAAATGTAGCATGTGGAGCACTGTTATGATTGACCTAAAATAAGAATACAAGTTGACTAGTGGTCATGGAAATCTTATTTTTCTATTTTTAGAAGTTATGAGCGTTGCCATTCTTTCAGGTGGATGTTAAACTGAAACCAACTGTGTCGTCCCTTTTTTCCAAAAGCTTAAATATGGTTTTGATTAGTGAGGCTGTTGTAAGGCATTAGACCACTAGATGGGGTCTGGAAGCTGTGCTTTTTTTAAGGAAAGCAAAACGTCTAGCCCAAGCATCTTAAACTTTGCAATAAAATGAGTATTGCAAATACATGTTGTGACAGAATTACTGGGAGCAATTCAACAAGTCAGTTTACATCTATATTTCAAGCAACGACTATGTAACTCCAGCTATTTTAGGTATTCCATCTCTTCCCCTTTTCCATGTTGTCTCCTCTTTACTGAAATCCAGTTCCTTTTTCTCAAAGAAAATATGATAATTATCCCCTCAATCCTTTATTTTCCTATGTTTCTTTTTGTCCCAACTTATATCAACTAATCAGGAAGTTTTTGAGATCAAAGCTATTATTGGCCTTTGAATGACCACCATATACTTTTAAATCGGTTTTCATACTGCAAAATAGCTGTTCACAGAAGTATTTCCTGCTTGTGATGGGAGTGTTACACAGCTTTATATGGTGGAATCCATTTGTGTCCTTGTCAAGATGTAAAATGCTAAATCTTGGATCTGTATCAGAAAGCTGTATCTGATGGTATTTCTGTGAGCCTAGGAGGGCTGATCTAAAAGCTCCCAGGCTGTCATACCTTCTAGGTCCATTGCACTAATTCTGTGACAGACCTGTTCTATTGAGCCATCTCATCATGCTCAGAAGTTAGAAAACTAACCTGGGAAAGCTTTGTAATTGTGGCCTAGCAAGTTTAACTGGGTTCAGGGTGTGCCTAGTGGTTAGCATAGATGACGGAGAAGAGAAAGGGAGGCCTGCAAGGCTGAGAACAGAAGATAAAAAGGTAGCAAGACCTTCCTTATTTGAGGAGCAGTGAATTCTTATGTTCAGCCATTTGTGACATTACTGTTTTACTTCTTCAGTTTCCTTTGCTACACTAACTCTCTCCTTTTTTTTGTCTCATCAGCACATTCCTTACAAGCATTCCTGGTGGCTTTTTACAAAGTAGAAGAGGTGAAAATTAACCAAAGTTGGTGTGATTTATATTGTGAGGTTGCCACTTTTATGAGAATAAACTATACGCAGAGTGTGTCTGTTTTGAGACCTGACTTTTTATGTTTCTCCAGTACAGCTTAGTGTTCCAGGACACCAGTACTGATTTCTGGAAACATTTTTTTTCTACAGAACTTAAGTACTGTTTACATCCTCTGAGTGAGGTAGAAATACTTACATGTGATAGACCTTTTAAATATTCTTCTGAAAAGTTCATGAGGCCTGTACTGTCTGTGTGTAAGTCAAAATACTCAAAAAGCCCAATGATGAGTTGAAAAAAAAATCCTTATCTGTTAGGACAAACCTAATGTCCTTTGGATGTAAAACTTACAGCATAGTTTAAAAGCTAGCTTGATGATACAAGTTATAGTAAGCCCAAGTTAATTATCAATGTTAATGTTTTTCATCTAAGATTTACAAAGCCAAATAGGAACATCTTAATTTCAGTTTCTTTTCCTTCACTGAGGAGTACCTGCTGTTCAGAGCCTTTTTAAGCAATCTTTTAAAACTCACATTAAATTAATATTTGTGTCTCAAAAAACACCAGTCAAGAAGGCTGTCTTAATAGACTTCAAGCTAACATCAAATTTACCTCCTGCACTAAGAATTCAGAAGCAGTAAACTCCCAAGCTGTTGATGAGGAATACCTGCTGTTAAATGAAATAGTAAGCAAAATATAGAGATGGAAATTTTTCCTTGTAGTAGGTTAATTAGATTCAGGAGGATCTTGAGGGAAGACTCTTCTCAGCATCTTATGGGTGTTGGGCTTTGTTCATCTTGACAATGTGTGGAGGATTTTGAAGGATGTGGCTGTATTGTGCTGTTGGTCTCTAACTGACAGTGGGTTCTCTAAAGTCTTTGTCTTGAACTGAGCTTTTTTGCCAAGTGCTAGTTACTAGGTGTTCATCTTATAGTAGTCCTTGTGCTGCAAGAAAACACAATCCAACTCTTAAAAAAAAATGTGGTGCCCTAGAGTTAGCTTCTGGCCCACATCTATTGGAAATCACAGGTACTCAGTACTTCTGAAAATCCTGTTCTTGGCCTTGATTTGCTTTGCCTTATAGTTTCACTTGTTTCATTTAGTTCACAGCCTCTTAAAGACTTAATGAGTTCTCTTTCTGACCTTGTTTCTGCATCAGTGCAATGGTATCCAGTGGCAAGAGGAAGAGACCCTGTATGTACTTAGGTAAATTCTTCATGCAGAAGGGCATGGAATGTCTCTGTATTCATGATAATCTAAGGATGTAGAAGTCTTGCAAGTGGTTTACATTGGACTGACACACTGACATGTAGGAAAAGCTTAGGTTTAGGTTCGTAAGTCCTTTGTTGGTTTTGAAATAGAAGTAGTAGCTGCCAGAAGTACAGGCAATTTGAGAACAGTTCTTCGAAATTTAGTTAGATGCATATCAAATAGAACATCTTTACAAGAGAGGGCTAAGTATTACCTCTGAACAGAAGCATGGTTTATTTTGTTGGGGTTTTGTTGTTGATGGTGGGAGTGCAAGGAAGTAAAGGGAGATTGAGTATTTGCAGCTCTGTCTGTACCACAAGTGATATTTATAGCCTGTTTCACAGGACTTTAGAAAACCTTTGTGGTGATTCAGAAGGTATTCTAAGGTTGTAAAACCAGCATCAGAACTGAATCCAAGTCCATAGATTTAGGTCTCAAATAGCTGCCAGTTTTAGTTTCCAGGCTCATGCCTTGAAGGTATTTGAACCTTAAAGATCATACCAGAAGAGAGGCAGCAGTTATTTTCTGAGAAATGCACATACTGAGTTTTATCCTTTTAGCTTACTCTCGTGAAGAGCTCACTCTAAAAAGCAGCTGTTGCTAATTTTATCTTTGTGCTATGAAGAAATCTGTTATGTTGGCTGCAATACTGAGCTTCTAGAAGTGCAAGGTGCCATCCAGTATTGTTAATGGTTGTGTTGCAGTGGTTATTAGTAAAGAGGGGAGGTAACCACAGGGTTTGCTTCTGACAGTGAATTTAGTAAAGTTCAGGGGTCTTTAAGGGCTAGAACTGCTGAACTGGAAGTTTTCTCAAAGTAGCATCTTTGGTTGTAATTTTTTTCCTTATGTTTCTCTGATAAGATCTTACATGATGTCTGCAGGAGTGAGATGGCAGGAATAGTGTGTGGATATTTTGCATTTTTGACCCTACATGTAAAGGCAAGAAGCTCTTTATTCTAATAATTTTTAATGAGTGTGCTTTGGGATTGCCAAGGCCTGGAGCAGATGGAGGAGTCTTCTACATCACTGAGTTGGCAAATACCTGTTTAAATTATTTTAATGCAATAGAAGAGTTCTGCATGTTTCTGTTTGGAGACCTTTGTCAGTCTCACTTTGAGCAGAGCACTGTATTATTGAGTGCAGGAAAACTGTGTGTATCTTGGCAACCACTTTTTTATTGTCAAGCTTATCAGTTAATTTCTTGCCCTTCCCAGTTGAAGCATGTGTTGTGAATTTTGACTAACTTTATGCTGCTGAAAGGAATTTTACTTAGAATTCATTATACTGTAAATTAGATCAGTGCTCTTTAGGCACTCACTAGTATGGGACAACCACTAGTTGAAGTAACTATTTGTCCTCTGTCACAGTTCAGGAAATAAAGCTCATCCCACACGTGACCATCCTCCTCTTTTCTTCCCTGCTACTGAGACAGTTCAACTGATCTGTATGTCTCAGCCTAGAACTTGAAGCTATCCTGACCATGTTCCACTTGACATATTTGCCCCAAATAATACAGAACCCTCTCCCTTTTTTTTTCTCCCCTCCACTGTTTTTCATTATTTCTTAGAAGTTCCTTTTACTATCATAGAAAAACAGATGATTGGAGCTGATTGGCATGGCAGGGGGGGTGTGTGTGGTGGGGTTTTTTGTTTGTTTTGGGGGGTTTTTTTCCTTTTTTTTTTCCTTTTTTTCCTTTTTTTTCCTTTTTTTTTTTCCTTTTTTTTCCTTTTTTTTTTTTTTTTCTTTTTTCTTCTTTCTTTTTTTTCTTTTTTCCTTTTTTGTTTTTTAATTTTTTTTTTTTGTCTTCTTTTTTCTTTTTTCTTTTTTTCTTCTTTTTTTCTTTTCTTTTTTTTTCTTATTTTTTCTTTTTTTCTTTTTTCTTTTTTTTCTTATTTTTTCTTTTTTTCTTTTTTTTCTTTTTTTTCTTTTTTTTCTTTTTTTTCTTTTTTTTCTTTTTTTCTTTTTTTTCTATTTTTTCTATTTTTTTCTTTTTTCTTTTCTTTTTTTTTTCTTTTTTTTTTCTTTTTTCCTTTTTTTTTCTTTTTGTTTTTTTTCTTCCTTTTCCTCATTGTAACCATTAATAAATCTCCAAACTGTTTGCTAAAGGTTTAGCCAAAATCAAATGACTCCTTTCGTATTAGAAACATCTAAGGTTTTTTCTGCCTTTCATTCTCTGCCTTCTGTTTTTATTTCTGTCTTTCTAGAAGAGGAGGCAACTGAAGGAAAAAGGGTGTACCTGCAGATAAGGCCTTTTGACTTTGTCCAAAGAGGGATGGTGGCAGTCATTAAGTCTTTAGTCATGCTGATGGCTTAGGCCTGTTTCTGCTGGGATGAGCACTTTCCTCCATGTGGGCTCTGTTTTTGTGACTGTCACTTTCAGCCAGTTGATGGTTTTTTTCTTTTCTTTTTCCTTTTGAAAGAAAGAAGTCTTGTGCTAAAGTTGCAAAATATGTAAATCAGTGAATTTATTGCTTGTTATTTTTTGCTCTAAAGGAAGAGATATTTTTTTCTGTGTCTGTTGTGTGCACCAACAGATAGTCTAGAAATACTGAAGCAAGTGTGCAGGTCTGCCCAGTACTGCCAGGTAT
This sequence comes from Florisuga fusca, assembly GCA_038090715.1. Taxonomy (NCBI): domain Eukaryota; kingdom Metazoa; phylum Chordata; class Aves; order Apodiformes; family Trochilidae; genus Florisuga; species Florisuga fusca. The sequence goes on from JAAWXA010000009.1 coordinate 5,822,294, forward strand.
TCCAGTGTGTGAAGCAGGTACCGTAGTCTCTTTTTTTCCACCTGTATGTCTTCTCCTTATTGCTGAATTAAGTACAACAGTACCACAGGGAGCACCTAAGTGACTTAGAAGAACCATAACTTCACATTAGATGTACACATTCTTTATCTCAATTGCGGTCCTGCTTTATGCCTGACCTTGTCAGCCTCTCCTGACACAGAGGGTTTAGCTTAGCTCTTTCTATGTTTACGTTGATGTCCTTCGTGTAGCAGAATGCATTCAGGTTGGACTGCAAAATGAGGATCTTTGAAAAAAAAGTTATTTTCACTGACAGGATGTAAAATTTTTTACTTCCCTCTACCATCCCCATATTTGTTGATCAGATATAAAACTGAGACTTGGAGTACCTTGGTTCAAATTGTATAATAAATATATATATATGACTTTAGTAATTTGGGGTTTAATTCTTTGTTATTCTCAGATAGGGTTATGGTGACTCTTCTGTTCAGTCTTGATTTAGTCATTTTTTCAAACCTTTATTAGTTAAAATAACACTATCCATCGCAGCTAGTTAACCTTTCATCCGATGCAGGGGATTTTGCTTTGTTTGAAGATTACACTTTTTCACACCTACCAGCATCCCCCTACCAGCCCTCGGCTGGTTCTGGTCGGGCACTTTAAGCTTAGTCCTTTGCTCTGTAGGATCCAGCTTCTTCCCAGAAGTGGTGGTGTTATTCAGGTTTATAGTTTTCAAGAATATAAGTAGCTTTGTGCAGTAAACAAGAAGTCAGGAAACCTGGTTTTGTTTCACAGTGATGGGTAGGTCTGTTTATTGACCTCTCTTGCCCTCACTTTTTCCTGCGTCAAGAAATGGGAATACTGCCTACTTCAGCAGCCTCCTGACATTTAATCTTTTTGTTAGCTTTGAAATTCTCTAACACATAGGTTTTGTAAAGCAAGAATTTAAGGTACAAAATATTGTCTTTTCAATTCAAATTTTAAAAGTATAAAATAGTAATCTGTTGTTCAAAAGAAGCTCTGGTTTAGTGGGGTTTTGTAGCCTTCTTTCTTAAGGAAATAGGTCTGTGATCATGTAAGCCTAGCCCTAATCACTTTTATGACTCATTTCAGAGAGAAGGGAATTAAATAAGGAAAGGGATTAAAAGAGAAACTATATTTTTTTTAAGAAAAAACCAAACATATATATAGTATTTTAAAAGTATTTTGGACTGAATACAATGGAGAGATCCTCTTAGGGCCTTTACTGGTAGAACATCTGAAATGGCAGTTTGGGAAACTGGTGGAAACAACATAATGAGACCAAAGTTGTGTATGCAGTTGACTTCAGATAGCTGTACATTATAAATTTTATTCTGCTGTAGGTGACTGTGCTCTGAAGGGGGGGTTGGACTAGATGATCTTTCAAGGTTCCTTCCAGCCCCTAACTTTCTGTGATTCTGTGGCTCATGGTTGTACTAGAGGCAGAAGCTTTACTGATCCAAGACTGGACTGTACTTGTGCAGAAACATCTTGGGTCTTGCCACTTACCCTGTCAAAAGAAAGACCTACTTTCTCATTGATGGTCTTTTCTTTAATTTCAGCTTTTGTAGCTTTGGTAAATTAAAATTTCATGCAGCTTTGCTTGAGAAAAGATGTGAGTGTATTTTACTAGATGAGAGAACAAATCTCTGACTGATGTTACTCAACTTTCCTAATACAATACATGAATCACAGCACAGAAAGGTGTGTAGGAAAAAATGTTTCATAGCACTGCAGTATCAATCCATGACTACTTTTGCATAAACTAAGGTGTGAGAATGGATTTACTCCTCAGAGGGAGTTACCAGCTTTTACAATTAGATTATTTTCCTAATGTAACATTCTCTGGTATCTGTGTTCTGTGTACTGACTTCGGTGTGTGCTTCGTTTTGGAGCAGCTACTGTTTCTTCCTTTGGCCCAAAGGTCATCTTCCCATGCCATGCCTGGCTCCCTTTACATATTCACTGTCTGGTTATCTGATGGAACCTACTCCATTGTGTTTTGCTGGATTCAGCTGAGCAGTGTTCTCTCACAGTCTGTACTCTCTCCTACAAGGCACCACTTCTGAACTGTGCCTTGTGTGAATAATGCCTGGTGAATAATGGACACCAAGTGTAGAATTTAGAGATGAGAAAAGGATGAAAATTATCAGGTGATTTGAGCTAGTTTGCTTGTGGTTGCTGGACAGTTGCTCTGCTTTCTTTTAATCTAGCTAAATGTGGAAGGTGGGTTTCTTTGTGTGTGTGTTTTGCTTTGGTTTTCTTTATTTGGTTTGTTTTTCCTGCAAAATTATTTTACTGTCTACTAGATCTCATGTATTTACTCACATTTCAGTAACACCTAGATGATTCATGTATACTGACAGTAGGACATGCTTGGGCCTGCTGAATCTCAGATCTTTACTGTGGGTAAGCTGAGGACAGTGATAATGTTTGGGAATGGGTCTGCAATAAGACCAACACAAGCCTTGGATAGAGTTGGAGGAGGATGTGAAACATTTAAACAAATAAGGTTTTTGTTATAATTTGCAACTGTTGAATCACTCTCTGGCAGAAGTACTCTCTGAATCCTAAAAGGGTAGAAGTAATACAGGTGAGTGGGAGAGTTTTGTATACTTTATGCCTCCACTCTTGTGACTTCCCTCAAAGTGCTGAAATTATGTATTTCTTTCCTGTGAATGAAGGCAGAATAATGGAAAACAATACTTTCTTGAGAACTGTGTGTGATCACTGGTGAAGCAATATTAGCATTCAATTATTTAATTAAAGATCATAAGGGCCAAACCACTCAAGTCTTTCTTGTTACTGAGGTCAGGCTGGTCTGGGTACATAAATCTGGTGGTGCCCTAACAGTCTTAAGGCTCCAGATTCAAAAGTCAGTTATCAGATAAGAATCTCTCTTATTAAAAAGCTTTAATATATTTTTGCCTTGCTGGGATAGTGAAGCTTCTGTTCACGCCAAAGCTTGTCATGTGTGAAAGTTTATTAATAATGGGGGATTCCTTTTATACCAGTTTTCACATTCCTGACCCCAACTGTAAAGAACGAAAGCAGTGACACATTCTTGTACGTGCAGAATCTGCACCCTAAATTCTCTCCTTTTCCAGTGTTGGTGGATGCAGTTGATTTTGCTTGTGTGTTCATTTTGAAAGGAAGCAAATATGTTTAGTTTTGCTAAAAATACACAGCTTTTTTATTTGGTTATTATTTGAAGTCAAAACAAAATAACCCTCATTTCCTGTCGAAGATTCTGGGGGATGTAGTTCTTGAAGAGAGTTTCTGTAAAGGTAGTGAGGTGATGACAGAAAAAAAAGGTTACTGAGAAATAATAAAATCCTGAGCATGGCTTGTGTACCCTCTTAATATTAAGACACTGATAGATTTCCTGTGCATTTTTTAACACTTCTGAATACATATAGAGAAACTTGATACACTTTGACATGACATATCTGCTTTTCATATAAACTATCTTGAGATTTCTGTGACTCTTATAATCTATTTTATTTAAAAATAAATGTATGTATGTTAAGTGATCTTGTGCTTGTTTTTCTATCACTGGTTAATCTGGCTCATTCTAAGTATTTGCTCCAGACTAAATAAGAATTGTGTATGTTTTTACACACAGAGAATAACTTTTTTCTAAATAAAACCCCAAACCTTTCTCCAGTTTTCCAGGCCAAGATTCTGTTTGCCAAGTGCTATTCCAGTTCTTTTTGCACAGTTAGAAGTTCCTCAATTTTGTGGTTACAGAAATGCTGACAAACACAGTTGTATGCAATGGTGTGTATTAGTTACAAGCATTCAATTCATTTTTTCCTTTTAAGGTCATTCTTTCATTAAGTTAATTTCACACACTGCTGTTTATGATATCAAGCCTGATCTCCCTCCCATCCCTCCCTCCCTCAACTTCTCCTCCCTCCCTCCCTTACTCCCCCTCGTAAATGATGCTTATTTCCAAATTGACTGTTCTGCAATTCAGTGTCAGGTATGTAGCTTATCAAGAGAAGCTATTCAATAGTTTTATTTAATGGTTTTATTTAGTGCTGTTAAGCATGCTGCTTTTATTTCTATCAAGACACTGACCTTCTCTCAGTTTTAATGGCCACTGTGTGTTGCCAAACTGATTTGTGAATGGCCTAGGTTAAGCTTATGTTACCAGTCAGGCAGTCAGCTTTTCAAAACAAGAGTAAACAACTTCTTTGGAAAAAGGGAGAGAGGAGGAGATGGAAAAGCATGTTTCAGGTATAGACTTTTACTGCAAATTCTGAATGCAGTGAGACTTCTTCCCTGACCCCACTAGCTGCCAGTAGAAATGGATTTATTTGCATTAGTGGGGCTACTTTTGGATTGAAAGCCTTCCATTGTTTGGCCTAGCTGGTATTTTGTTAACACTTGAGTGCTGCCTGTGTGTAGCTTATCCAGCTATGGAAATGACTGTATTGCACATAACTGTCCATATTTGCTCTCCTCAGCCTCCCTCTAGCTCCAGCATGTGTGCTTGGATTGCAATGTTCCCTCTGCTCACTAAATATTTCTCTTAATTATACAAGATGACTTTTTTAAAGACTCAGAAGTGCATGTGTCTCTCTTCCAGAAATGTCAGGCAACATCAGCATTCCACAGCTGGCTGGGTGAGCCAAATTTGGAAGCAGACTAAATCCCAGAGTAGTCTGGGTCTGGATTCATAAAGATAATGTCTCTGGCAGAAAGGGCATCCATCTTGTTCAGAGATGCCCTTTTAGGAATGTCTTCAGATTTCTCACTAGCTGTCATCATCTGTATCTTCAGCTGGGAAGTCTGATGCATCCATAGAATTTTTAGTAACTGCAAGAAGGTGTTGCCTCTGAAATTCCTTTGCTGGAACTTGTAACAAGGAGCAGACCTAAGGAGCAGTTCTCACATGAGCAACATATTCAAGCATGTCTACATTGTCCCACGTAATCCTGTGTGAAAAAATCTGGAAGTTACACTGACTAAAGGTACAGAGCAGCACCATGATGCAACTGTGAAAGTGGAGATAGGGATTTGAACATTAAAGGTGCTTAAACACATATCTCTCCCCTTCTTCTTCCCTATCCACTCCATAAAAAACAAAACAAAACAAACAAACAAAACCCAGCAAAAGCTCTGGTTCTGGTTAGTTAGAAGATCTTTCGAGCTTCTTGATTCAAACATCCTCTTCAGTACTAATGAGTATTAGTACTGCTTTAATACTGTAAAAAAATAACACCCCCAAGCTTCTTTCTTGGAAATGGCTGCTTTTTTCCTGTAGTTTTGATGGAGATGGAATGTTGTAGAAAACATCTTGGGCAAGTTCTATTTTTTTTTCCCAGAGCCAGCACAGTTCTGTAATCAACTAAACTTTATAATGGGAGATACTGAAGTCTCGGACTTCCTCATTGATACCATGTGCACTGCCTGCAGAGGTGGCAGAGGAAGAGAATTTCCTCAAATCCTTTATGACTGTTATTCTAGGTTCCCACTTTTTCCATCAAGACAGAGCCATGAGCTGCACTCCTTCCATACCTCCCCCTGCACCCTATCACACTGATGTCTGTCTCTGATATTCTCTCATAGGACTGGGGGCAGAGCAAACATTTCTTCTCTGTTTGGGTCAGGAAATGGATGTTTGTGGGATTTTGGTGACAGTTTGTCTCTATTCATCCCCTCCTAACTACCTGTTGCCTCTTTCCATAGCTTATTAAAGGAAAACACTGCCATTAATTTAACATATCCTTTCAAAGAGACAGGGAGGAAGCAAACAGGACACAGGAGGGTGGAGAAAACAGAAATCCCTTCACTTGTAAGCAGTGCACCAAAATCTTGTGCTTGGAACTGTAGAGTCTGATTTTTGGGGACCAAATTGAGGCAAGTGGGAGAAGTCATCAGCATGTTGGTCTTCTAAATGAATGGCAAGTGGCTGGTTTAGCATTTCTTTCTCCATCAATCAAACTTATCCCACTGCCTGTTTTGTTAGTGTGGGGGTTGGGTTTGTTTGTTTTTTGGTTTTGTTGTTGTGTTTTGGGTTTTTTTCTTTTTCCTTTGAGCCATATGTTCAAGGAACTGCAGCACAAATTGTGTTTCCATTACACGTGTGGCTGTATTGTTCAGTGTGATGATATCAGATAGGCAAAATGTTGAGGGTTCTTAACTATGCAGCTCCTTAATTCTGGGCTTCTTATGTGAGTATATGATCATAACTTCTGAAGTTCCAGTCTTTCTTATTTAACTTAATTTCTGAAGTATAATATTCTTGTAGAGTTTTGTTATTCTGAAGCACAATACAGAATTCAACTCCAGGAGGTGTTTTCTTTGATAGCTTGGACTCCTATAGGAACTTAATGAAAACATCTGTGTAGAATGGAAGCTAGTTTAGTATTACACTACAATTACTATAAAATATAATCTCAAAATATTTCATGCAGGGCATAATAATTGTAACCATGGGAACTCTGGAGATTTGAAAGCTTGGGGCATTTGGCAGGCTTGCTTACTTGTAGGCATGAGAGAAATCCAGGTTGCAGTTTAGATGGAGGGGAGCTGGTAGTGAGGAGAGGGACTTTGTCCTGGTGCAGTGGTGACCACACCTTAACATAAAGTCTGTCGGGTGTGTATGTGTCATGGTGGTCTTATCTATAGTGGAGAATTTGAATATCTTTGTGGAAAAATTGACCTTTCTTAGCAAAACAAATCTGGGTTTATTTCTTCTGTGGTTTATGGGTTGGTGTTTTGATTGGTTTTTGTTTGGAGCCAGGACAGAGCCAATTTTCTTTCTAGTAACTTTACTTTTCAATTAAGTCTCTTCTAACTAACTGCACATGCTGAAATTAACAACAAGTGGAAACTTCCAGAGAAAAAATCTTTGGCTTCTGCAAACCTGTCAGGAGGAGGGGAGGGAAAGTAATGTGTGTTTTGGGGCTATTTTTGGTCTGTTTTGTTTGTTTGGGGGGGGGGGTTTGGTTTGT
>JAAWXA010000009.1:5829281-6053535 GCA_038090715.1 Florisuga fusca
TTGTTTGGGTTTTTTTTTTTTTTTTTTTTTGCTGTTTAAGTATTTTGAGCTAGCTGCATACTTCATTGACCTTAAGGAACAGAAACCAGGGCTAATGAAGGGGATTCTCAATGTCTGTATCTAAAGTTACAGTTTCAAGTTATAAAATTTTTTAATCTTTTTATTAAAAACCATAAATACAATTAAGAGAATCTCAATGGCTTTGTTTAGGAGGAGGAGGAGAACACACACATATGTGAGAGAGCAGGACTCTTTGCACTGATAAAGTTATTCAGATGTTTTGGGCTTAGCTTGAAGCTCTTACTAGTTGCCCTTGTATATGTGAGTTTTGGTTTCTTTGTGGCCCCCTGTCTTCGAGTGTTCAATTCACACAGTGCTCATGTGTGAGAGCAGTATTTTTCTAGTGCATTTATTATGTGGAGTCCTCTTTTTTTTTTTTTTTTTTTTTTTTTTTTTTTTTCTGTTTAACTCTGGCTTAGGAACAATAGTTTTTTACCTTTACAGTATCTCATGTAATGATGCATGCTTCAACCTGCATGGAATGTGGCTTCCCATCCATGTGGAGTGACTCATTTTCCGCAAACGCTAGGGCAGAGTGCTACATCAGAAAGTATAATGCATTAGAAGAATAAATTTCCCTTTAGAATCTGCAAATTCTGGGCTGGCATGCTTTTTCTGGTCTAGAAGGTGCATAAAAGTCACAGAACTTAAGAAGGTTTGATAGGGATTGCTCAAAAGCTGTTGACAGAAATTGAGCTATGGTACTGGTTAAGGAGGTTTCACTGATCACTGAACAAAAAAAAAAAATGATGATTGTCTTCCTTCTTTGTCTCCCTTTTCATACACATGATCATTTCAAGTACAGGGATTGAATTAAGTGTAAAAAACCCCAAACAAACAAACAGAAAAGCCCATACAATGCAAATTGCATGTCAGGTGTGCTTTGAAGATCTGCAGTTTCCTGGATGGAAAAAATTCCATGTTTCGCTATCGTTTTAAAGACAGAGTCTGGAAAATTTCATCCCTTGGGTTTTTTTTCATATATGTCAATAAGGACTGATACAAATACTCCAGCTCTGATCATACAGCCTTATATGGAACAAGGGAGGGAGCTGATTGAACCACGTGAGAGTTTTAGGCAATAATGTCATGTGGTAGTGTAATGGTCTTGCCTACTTGGCAATGTTTTAGATGAAGCAAGTTTGAGATTAGCTAAGTGACTTATTTTAGCATTTCTTGCAACAAGTTTTTAATAAGATGATCTTTAATTTAAGGCAGCTGGGATGTGATTGTAGAATTCAAACATCTTCTGGTGCCCTGTAGAAATGTGAATAAAAATGGAAGTGAGATAATAGAGTATCTACAGTCAGAGAAAATGCCATCCAGTGCCAGAGCAGAGGAAAAAAACTGTTTGGGCTGGCTGGATTTAGGAACCAGCTGAACGAAAACTGCTGAGTGCTGGCAGGATTGGTCTCAAATGCAGCAACCCTAGAAGTACAAGAACAGCCTTAAGGAGAGGGCTACTCTGTGTGACTTTGCTCCTATGCAGGGAATGTGGTTGTTTACAAAACTACTCAAAGTCTCTAACTTTACTCTTATGAAGACCTCATTGTCTTAGCATTTTAATAGTTTGTCATCCAGGTTTTGAATCAAGTTTTTTTCAGGAATTGATGCTTGCAAGCAGAAACTAAATGAGATTATATCTCACTGGGCTTGTTTGTTTGAAGTAACTCGGTAAGGTCAAAAATAGAGTTCTGTCTTTAAAAAGTTCATCCAAGCAGCCCATCTCAGTTGTTTCCTCTGTCTTTTCCCAGTTCACTGCTCCGCTATGGTGGAAATCTCTCCCTTCAGAGTGCCATGAGTGTCCGGTTCAACAGCAATGGGACCCAGCTGCTGGCACTGCGTCGGCGCCTTCCCCCAGTCCTCTATGACATCCACTGCCGCCTCCCTGTCTTCCAGTTTGACAACCAAGGGTACTTCAATTCATGTACCATGAAAAGCTGCTGTTTTGCAGGTGATCGTGATCAGGTAATAAGTGAGCAATGCTGGCCTGAGTCTCCAGAGTTTCTATGAGAGTTTGAAGACAGCTCTCTAAGTTGTTTTTTTTTAATTCTGATTTGGGAGATAAAACTGGAGGCAGAACAGGTGTAGGCTTACTTCAGAACTGTTTTGCAATGTAGGCTGTGAAGGAACAAAAACATGTACTGAAGCATGTGATAAATTTTACCTCATATTTGATGTGATGTAATACTTATTTAAATGGTGATATTCACAAGGGAAGTATTTGCAGAGGCTTCTTAGGTCCTATTAATCTGATTTTAGACTTATGAGTAGATAATATTGTCTACATATGATGAGGAAGCATCATCCTTTAATTTCAGTATTGCTACTGAATGCACTGAAGGCAAACCAACAAAAAATAAATATTGTAGGTTTATAGTTATTTATTCTTACTTCAGGTTATAATGTTTCTCCTTTAATTCTATACTATTGGGTCAGTCTTTATAGTTCAGTATTCTGTAAGTGTTGATGGTGGGTGGTTAGGAAGGAATAGTTCATTGTTTGATTGAGGCAGCACTTTTTCCCTGCTACTGATCACAAAGAAACAGGCCACACACATGAAGTGACTAACCAACAGTTTGTATGGTTCTAGAGCTGGATATTGTCTTTGGACAGCTTATTCAGTACCCTAACACTATTAAAAGACAAATAAATATATATATATATATATATATATATAAATATTATATTATATATATATATTATATATAAATATAAATATTATTTTTTTTTTCAAACCACAATCATATAGAACTACGATTGGGTAGTTTCTTTGATGTCATGTATAAAACTCCTGCAGTCAGAATTTGGTTGTTAAATTCTATTGCTACTGCTGCAGGAGGCAGAGTTGAGCTTCTTTCAGATTGCAAGTAGAAAATATATTTACACCACTGAACCTGAGCAATGTTTCTGAGTTTTACATATTTTTTTGCAGGAGTATGAAAATGCAATAATGAAACCATCTTTAAAATTGTGGCTTACCATAAAGTATGGGCATACATATGTGTTATTTAAGAAAACTGCTGATGATTTGTGGTTCATTATTTAGTCAGCCTGAAGATGACACTCTCTTCTATTATTGAAGTCAGAGCAGACCTGTGTACACTCTGACAGATAGTTTAGCTTCTCATCTGTTACTGAAGATCTAGATAAGAACCTTAGTGTCTGTCATTCTTTCCAAGCCATTTTCTTATGGGTGTGATGCTATTTTAATGGGAAGAATGTGGCTGTTCTATATCAGGTTGCTGCAGTACTTCAGAAACCTAAATTTTAAAAAAACTTGATAGTCTTTTGGTTTGACAGACTTTCTATTCAGGTAAGTAGTAGCACATAATGCAACTAACCAGTTAGAAATACAGATCAAAAGCCATTCATATCCCCATATAAATGCTATAAGAAGCTAATAGAGAAGATGAAGATGGAACGTTAGATGTGGAATATGACATTTTAGATAGCTGCTTGTGCCCATCCTCTAACTGTGAGAAAAAGGATAATGAAGTCACATAAATGCCAACACATGGTCCAGCTGTGTATGTCTCAAACTGTCCAATAATGCTCAAATTCAGCTAAGATTGTCAACACTGTGGATAGTCCTTAGGGACTGCCCTTTACAGAGAACCCAATTCCAGTTCCAGGTGTATCTAGGAAAGGAGGTTAGAGCTGGAACCTATTGTAAGATGCACAAGATGAATTTAAAAATTACAATGTTTCTTAAGTTTTTCCTTTCTACACAACTAGCATGCTTTTGGGTTTTGGTGATTCTTTGGGGCATGAAATAATGTAAACAAGATTCCCCATACAAATTGGAATTCACCAAAAAAAAGAAAGGTTTCCAATTGACTCTAGTTCCAGCCCCCTTTCCCATTTAATTTTGCTGTCCTTTGCCTTCATATAGAATGTCTGTTATTTGAGATCCATACGAAGTGAGCTTCATGGAATTCCTTGCTTTTATTTCCTTGTAGGATCAAAACTTTGGACTAAGGCTCATTTGAAGGGATCTAAGGATAAGAAAGTTGTGTTGAAATTATGAATGGCACTTGTGATAGGAAAGATTCCAGAAATACTCTCTCACTGTGCTCCTGATTTTCTCTATCTTCAATTGTTCTTTTCATCTTTATTAAACTGAAGACTCAGTCCTCTTTACCTCTTTCCGTTTTTCCCTCTGTCTTAAATAGTATGTGTTGTCTGCACAGTTAGCCCTTTCAAGAAAGTACTATCTTTAACTCATCAGTGCTTAGAATGCAATTGCAAACAAACAAACAAAAGCCAGCCAAAAAAAAAAAAGTAAACAGCTGAAAAGAGGAGGCCTTTCTTATCCAGCAGAGGTGATGCAAGACTTTTCACTGATCCAACTTCCTACCCTGGCAGAAGCATTTTTATTCTTTTGCTGTGTTAATAACTGATACTGACTCCCAGAGGGCTCTGGCAAGCATTTGAATGCAATATAAGGAAGGGGTCAGAGGCTGGGTTAAAGATGTAGAGATGGCACTCAGTGCTGTGAGACTCAGCTCCTCAGAGAGCTACAGCGTTTGCTAATGATTCTGTGAAGCTTGTATGTGGAAAATGGGTTACCCACAGAATCTTTCCTTTTTAAAAATCCACAACTGTTAGTATACTATTACTTGCCTTTGGAAATTTGCTGTAATGTGGTGAAAATTCTGCAGAGAAGGTAAATAGAACAATGTTATAAATATATAAATAACACCATAACAGAACTGTTGAGTTCTAGTATGGCAAAACCAAACTGCAAAATTCCAAGCACATGATAGAGAAGCTCTTTTAGAGATCACCCTTATATTTGAAGAAATTAAATACTTAAGTTCCCATAACTATCATAGGTACTATCCTTACTTTGACAAGGTACATGGGTTAAATTCATAGAATTTCTTCGCACAAATTACACTAGTTGGGGAACAGTTTGAGTGGTTTGTCTGTTTATGGCAGTCAGGCTCTGTATGCTGATCTTTTCTCACAACTGTCTTTTTCTTGCCAGCAGATTGTGACAGGTACTCAACAGGGCTTGGATCTTGGAACTCCTGAGTTCAAGGAGGGTCCTCTAGAAGGGAGCCTGCTACCAGCAGGTGTACAGGGATCTGCATGCCAGCTCATTTTATTGCTGTGTCTAGGATGCAAATAGATTGAGACCTCTTATCAAGTAATTAAATACCTTTAATGCTTCAAGCAACAAAATTTAGATTCAACTGTTAACCCATTTTTTTTTTCTTTTAAGTTTAAAAGAGCACATTTTGAAGTGCTTAGATAGTTTTGAGTTGTTGTAGATATTTTGGATATGTGGGTTTTACCACAAGCTAAGTGATAGGAATCTTGGAGGATGAACAACTTTATTTCTTTTTGTCTTTGCAAACTGTTGTTTTCCTCCAAAAGCACTGTTGTCCTAGTGAACCTGATTTGAAAATCAGCAAACAGTATATGCAGTGATTTTCCCTGGAAATGCTGCAGTTAGATTTTTCATATTTCTTGCAGCTGCCAAAGTTTGAGCAGCAATGTTTAACTGGTGGATTTTTTGCATCCATTTATAATTGCTTTAATTTGCTCCTCTCAGATCTCTTGGCTTTTGTTCATGTCATGAGTGTAATGACCTCATTCTCATGCCACCAATTTTTTTTTTTCTTTGTAGGAGTGCTCTGATGTTGATAGATAAACATGTTCAAAACTGTATGCCATTTGCATTAACCAGGAGCTCACTTGAGTCATACATCTGTGGAAGGGAGGAAGGATAAGACAGGCTAGATAACCTGCTCCCTTTCTTGGCTATAAAGATATATATGAGAGGATAATCCTGCTGGTACAGGCATCCAGGCTCAGAATTTCAAAGGCAGTTGATTTATGCACATTTCTCCCACTGGCTTTACCTTAGTGTGCGTAAGTTTTTGTTTACATACAAGTCATAAAATGTGTGAGAATCTCAAGTTATGAGGGAGTACTGAGGGAATTTCCATTCCTCTAGTCAGCATTAGAATTTGGGAAATGTTTAGATACTAAGAATTTTTAGTTGCTAGACTACTATGGAAAGCATTTTCTTAGGCTTGAGGATATGGGAAGTATTACAGGGCTTCAGGTACCCAAATGCATTTTAAACCTAACAGCCGCAGAGGCTACCATGATGGGCAGCAGCAAAAAAAGTCCCACAAAAAAGCACAAAACTCCTTCCAAAAGCTTTTCTTGCTCAAGAATTGTTGCCTCTGTCTATGTTCATGGCTCAATTCTATCAGCTCATTCCTTTTTTTCACTGTGTGGATAATGTGAGGCTCTGTAGCTCTTGTACCTGTAACAGCAACTGCTTACTGCCTGCTTTGAAAAGACAGGGATGGGGAGAAATAACTTGTACCCTGTGAATCAAACAAAAGGTGTCTTGACTCTGGCACGTCCTCAGACATTACATCACCACTCAGCATTTTCTGTTGACATTACACTGGTATAGGAGAGTTTCAGGAATGCACCACTCAGGGTACTGCAGGCTGCTCCAGCTCCCTATAAAGTTACTGCCTTCATTATGTTGAAGTCGGTGTGCTGTGTAGTCCTGGTTAGGAACAACTCAGTCTTTAGCAGAATTAATACATGAATGTAGCCCTTCCAAGAACAGGACTAGCTTTGGAGGTGCCGGGAGTCTTAAAGTTTTGCATTGCCTTTGTAAAGAAATAAAACTTTTCTTCTGTGTTCTTCGTGTTATCTAACTTAAAGGCTGTTTATCTCAGGAAATCGTACTTATCATTGTCTAACTTTAAAAAACAAAAAGCAGGAAGAGAATTACTCTTCCAAGAAATATATTTTGAGTTTCCTGTGCATAGAAGAATTCTTAATGAATAGTAGCTTACTGCAGTCAGTATTTCCTAATATATGAAAATCAGCTTTGCTTGGGTGAAAAGAAAATTAGTTTTTTACCCTGTCTTAAATTGTCTTCTTCCAAGAATTACTGATGAGGCTGCATTTTGATTTTGACTTTAAATGGCAGTTTAAATTCCAGTCAAATGGATAACATTGCATACATAAAAAATCATAGAATAATTTGGGTTGGAAGGGACCCAGTCCAAGCCCCCTACAGTAATCAGGGACATCCTCAACTAAATCAGGTTGCTCAGAGCCTTGTCAAGCCTAACCTTTAGTATCTCCAGGGATGGAGGCCTCAACCACCTCCCTGGGCAGTCTGTTCCATTTTTCCAATACCATCATGGTACGGAACAACACCAGCTCCCTGAGAGGTGTTCCAGCCCCCTGATCATTTTTGTGACCCTCCCACTCAGGGAGGACCCGCTCCACCAGGTCCATGTCCTTCCTGTATTGAGGGCTCCAGAGCTGGATGCAGTACTCCAGGTGAGAGAAAAGTGGCAGAATCACCTCTCTTGAGCTGCTGGCCACACTCCTTTTGATGCAACTCAGGATACAATTGACCGTCTGGACTGCCACTGTGCATTGTTGGCTCATGTCCAGCTTTTCATTCACCACCAACCCCAAGTCCTTTTCTGCAGGGCTGCTTTCTAACACATCATCCCCCATCCTGTACTGATAGCACAGGTTGTTCTGTCCCATATGCAGAACCCTGCACTTGGTCTTGTTGAATCTCGTGACGTTCACCTGGGCCCACCTCTCCAGTTTGTCCAGGTCCTTCTGCATGACATCCCATCCCTCTGGCTTATCAACAGCACCACTCAGCTTGGTGTAATCTGCAAACTTGCTGATGGTGCACTCAATCCCACTATCTATATTGTTGATAAAAATATTGAACAGTACAGGTCCCAATGGAAACCCATGAGGAACACCACTTGTCACTGGTCTCCATCTGGACTTTGAGCCATTGAACACTACCTTCTGGATGCAACCATCTAGTCTATTCCTTATCCACTGAACAGTCCACCCATCAAATCCATATCTCTCCAACTTGGTGAGTAGGATATTATGGGGGACCATGTCAAGGGCCTTGCAGCAGTCCAGATAGATTACATCCAGAGGTCGTCCCTTGTCCACTGATGTAGTTACCCTGTCATAGAAAGTCACTAGGTTTGTCAGGCAGGATTTTCCCTTGGTGAAATCATGTTGATTTTCTTGGATCACCTTCCTGTCCTCCATGTGCTCTATCAGAGACCTTCTAGGAGAATCTGCTCCATGATCTTCCCAGGCACAGAGGTGAGGATGACAGGTTGGTAGTTCCCAGGGTCCTCCCCACTACTCTTTTCAAAATGGGTGTAAAGTGTCCCTTTTCCCAGCCACCAGCGACTTCACCTGACTGCTGTGACTTCAAATATCATGGAGGGTGGCTTGGCAACTGCATCAACCAGTTCCCTCAGGACTTTGGGATGCATCTCATCACATCCCATAGACTTATGTATGTTCAGGTGTCTCATGTGGTCATGAACCTGATCTTCACATGCAGTAGGAGGGACTCCACCACCCTGGGCCCCTCTTTGTTGTTTTTTAACTTGGGTGGTGCTGGGAGAGAGATTGCCAGTGAAGACTGAGGAAAAAACGTTAAGAACCTCAGCCACGTCCTCATCTGTTGTTACTAGTTCACCAGACTTGCTCTTCAGGGCGGGTATGTTTTCTTTAACCTTCCACTGATGTACCTACAGAATCCCTTCTTGTTGTTCTTCACATCCCTTGCCAAGTTCAGCTCCAGCTGTGCCCTTGCCTTCTTGACCTCATCCCCACACAATCGGGCAGTATCTCTGTACTCTTCCAAAGATACCTGTCTCTGCTTCCACTGCCTGTGCAGTTCCCTCTTGCCTTTTAGTTTGACCAGCAGGTCATGGCTCAGCCATTCCAGTTTCTTCCCTGCCTTGTTAGATTTCTTACATCTGGGGATCAAGATCTCTTGGGTTCTATGGAGACCTTCCTTAAAGATATGCCTACTCTCTGTAAAATGGGTAATTTATCTATGAAATTATTTGTTTCTTCCTCACGACTTTTGGTAATTGAGTTAGGAAGGTCCTACTGGAAATAGCTCTTCAGAGTTAGGGTCTTGACAGAAGCAGCTGCGAGTTTTCTTTAACCCTTCTTACTCAGATCACTTCTTCCCTGGGGCATCCTACCTGCTCCATTTCTTGTCCACCTTTTCTGCATTCTGTAAGCCCTTGGGGGAGGTTTTTAGACCTCTGGACAGTGAAGCATTAGCCCAGTGGGACCGATACTGGAGCTAAGTTTGGGTGGAGCAGAGCCCTGACGCAAGAGACTGAGGTTTGCAGGCTTCATGTTTCTCATAGGTGTATCACAGTAGATCTGCAGTTTAGTGGAATCCCTCTCTGGACTGGTGAGAGGGAAGGGAAAGGAGAATGAGTAGGAATGCACTGCTAAAAGTGAAGCACAATGAGTACTGCACTGACAGTGTTTTGTGTTGAGCTGTTAAAGCTAGGCCTTGTCTAGGTACTGAAAAAGCAAGTATGAATTCTGGAGGATTCTGACTAAGGGAATATTTGATTTAATGTGTATTTGAAAAAGTGAAATAGTAGGTGGCTGAAGAAAACAAAGAAAGGAGTGGGGTATATGCAGTTTCAGCCATGTACAGAAGGGTACCCTTCATAAGTTCAGACAAACTTGTTGCTTTCTTTGAAATAGGAATATTTTCCTGCCATAGGCATCCACAGTAAGAGTTTCTAAATTGCTTTTGTAAGTGAATAAAATTATCATTACAGCCTTTCTGCATAGCAAAAGGGCAGCTGTAAAAATGTTGATGGATTGTTTCTGAAGATGCTTCAGTAGGTATTTAAAACTGCCCCACACAGAGTTGGCTGCTTATAAGAATAGGGATTTAAGGAGTGGGAATTCAAGTTTTTGGCTTTGAATTTTATGTACTGGGAGCAATTTGTGTTTCTCCAGTCTACTGTGTCACAGTTTTTCTTTTTCCAGTTCACAGGATAGGCATGCCTCTTACTGAGGAATAAAGTTTCTGTTGTAAAATCTTTTGGACATACCTGCTTGATTTTACATTTCAGCCTGGGAATGTTTTGGCTCTTTTAGTCTGCCAGTTTCAGCCTTCCTGAAAAACAGTCTCAACCAGTACCTATTGGAAGCTACTGTCCTGGCTAGTATGAAAATGAATTACTGTTTTCAAAGAAAACATGTTTGTTAATACCACAGTGTGTGAGCCCTAGCTGTAGAGTACTTTCCAAATTTTATAAACGTTGCTCAGAAGATACCATTTCTGCTCTAGGATTTATTACAAAGCAGAAGATAAAAGAATGTACAGGTATACCTTCTTGTAGGTAAATTGTTTTCTTAACCATAAGTTTTCCAAAAGGCATTTCAGAAATAACTTTCCCAATTATGTCTCTTCTTACTTTAGGCTTTGTCATTGAGAGACAACAATGAGAGGTTAATAGACTGCACAGGTGACTGCTCTTTACCTCTTCCCCACCCTACACCCTGCTTAGCTGTCTTGGAGGGAGGAATGTCATGACATTCTTCCAAAGGAAGAGCCAGGCTCTCTGCCTAAGGGTACAAAAAGGAAGTATGCCATTGAGAGGGGAGGTCCTGTACTTTGCCAGGGCTTTATTGGCATCCTTCTGACCCCTACAGAAGCTGGCTGAAATACATAAATGGGAAGAAATATACTGAATGATTGATTTTGATTTTTATGGGATTTTACTCTTCCTATCTACTGAACCAGACCACCATGGTGTCACAAGCACTGATGTTGGCGTAAGAGATGTAGGTGAGAGCATACCTGTGGAGGAAGTCAGCAGATTTTAAACCATACCTGTGGAGGAAGTCAGCAGATGATTTTTAAAACAGCTTTCCAAGTTGTGCTCAGTGGGAACTCTATACTAAAAGCTGAAATCCATCAGCATAAAGGTAACAGCCCTACAGAAATATCAGATATCAAAGAGAGATGGAAATATTTGACAAATTAGCTGTTAATTTCTTGATTGTTTAAGGAAAGGGATGCTCTGCTCTGTAGAAGATCCTGGTTTTTCTCTTCTCTGGAGTTGCCTATCTCAAACAAGCACTCTTGCTGATTCCTTTTTTTTTGTTTGGTTGGTTTTGGTTTTTTAGGAAAAAAGAGACTCTGGTTAGTGGATACCTGAACAACAAAAAGAGGAAAAGAAATCTTTGGGGTTTCTACCTACAGGAAATGAAGACTCAACACTAAATTGTGTTCAAATTACAAACCAAGTAGCAGTCATTTTTAAAAATGAATAAAATGGCAGGGAAATTCTCATTTATAAGGAAGATGTTTAGACAAGTCTTGGCATCACAGAAGGCCCAGACACACCCTAAAAAAAAAAATTTATTTCCTTCTGTCTAACATTTTTAATCTAAAATGTGCAAAGTGTGGGGAGTCCTGTATTGATGGTTGTGATATTTTTAATATACACATAAAAGCACACACAAGTACATATGTATATGCATATGAGGTGACCTTTGTTACTTTTTGCTTTTGTTGATAGCTTGCTTTCTTTTCCCTTTTGAAATAGTGAGCAGCATATTATGGTGCTTTCATTAGGATTTTGTTGGGTTCAGGGATGAGTTGTCATTTGACTTTCCTGATGCTTAGTAGGAATGTGTGATTACAGTACTCCTTTGCCCTCAGTGGCTACTTTCAGGACCTCTGTTTCTCTTCTGTGTGGCTGACTGTTTGTAAAAGAGTATTTGTAGGTAGTCCATAATTCTGAGTCCCTCAGATCCTCTATAAAATTTGAAATTGGCCATCTAGGCTTTTACAGTTCTTGGAGACAGAAAGATGCCACAAAGAAAAAAAAAACATAAACCTTGTGCCTGTGGGAAGCCTTTCCTCCTTGGAAAAACAGCTTTTGTATTCTTCATGTAAATGGATTCCTTCTCCAGAGTGATGATTGCTATGAATTTCAGTCTCTTTTGGACAAGTAATGAATATTTTTCAGATTTCAGTGATGCTTCATGTCAAACTGTGATTTTCTCAGTTCATATTCCACCAGAGAGAAGATGTGCAGGACAGCTCTTTCATATGCTTAAGAGCAGTTGACTTCAGCCAAGCAGACTGCCACTAATCAAGATTATTTTATCTGTCGTCATAAGAAAAACAACAAAAGCCTGAACCCCATCCATGAATAACATTGTGTTACAGGCAATATATGGAGGAACTGTATTTCCAGCCCCTTAAAGAGCCTGTGCAAAACACCAGCAGAACTGTTTCAAAATTGTATGCATCTGTATCTTCCTCAACATGTGAATTTTGTGTTACTTTAAGAAGCTAAGAGACAGCTCATTAAAAGCCCCAGAAGAATTTTCTCTTCTGCCCCAAGTTTCATTGGCCCCTTGGGAAAGGAGAGACATGTTCAGATGAATGGGAGCTGAGGTTTAAGAAGTTTAGTCTTTTTCAGAGCTGACTTGTTAGTAAACTTGTAAGCAGCAACATGGGATTTGAATGTCTCTAACAAGTGTTTTTCTGTTAGTAATTTAACAGGAATCACTTTTCAAATGGTTGTCATCTCTGTACCACTACCCATGGCTTATTAATCCATTTATATGGTGATGGTGCCTTATTGCTTTGTGCTTTTAAGACATTCTCCTACATTCTTCTTGTTTTTCCCTGCATTAATAGGGCCATTCAAAGGACTTGCTGATCCTTTTGGAAAAATTATCCATGTCTGCTTGTCCCTTGTCTAGGCCAAAAAGCTTAAAAATGTCTCTGATATAGGTTATGAGTAAGAGGAAGTTTTATGGAAACAGGAAATGTGGATGTTAGAAACTGTAAAATAAGGTTTGATTTAGAGACATTTTTGTTGAAATAGTCCATATTCAGTAGCACCTGAGGAAATGTAGCTTTTGGGATTTTGAGAGCTTTCAAATTGGCAATGGTAAGCATGAAAAGAAATTCCCCAGAGTGGTAGTATTTTGCGAAATGCAATGCTAATGCTACTCTTACAAGACTATAGCAGCAGCATATTACATCTCCATTTATTTTTATCAGCTTCTGTCATTTCCTTGAGGAGAGAAAAAAAAAGCAGAGAATTGCACTGGAATGAGTGGGGAGCCCTTGCCTGAAGTAATTCTGCTGGCTTCTATTGATAGTTCTTTTTAAGAGTTTTATGCTTAGTTGAAGCTCAGACTGGATTTGGGTTTTTTCCAGCAGCAGACTAACCATGCCTGAGAGTTTTCTTCCTTCTAAGGCAAACTTCTGAATCAGCAGCTTGTAGTCATCTGGAACCCTTTTCCTGTCATTGTTGCTAACAGCTAGACATTGAAGATGACTTTTCCCTTTTTTAAAAAAAAACAACAACCACAACACCAGTATTAATTATTAGCAACTGTTTTTTCTGTCTAATTTCATGTTCATGTGAATATTGTGAATGTTGATTTCCAAAGCCCTGGTCAGATACAACAGCAAAAATGCAGACAATGAAACAGGTGGTTTTAATATTGGTCTCTCCCCCAAGACATCTGAGCACCTCGTGCAGTTTCTGGTCTGATTGAAAATTCAGCACTGCACTGGTTCTTGAGGTTATGTTCTGCTCACAGTTTTGTTGTTGTTTTGGGTTTTGGTTGGTTTTTTGGGGTGTGGGTGGAGTTTTGAGATCAGGAAGAGGGTGAGTGCAGACTGTCTTAGCCACTTACTTGTCTCTGTGAGTGTGCATGGTATGGCCTCTCACTGGCTTTCCTTTGCCATTTGTTTATCTGAGGTTTTGTTCTTAAAGCCCCCTTTCCCCCCNNNNCCCCCCTCTTCCCCCCCCCTTTCTCCCTCTTTTCACCCCCTTCCTTTAAAAACTCTACTCCATTCCCTCAAAATTTCAGCCTTAATATCTAGGCTTTGGTGCACTTCGTAGAAACTTATGTCACATATTCTGGTAGTATAAACTGCCTTCTGTCTTTTTTCTCAGTCCCTGTTCTCCAACTTTCAACTAGGTGGAAATCTATTGGTTTATTGTTATACTAATGACTACATCAAAGAAAAGTTTTCACAGATGATCATGTAAATGTCCTAGTAATGTCAGTCCAGCTGGGCTCTCCAGAGGCCTTGGGCTCCTATTGTCTTCTGCAGAGTACTAATTGGAATTGTTTCTTTTTCAAATGTCATAGAAGAGGCATGTTTATGGCTTTAGCAGCTTGGGAGTCTGCTCTTGAAGCTTCAGCTGTCAAATCTTTCTTGTAATAGCTGCAGTCATGAAATTGTACTTTTGGCAGTCTCTTTGTCTCTGTCTTAAAAACCATGTTCTACTTCCTCTAACCTGGTCTTGCACAAAAGGACAAAGGACTGCATTTGGGGATTCAAGTCTCTATTGTGAGAACAGCAGGAAAAATTGTACCCCAGAGGTGTCCTAATGGGGAAAGAGAGTGGAAGAAAATTTCTGGCTGCTGCAGTGACAGCAGTGGAATGGCAGAAATGCCAAATAGTTTGTTATTTTGTGGAATATGATGTTTAGAATTGTTTTATTTGGAACAGTCCTTTAAGATCTTCAAGTCCAACTGTTAACCCAGCACACTGCCACGTCCACCACTAAACCATGTCCTTAGGTACCACATCTGCACATCTTTTAAATACCTCCATGGATAGTGGGTCAATCACTTCCCTGGGTAGCCTGGTCCAATTCTTGACAACCCCTTCAATAAAGAAATTTTTCTTATTATCTAATTTAAACTTACCCTGACACAACACGAGACCCTTTGCTCTTGTTCCATTGCTTGTTACTAGGGAGAAGAGACTGACACCCACCTCACCACAACCTCCTTTCATATAACTGTAGAGACTGAGATCTCCCTTCATCCTCCCTCTTAGACTGAAACAACCCCAGCTCTCTCAGATGCTCCCCATAAGACTTGTGCTCTAGACCCTTAGAATGGTTGCCATTCTGTGGACACACTCCAGCACCACAATATCTTTCTTGTAGTGAGGGGCCCAGAACTGAACACAGTACTCCAGGTGCAGCCTCGCCACTGCTGAGCACAGGGGCACCGTCACTCCTCTGGTCCTGCTGGCCACACTATTCCTGATACAAGCCAGGGTGCTGTTGGCCTTCTTGGCCACCTGGGCACACAGCTGGCTCATGTTCAGCCAGGTATCGATGAGCCCCTCCAGGTCCTTTTCCTCTGGACAGCTTTTCTTCCACTCTTCCCCAAGCCTGTAGTGTCACATGGGGTTGTTGTGACTCAAGTGCAGGGCCCAACACTTGGCCTTGTTGAACCTCATGCTGTTTTCATACAGTTGTCCAGGTCCCTCTGCAGAGCTTTCCTACTTTCAAGCAGATCAACATTCCCACCCAACTTGGTGTCATTTGCAGACTTACTGAGGGTGCGCTCAATCCCCTCATCCAGGTCACCAATAAAGATGTTAAAGTAAACTGGCCACAGCACTGAGCCCTGGGGAACACCACTTGTGACCAGCCACCAGCTGGATTTAATTCCATTCGCCATAACACTTTGGGCCTAGCCATACAGCCATGTCAATCTTTTACCATTTTTCAACGTGTCTGATTATTATTGGCAGAGCTAACTACTGAAATAAAAATTTAGTTTA
Organism: Florisuga fusca; assembly: GCA_038090715.1. Classification (NCBI taxonomy): domain Eukaryota; kingdom Metazoa; phylum Chordata; class Aves; order Apodiformes; family Trochilidae; genus Florisuga; species Florisuga fusca. Next base: position 5,844,784 of record JAAWXA010000009.1, read on the forward strand.
CATTAAAAGTTTGCAACTCACAGCCCATTGCTTACAACATCAAACTTGTGTAGATGACTTCATCAATTAATGGTTTTGCTGTCTCAGTCGCAAGATTAAACCTTTAAACCCTTTTTCAGAACAGCTCAGATCCTCAGCTGAGGTTTTTCCTGTGACTAGACATAAGTTGCAATGCAGATGCTTTGTTCATTCCTACTTATTTTCTCTTAATTCACTCCAGAATGCTTTGGCCAAGTGTATTTGAGTGGCGCAAATGCCATTAGGGTAGAAAATTAGAGTGAAGCGAAGCACTGCATGGTGCTTTTAAATAGGCAGGAACTTTCTCAATTAGAAATAGTTGGATTGTTCATTGGAGATATTCAGAAGCCTTCTGGACATTGTCCTGGGCTGTCAGCTGTAGGTGACCCTGCTTGAGCAGGCTTGTGGAACCAGACAACCTCTGGAGGGCCCTTCCAGTCTCACCCTTTCTGGTTTCTGTGAACTGCTTTGAGATACTTTGCCAATTTCTTTAAATTTCCCAAATTGTGACCACCTGAGTTTATACAAGTTCATATTCTTAACTGCAGGTTATGTCTCTGTCTGTGTGGCCTAAACTTGTCTTCCCATTGGAGTTTTCATGAAACTGTTATGTATGATGGAGTATAAAGGTTTCAGGTGGACATTTTTCTGACAGTGCCCACGTCCTGCCTTCTCCTCTTCCTGGCCCCCAACCCAAAAAAGAACCCCAATCCATCAAGACAATTATTTTCCTTTTTGCTGTGGTAGTCTTTGAAAAAAAACTGAATCTGAAAAGAGCTCTGGAAGTCATCTGACTTGTGCTGCTTCTCAGAGAAGAGCATCTTCAAAGTCAGATAAGGTTGCTCAGGGCATTGTCCATGTAAATTTTGGATTTGCAAGGCTGGAGAATCCACTGTTTTTCTGGGGCCAAGCTGAAGTGTTTGTTATGTTCCTTCTGAACATGCTGTTCCTTTGTGCTCAGCTGGAATTTCCCTTGCTGTGACTTGTGACTATTGCTTCCTGAGCATCCACTGCATTGCCTCTGAGAACCTCCCCAGCTGCTCTGTATTTCTGCAGGAATTGAGAAACTGTTAATGTCCCCTCTGACTCTTCACATTCTCTTCTCCTGGCTGAATAAGGCCAGTTTCCTTATCTTTTCCTCACAGATCACATGCCTTCAGCCCCAGCAGCCTTCCTCTACTCTGCCCCATTCATTAGTGTCACCCATATCAGAGGGCTCAAACCTGAGGTAATATTTCAGGTGTGGCCTGAAAAGTGCCTGGTAAGGGTAATAACCAGTTGTCTCAACCTTCTGGTTACACTATTGATAGTGCAATCAAATTGTTATTAGTCCACATTACTGCAAGGGCACTCCAAATTTTGTTGTCTAAAAAAGCAAGAAAAGCATAATCAGATCAGTGGTCTTTGCAGGTAATATGTTTTTGTTTGGTGGCCAGTGATGCATCAGATTTCCTAGGCAACTGGCCATTGAGTCTTACAGGATACACAGTGTGCTCCTTCTCTAAAACAATTTTGAAGCTGATTTGAGGAGTCTCACAGAGACTTTGTTCCCTGCACGTACATTACGGTTTTTTGTGTTGTGTGTCTGGTGCAGGATATCTGAACTCTGTCACTTTGGGGCCTGTCACTATTAACAGGTTTGATTTATATTGTAAAGTGGTAAATGACTCTCATATTGAGAAGTTTTTAGAGATTGTCTGGTTTAAAATAAATTTTTTAAAAAGGCATTATGGTCATAAATTGAAGACACCGGGCTTTCTATCTGTTTTAGAATTTTCCATTTTCCCCCATTTTTCTTAGGCAAAACATTTGCTGCTTCAACCACACAATTTGTTAATAAACACTGGCAAAATCTTTAAATTAAACAAGACTTTCTTCTTTTTTCCATGTAGCATTTGTTGTGCGACAAAATATTAGAGGTGCTTTCTTTCTGATTACTGGGAAGTTGCATATATGAGCCCTAGTTTGTGTAGTCTTGGCACAATGGCTCAGCATGCTGTGGGCTAACATTTATGAGCAGTCAAATGAAAGGCAAGCACATATTCCTGGCACTGTCAGGTCAGTTTGGCAGAGGTAAGCTGCCTAAGTGCTTGAACATGTTGGCTTGTAGAAATAACTTTCTGGCTTGGAAGGGATGGGTCTGTGAGTGACGCAGAATGAGTGTTCACAGGTTATTAAAGGAACTTTTGTTTGATCAGTGCTTCTTATCTGTCAGAAAATGAGCAGCATTGCATTCATAAGTGCTTACTCACATCCTACATCCTTAAAAACAGGAGAGAAAAGAATGGTTGGATTGTAATAGTAGGAGACCAGAGAAGTGATTTTAGTAGTTGGTTATGGCATTTTTGTGGCTGGAAACATTCAAACACTGCACAAACATAATTGGCATTGCAGACAGAATATATGCAAACTTATAGCATTTTTCCCCATGTTTGCATATTTTTTTTGTTTATTTGCTTCCCAGTCCTGTGCTGTTCCAGTACTTGTCTCCTCACTGCTTTATGTTACCTTCTCTGAGGAGTCTGTACCCCTGGAGAATGAAATACAGAAGGCGGCCAAATTTTAGCCAAACAAAACAGAATTTATCTCCTATCACAGATTAGAAAGGGACAAACTTTCTCAATTCCTTTCTTTTTCTCCCTTTCCTGTACCCTAATGATGATGATAAAATGAAAAACTCAGCTTCTTGACTGATTTGATTAAGCAGAAGCCTTATGTCAGTTGCAGCTAGAGATTTATGTATACACTAGTATAACTGGAACTGGAAACATCTCCTGGTTCCACTATATGTAATCTCATCTGTAACTTGGGAGACAAATAAATGACAGGGAATACAGTTTGTTGGAGAAGAGAAATTTGGACACAGGGCAGTTTGTAGCCTCTCATAAATGTGAGGCATAAGCTTTTCACCATGTCAAATGTCACCTGTCATTCCAGTGCATGTTTGTGTTATATTAACCTACATCAAATTGCATACTGCCTAAACTTCTGTACAATAAAGAGATTGCTTATTTTTCATGCACTGTTGAGAAAGGGCAGCCTTCCATCTCTGCAGAGTAACTGTAACCAAGAAAAAAATTAACAGTATGATAAATATGGTTTTTAAAACCATTTGAGAATTGCTAACAGTAAATGTTTAGCTTTGTTTTTGTTCAGTGTTCAAAATTATCCTCAGTGACTGACTTTTGATGGTTTTCAGTCTACTGACAGCCATACATAAAGTCATAGACTGATGTGGGTTAGAAGGGACCTTAAAGATGATCTAGTTCAAACCCCCTTGCCATGAGCAGGGAAATGTGGTTGCATGCAAAGGACGTGCTAGCTCTTTTCTTAGCTATGTTTGATGGAATTTTCTTTGGTAGTTCAGGAGATGAGAAAAAAAAGGATGAAAGATTTTGACATTAAAAAAAGACAAACTGCAGGCTGCAAGATATGAGTTTGATCTAGACTCACTTGCATTAAAGCCAACCAAAACCCATAGCATTATTTAGCAAAGAAAACATACACTTTAGGCAGCAGAGATCAGATATGTGAAGCACACTGTTGTTTTTTTGTCCATTTACATGCACACAATATTCTTCTGCTGCTACCTCACCCTCATTTAAGAATAAATAGATCAGTGGGGTGCAAAGAGTGATACATATTATCTTTTTTCTCATTTTTGGCTTGGAGTAACTAGATCAACAATAAAATAGCATAATTCAGGTGTTACTTTACAGTAAACTGTTTTTACTTTTATTCCTAACAGTACATCCTTTCGGGCTCCGATGACTTCAATTTGTACATGTGGAGAATTCCGCCAGATCCAGAAGCAGGTAAGTTTTTTTAGTTTGGAATTTGGGGGAGAAGGGGCAGCTCTGACAAACACTGGTTTTTGTTTTGTTTCGTTTTGAAATGAATTGCTGTTCCCATTTAGCCTCTGAATCTAGAGTAATTCTGATGGAAGTTGGATGAAGTTAACAATGAGTTAACAAATGCCTCATCTAGTCCCTGGGTAAGGATGGGCAATGCTGTTTGAATCATTTCTCAAACTGACTTTGTCTCATATAATTATCATTTAAATCTTCTAGATGAGCTGATGAAGAGAAAGAGCTGTGGCTGGAGTGCAGGGTGTGTCTGCACTCTCTTTTGTCTACCAACTCTGCTGCTTCTGGGCTGATCTGAGTTCTCTGAAGAACTTGAGATCTGTTACCAAGAAATTTAATCTCATAATGAATTTTGCATCATAAAATGGTGTTGGGTTCCTCCATTGCTCCTTACAACTTCAGCGTGTTGGCCTCTTCCTTTCTTATTTTCCTCTTACACCAAAACCCTCTCACTGAATTCTAATGCAAAGCAGTTAGTGCTGCTTTACTTTCTGAGTGGAGCAGCACTATCAATTGGTGGAAATTACAACTTTTGACTCATTTCTGACCCTTCTCCATGCTGGGGCAGACCTGCTAAGCAGGTAGCACTGTTTAAAGGATGTGTAAGTGTACAGGAGAGTGGTGATAAAGAAAAGCAGTAGTGGTTAGGATGGAACAGTACTGTCGCAACTGTTGCCACAGTTGGTCAAGTGCCTAATTTTATATCCTCTGGTATTGTAGGGTTTGGCAGTAGGACATAATCTGCCATTATCTCCAAGCCATGCAATGTCAGAATATCTCTTTTGTTGAAATAAATCACTGTGCTTTTCTAGGAGGAATGAATTTTGAATGATAGACTCAAGACTTTAGGAAATTGTGCTACTGTTTCTATTTTTAACAGATCTGAAGATTGAAAGTGTGCATTTTAGTGTGGTACTAAGTACAGCTATCCCATGGTGTCAGGTGTTTTAGCAATCGTGAGAGCAAATTGCAAACTGTGTTGTAATGAAAATATTTTGTTTCATTTTCCAAGGCTGTTAATCACGGCTGTGTAATCCACAGCTGAGAGGATGACTAGCCTCTAATAGGTTTGGTTAACAGCACAGTTTTGAGGAAAACGCTTTTCTAATTTTGAATTGCTTATTTAACCAACATTTGGTGTTGCAGTCCAGAAATCCTGAAGATGGTTTTGCTAAATATGCCTGTTTCTTGGCCTTCTGTCTTTGTGTGGGGTCTATAGAGACTTCTGCTAGCTTCCTTTTTAGTTTGCATTATTTCCTTTTACATTGGACACTTTTCTACTACTACTACTTATGGAATTTACCCTTGGTTAAATCAAAGGTTATATACATTTACATTAGTTATGTGTCTCTAAGTTTTTGTGTGTAAACTGTAGACTTACATTTTCCTATACTTATTCTCACTCCATTTGTGAATTCTGGATTTAGAATTTTGTACTTACCTTGTTGTGATGCTCTTAAAGTTTATTTCCCAGGGCAGCTGCAGATGACAAACTTTTTGTCTGAAACTTGTACAAGGAGTGACAGCTAAAATTACCACAAAATATTGTTAAACATGTCTTTTGCTACCTTTTTTTGTTTCTGGTTCTTGTAATTTCAGGAAGGGTGTCTGTACACTTGCAACATTTCAGTTACAAAATTAATTACTTAATGTCAATTGCCCTCAGTGGTTGCTTAATGGATCAGAAGATCCTGTCCTAAGAAGGTGTATGTCTTATTCTCTTGTAACTTGAGCAGTTCTCTTATTGAAGCATTTCAGCAAATTTCATGAGCTTTGTTTTGTTGGACCTAAAGATTCAGCTTCTATGACAAGTAAATCATGGGACATCCCAATCACCTGGGGTAGGCGTATTGAAGCTGCTCTTTTGTTTGTTCAGCTCTTGAAGGGCTGTGCTTGTTTTGAATGTGATGAAACATCCATTCTTAAATCTCATCTTGTGGTTCAGAAAATTATGCAGCTAGAGAGGTTGCTGTGCTTCCTTCTTGGAGAAGGAATTTTGCTGTAGTGATGTGGCAAACTTGGAAACCCTCTGCTTCAGTGGAAATTCCTTGTTCTCTTGTTCTAGCTTAAAACAGGAGTGTCTTTGAGTCTGTGACCTGAGGGGGTGGAATGTGGTCTTTCATTTAAAAGATTGTACAAACTAGACAGGGTGAAGTAATGTCCTGTACTGGTGATTAGTATTTTAAAGAAAAATATTTGAGTGATTTCTGCCTTTCAGTTGAATTCAGACATTGTGTTGCTTTAAATATTTATGATATGACTACCTTAAATTATATGAGCTATTTGTAAATAGAAATTTTTTTGCAGGGTAAATCTTTTTACAGAGCTGCATCCTTAACAACAACTATGAAATAGATTTTTTTTTTCCTTCTTCTAAAGTGCAGGTGCAGCAAGTACTTGCTATCTAATAGTTAGCAGCATTGCTACACAGAAAATGAGGAGAATTTGAAAGGAGCACACTAGTCAGAAAGTTGCAAATGCATTTCTAGTTGGAGGAATGCAGTTACCTGTTTTGGTGTTTTGCTAGGAAAATGGAACAAATTCTTCTGGGTTTTTTTGCAAATAATCGTAATTTAGGGATGTCCTCCCAGTAGGTCACACTGAGTCATTCTCCTCCAGCTGAAAACTCTGCCAGCAGTTTTGTTGTTCGGTCATTAGACAGGATTTGCTTCAGAATGGGGAGGTCTGTGAAAAAAGATATTTTCTAAATTACTTGGGAGTCAAAGTCAGTTGAAGAGTTTTATTGGTTGTCTCCCTCCAAAATCTTAGATTATTTTAAATAGGCCAGAAAGTTGATTGCTTTTTAACTACTTTTTTTTTGCTTTCTTGAAGATGGAATAGCTTGGTCATTATTCCACTTTCTTCTCCATCTAAGTACTACCCAGCTTTCCACCATGCTTGAGAAGCAAGTTCTGATTGTTTGATGAATTTTTAGCCAATTTACTCTTTTTAAGTGTATACCCCACTTTTCTTCAGAGGCAGAGTTTCTAGCAGATTTAGTCTGTCAGAAGAAAAGAAATCCTGAGTTTCCACAGCTTTTTCTTGACTCCAAGGCAAGCTAGATTTGAGAAAAGACATCAGCCCCGTGTGACCTGCCCAGCATGACTGTTAATGTATAAGCACTTCAGGCAGTATTTAAACCCAGCTCCCATAAAGATGGTTTCCTAGCTAAAGAATTAGGTAAAGAATCCCTGTTCCAGACAGAACCTGACATGTTTTGTGGGATAATAAAGAGCTTTGTGTAGACCACATGTTTTGCAAAAATGGAGTTTACATTCCTCACCCACTACTCTGAATCATCTTTGCAACTCGAAGCTTGTCTCTTGCTTTTGAAATACTGCTTGAAGATGCTATGGTAGGGGATATGATACTTATTTTATGGTAGGGGATATGATACTTATTATGATACTTATATGATACATATTCATACAGAATATGATACTTTGATACAAGCTTGTCTCTTGCTTTTGAAATACAGCTTGAAGATGCTGTGGTAGGGGGTATGATACTTATTTGTGATTGAGAGGACAGTTTGGGGTCCTTCTGTTTACATAAGTAGGCTGGCACGAGGCTTCAGAAAAGCTTCACTAAATCAGTGCAGCTAACTGTGTTTCAAAACCACTGTTTAATTCTGTCTTTGACTCTAACTGAGAGCAAGAAAGTGCCTGTCATTGTGGTGTAGTTACTAAACTAATTACACCAAATTTCAGCAGAACTGATGCAATTTCATTTCCTTTTTTTTTTCTTTTTTTCTTCTCATTGGTCATTGTTAAATGCAAATACCTCTTTAGGCTTGAAGAATTCAGTAACAGATCTTTTGACAATATTTGAACAGGGTTATCTCATTGGAGACAGCTCGTGGTTTAAGTTCTCAAAGTTCCAGGCTGATAAGTGAAGATGAATAATAGATGATTAAGTGTTTCTTAATGTCTTTAGCTATTTTTGAAATTTTTATGTATGTACATGCATGCATATATAGATAGCAGTTGGGCTGCAGTGGGGGAGGCCATCTGGTCCAATGGAAAGTATGCTCTGGAAGGTCTGTATTTTTTTAAAAATATATTTTTCTGTGGTATGGTCTTGGGATCTAAACTGTGTTATTTGTAGGACTGTAGTTTCTCTCTTACTTCATTGTGCTGTGGAACAGCTGTTTGATTGTCACAGTAAGTAAGGGGTGGGGCAGTGAAGAAGAGGTTATTGTATTCAGTGGAATTATACTGGTTTCTATCTTACGTGGATTGTAATATGAGAAACCTGCAGAAATGTTCTGGCTAGATGACTTCCATCAGAAAACAAGGCGGTGCTGGGTGCTTTGCAGTGCTCTAGCCAAGTGGAAAATGATTCAACATCCATGAGTGCTTCTCTCACTGGTCTTGGTTTGCCTAATATCTAATTTATGACTAGAAAGCTGAAGATAACACTGAGCAGTGGGAGTGGCTGGAGAAGCCTTAGTCCCCAGTAACTCACCATCTGACTGTGCCTAAGCTCTTTCCTTTTTATTGGATTGAATGTATTTGTTGCTACCAGTACAAAATAAATGCACAGGCAAGCAATTTTCACACCTGCATTTTCAAAACCAGCACGTATTGGTTGTTTGATAATTTCACCTATTTTCTTTCCTTTATGTTTAGAAAGTGTAGTTGTTGGTGGTAATTTGAATGGTTCCATAACAATGTAAAAGCCCTTGTGACCTCTGCAGCTGAACACACCCAAAAAACAAGCTCTGTCAGACCAGGAGAGGGCACAGAGTACAAAGGGTGTGCCAGAGTTTATTTTTGTAGTAATTTTGTCTTAGATTTTGTATTATTGTTGGTGATTGGCTCTGCTGGTGATAATAACAGTGGGAGGGTTAGCATAGATAAGGTGTAGATGGATAGGGCAGATATTTTGCAGCAAGAAAAGCAGGGAGAAAATGTACATCCAAAAATAGCCACACATGCATATTCTTTAGATGTTTAAATATGAACTTTTTCTTTGGCTTTTGGAACTTCTGCAGAGGTACAAGGCCACCATGGGGCTGGTACTAGGCCTAGGCTAAGCTAAGCAGGTGACTGCCTGGAGGAGCAGGTTGCCTGAGGCCAGCCCACTGCTCCCTGTGCTTACCCTAAAGTTCTTCAAGGCCACACTGACCCTTTCAGGTTGCCTTGGAGGTGGAGGATGGGTTGGAAGTTGATGAAGGAAGCAGTCTGCAGGTGGAAATTGAGCTGCTTTCTTATGGGGAGATACTCCCTTTACTTTTCTCCTGTATAGGCAGAAGTACAAAGCTGGAGACGTGGTGCCATCTCCAAATTATTTCCTCTTAGCCATGCTGGGAGGAGAAAGGATCATGGCCAGGCCTTGCTGTTCTCACCCCATATTTGATGCAACCAAACCCAAATTTCCTTGGCTGCTGTCAGAGCTGGAGTCAGATTCCTGATCCCAGCAGGAGTCAGGATACAGCAGGGCCCTGTCCTGACAGAGCAAGAGTGCTTGTGTTGAAATCTCTCTTCTCTACAGGTGGTTCTCTAAGGACCAAAGCCATCTGCTGGCACACATTGTACAAAACAAAATACAGATGTCTGAGTGACCAGAGAGACTTCTTAAGGACTCTAAATGCAATCTGCTGCATTGAAGATGGAGACCCTATTTGCTGTGCCAGTTTGCTTGCATTGTGCTGTGCGTTTGCTTTCCAAACTATGGTCTCTCTCTTCTGTTGGTGCATTATGACCTCACAGGATTCAAATGCAGAGCTGTGGCCCACAGCCTAAGTGTGGATTATTATTAATGAAAACTGAATTAATTTTAAACAAGCCTCTATTGTAGTGCCAAATACTACAGTAGAATGGTATGCTATGGCACGCTGGCAGCAGCTGCAAAAATCTGCTTCTTCTCAGGAGTTTTCATCACTTTGAGTAATTCACAAGGCTTGTATTGAAGTTATGCTTAGCCAGTGGAATGTCTTTCTACCTTATATGAACAACCAGTGGGACTTCTTTTTCAGTGTCCTAGATAGAAAGGACTTCTTCTTAATGAGGTAATTTAATTCCTCTGTCACACAGCCAGCAGAGGATTGTTCCTTATCCAAGAAAGTTCTCTGGTGCTGTGACACGTTTTTTTTTTTAATGTTTGGAGCAATGTAGCTTCAATTATTTTAGAGACTGTTTTGCATCCTTAAAGGATCTGTGTGCTAAGGCACCTTTCCTAGTAATTTATCACTTTTCTTTTTTCCTTATCCTTTGAATAATTCATTCTTCTGTTTTGTTTTTTTAAAAAACACTGCTATGTGTTGTGGAACTTGTGCATGGGAAATCAGATTGGTGTCAAAATCTCTCTCTAGCCTTCACTGTGATTTACTAGTGGTCTTTAGAATGTGTTTGTATGTATCCCACCTATCATGTTCTCAGCATGTGAAATGTTATTTAATCGACATAAATATTTTAAATGGCCAAAGTAACAATTATTTCACGTGCATAATATTTAAAACATAAAATAATAAAGAAAACTAAGAAGTAAACACTTTGGCAACATAGTAGATACCTACTGCTTCAAAGCATTATTTTATTCCTTCTGTTTGTATTGGAGCATGCAGTTATGCCTTGTGTTGCCATGGTATTCTTTTTAAACATGTATAGGGGAAACCTGTTTTAAAATACGCACTTCACATTTAGCCTTTTATAAGTTATTTCTTCCAGCTGATCAGACATCATAGTAGAATTTTTTGAGACTTTGTATTGCTTCTCTGTGGAGCATTTACTTGCAGGGTATAGGGGAAGAGGGGCTTTCTTGACATTTCACTTTGTGTATCAAATCAAAGCACACCAACATAGCTAGAACAGTAAATTACTACTCAGAACTGTCTTTAGGCATAACAATTTTTGGCAAGTATTGCAAAACCAGCTTCTGTATCTCCATCCCTTCCCTCCAGTAGTTAGAGGTTAGTAAGTTATTATACCTTCTAAAAGTGGTGTGATCAGCCTCTGAAGACATTTAGGACTTTTTTTGTTTTGTTTTAATATTATTAATAGCATGTATGTAAACTAATGACTCCTGTATAAATACTGCTTATACATGAGGTAACTGTTCAAGAAAATAAAAGCTACACCTGTTGTAGAACCTGCACATGCCACTAAATTTAAAAGCAAACAAACCCCACCCCCACCCCCTAATAAAACCCCCAAATTTCAAAAGCAAAATTTGAGTGTTGGGATATCAGAAGTGAATTCTGCAGAAACAGTACAAAGAAAAATATCAGTTCAAGTGAAGACAGGAAAAAGAAATACAAAGTATTATGTGGAAAAAAAGAAGATGGCCTCAGGAATCTGAGCAATTTATGGCCAACCTCCACTTAATGTACAGATGCATTTGGTTTTCTTTTTGCCATCAGACATGAGCATACATTACTTATCCTGTGAGAGTTACTCACTGGAAGCTGGAGGGCTGCAGCTAAACCTCTGCTGAGAGACCAGGGGGATTCCAGACAAGTCTGGACACAGGCATGTGTCTGCTGTGCAGATATTTGTGTAATATGATACCAACTTTGCTGAGCTACTACAAAATGAAGGGACCACTGTCTGGAAAAAGTAGAAGGCTCTGCATTAAGCACTTACTTAGAAACGTCACTTAAGCGCATAGGAGTTGGTAGACTAAAATTGCACCAGGCAAGGAATTGTCCAAAAATTCCAAAAATTGTCCAAAAGTTCTTGGTTAGTCTTTTATATTTGACACAAAGATTATTAAGAGTATTGGTGTTGTCAGTACTTTTTGGTTTAAATAATTAAAATCTCTCATAGTACTGGAAGAAACTGGCTACTGAGATTTGTGATTGCAGTAATCTACTTTTAGAGGACTTTACCTATAGTTTTCCTGTTTAAGGGGTTTTATGAGGAAGTTCACCTTCATTCTGAGAAGACTGAAATGTTCTAGTACTGCACTTCCCCTGATTGTACTGTTACCAGATTAAAAGGAATTTAGGGAACTTCAATATTAAAGCAGAAAGCTTTTGGAGCTCGCTCATGGAATCGTAGGATCATAAAATGGTTGGAGTTGGAAGGAACCTTTAGAGCTCATCTATTTTCAGCCTGCATGGGCAGGGACACCTCCCACCAGACCAGGTTGTTCAAAGCCTCATGCCACCTGGCCTTGAACACTTCCAGGGAGGAGGCAACCACAACTTCCCTGGGCAACCTGTGCCAGTGTCCTGACACCCTCACAGGAAAAAAATTCTTCCTTATATCTAGTAGGAATCTACACTCTTTCAGTTCAAAATCCTTACCCCTTCTCTTGTCACTGCAGGCTTCTATTGAGGCAAGCCAGGAGACAGTTTGCCTTATGGGCTTCAGACACTGTCTGAATTTGACTACAGCTTAAGGAGAGCTGTAGAAGCGGATCGAGGGAAGACCCGTACAATCAATGTGGTTGATAAACAAGCTTCAAACTTTATTGCGCAGTTACAATTCTTATACAGTGCTTGTGTGAACACCCCCCCCCGCCACCTTGCACCAACATAACTTATTACTGGACACCCGGTGTGTTTACCTATAGAGAAGGAATCCCAGCTGTGTAAGGTCAGTAGTAAGGGCCGATGTAATTGGCCTCAGATAAGGGATTATATACACAGACATGGAATTGTGCACACCCCGATTCCAGGGTATTCTACAACAGAGAGCTGTGTTCCAGACATGGCATGTGGTGCATTTTTCATCCAGTACTCTTAGTGTATTGATAAATATCTGAAGTTTAATGCCAGAGGACAGTTCTGGCACTAAATAACTGTTTTCACTGTTTTACTAGAATAACCATAGGTTAATTGACACAGCTGACAGTATCATGAAAAGCCAATGACTGACTTGGAAAAGCAGCCCAAGATATTGCTGCATTAAATTTGCATTTCATCTCCATTACAATTCACTCTTTGCTCATTGTCTCTCTACCTTCTGACTCTTCTGTAAATGTTTTATAGGGCATATTTCTTGTTTTGTACTGAATTCAGGCAGCTAGAGTGCATGGATAGTTAAAACTTGTTTTAGGCATTACTTACAGACTTGGAAACATTTCCTAAGCAAATTGTCTCTTCATTCCTAAGGCCCTCTTTCCTGGAACATTTGTCTGCTAGGTCAAGGTAAATGTTTTGAGAACAGGACTTCATGTAACCATCTACTTTTGGTTTGATAGATGCAACTGAATTGAGAACTCTGATTTGGCTGTGGGAGTAGGGCAACTTGCCATCAGCCATAAATGTGGTCATGAGTGTCTAACAGGGTGAGGAGAATGAAAGGGCATTAGGAATCTCATAAAATCAAAAAGAAAATGAAAAAAAAGAGTCCAATTTGGCATTTAATTAACTTGATCTCCTATCAGTTGGTTCTCAAGCTTACACTAGTGAAATCTTGCTCCAATGGCTGAAAGCATAACTTTATCTCTGAACCTTCCCAGAAAATACAAGTGCACCCAAATTAGAGAACTATTCCAGTTAGTTCAATCTCAGTGCAATTTCGATGAACGTATTTAGAAGTTAACTGAAGTGATAGTCTCTCTTTGAAGTTTTCTTAATTTTAAATGAGCCTTCATTCTGTATACCTATATAGTCTTTAAAATGGCCATGCATTTTGGAGTTACCATCTCCTTTCCCTTCTTCAGTCTCATTATAATCTATCCCAAACTGCCATGAGACTGCAGTTTGGTCTGCAAAAATAGAATTGTGCAAACATAACGCTTTCCAGAAGAAGTAAAAAAATCTGTCTGGATTTTTAGGAGTTGGGTGGCTTCTAATTTCTGAATCCTGTAAATTTCTGAATTCTATGTGCACACCAGTCTGGATTTCAGAGTGTAATTATAATGAGTGGAAGGCATAGAGTCCTTTTTCTAAGAGAAGAGAGGCTGAACACAAGCTCACTAGCTTCAGTTCTTTATCACTTATGTAACTTAACAAACTTAAGTGGAAGGTGATATAGGAATGTCATCCCTACCTCCCATTCCCCCTCCGTCCCCCCCTTTTTTTTTTCTTTTTTTCTTTTCTATTTTGATACTCTTCAGAATTAATCCAAGTTTTTCTTTAGGAAATGTGTATTGTGGAACTAAGTTCTGGAAGACAAGTTTTTTCAGCATTGGGCTTAGGGCTTAAACCAGCCGCTATCTCAGCCAAAAGACCTCCTGTTGAGAACAAAGGAAGGTAGCAAATATCAAAACAGCTTCAGCAAGAGGAACATAAAGTTTACTTCTTTAGTTTTAAAATGACTTTGCATAGCAGAAAGGCTAATGAAATTATTTTAACTTTCTGTAAGATGTGCTTATGACCTTTGAAGCAATAGCAAGCCTGATTTTTCTCTGGGTTTCAGTTTTTATTTCACTTCTTTTGAAAGTTTTGGTTTCTCTCCCTGAAGATTTAATCACAGCATGTTGATTGATACCTGTTTATTGAGATGCACAGGAGGGCTTTCTAACACATTTATGATTTAATTGTGTGAATCTATGAATATAAAAAATTACTGTGTGACAGGTTCTTGCTTTGGTGTATAGACTTAGCAAAAGTCAATGACCAACCAGAATAGTTGTCTGGCTTCTGGACTGGGTTTTACCGTTAGCACAAAACGATTCTGCTAATTCTCTGCCTTGTGACAAAAAAATTAAATAACCCACTGGTCAGACCTGTTATTTCATGTCCCCCTGTAAGCTCAGTTTACAGAAATATGAGTTATAGATCTGAATCTAGGGAAGTCTATACTAGGTCCAGCTGTGATGTAGTAACTCAGGTGAGTAGCTTGCAGATTGCCTCCTTTAGGTTCCTATCCATCATAGTAGAGTCAACTGTGGCAGCAATGATTTGCTCATTTAAAAAATTAAATTAAATAACAAAATTCTATAGCTATTAAAAAAGTCAACCACTTCATTTGTCTCTGTTTCAAACTTGCAAACTGTGAGGAATGTCATGCCTTAGGCACTGTGGTTTCACTGGTGATTTCATTAAGTATTAATGTTGTTCTTAATCACATACTTGTTATATTAGGTCAAAAGCCTTCATTGTTTATTTAGATAGTTGTACTGAAGCTACCCTCCAAGTCCTAATTTACAGGAAGGATGCTTTTCGTCAAACTTGCAGCTTTTCATAGAGACATTGCTCATAAAATTGGAATTCTGCAGCCAACACAGGCTTAAAATGTTGCAAAATAAAGCTTAAATGCATTGTTCAAATGTAATATGATTTTCAATGACTGTGAATGAAAGCAGTATGAAGATTTAATTACTCATTTCCAAGTGTGCTTGTTTTTCCCCTAGGTGGCATTGGCAGGGTCGTCAATGGTGCTTTTATGGTATTGAAAGGTCACCGCTCAATTGTAAACCAAGTCCGGTTTAATCCTCATACTTACATGATCTGTTCTTCTGGTGTTGAAAAGATTATAAAGGTAAGATTAATTATCAGAAAATATATTCCTTCAATATTTTGGGGAGAAATGCTTTGTTCTGCTCCGCATTGTTCTTTTCCATATTCATCCCCTCTTTTCATCTTTACTCTTGTAAAGCATGTCTTGTTTACTGGATAAACTGATGTAAATTTTTTAACTGGACATTTCAACTTTAAACTCTGCTTCAGTTTTAAAGGTTTTAGAGATAAAAGAGATGAGAGTTTCCTGGATTTGTACCTTGGAAAAGGAATTTATTTTCAGTTTCATTCCATACATAACTGAAGTATCATGCAAACAGTCCTTCTCGTGAGAGTTTGGTCACAGCTGTAACTTGTGATCTCCTAAGAGTTTTGATACTTTGGGCAAAAAGTTAACAAAAAACTCCTAAGAGTATTGTTGGGTGTTAGCCTAGCCTGGCCTAACTGAGTTTGACTCAAATACTGCCTCAGGAGTATCTATGATTTTTGTACACACTTCTGCATTGAATCAATTCAACATACCTTTCCATGGCTTCTATACTCAATACCTTCCATGATATATAATTTTTTTTTTAAATAGCACACATTATATACAGTGTGTACAGCATTTTTAGAAAATATGTGCCTTTTTATGTGGAATGTAAAGACATAAAAAACTTTGTTAGGTTCTGAAACTTTCTCTCCTTAAGGAAAGTGAGGTAATATTGTTGAAGCAAGGCAGAAGCTCTTGTAATTTCTAATAGCAGAGTCTGAGAGCAGGAAGGGGGGAAATTATGCTACACTAATGCACTTTGCATTCTGCTGCCATACAAATTTTCTATAATTAAGGTTTATCAAAAAGATGAGAGAAACCAGAACAATTTAATTTTTAAGTAGACTATGAAAACTAGTTCTGCTTCTAACTATTTGTTGAATTACTCTATAGAAGTCTTACCTGCATGTGGCTATAAATGAGGTTGTTTGGGTGTTAGTAACTGCTTTAGTAAGCTACAAGTTGACCAAATGAACTTGTCTTGCAAAGGAGTGTTTTAGCAGTCTGCAACTCATGGACCAGAACAGGCTCCAAACCCTGGGACCATGGACCAACACTCAGCTGCATCACTTCCATTACAGCTACTATCAGCATTTGGGTTCTGACTGTAGTTCACCTTTCCTTTTTTCTCTGTCTTCTGCTGGTACTTTAATTTGCTTTTGTACTTTCTAATTCATCTATGTCCTTCTGACAGGCTTGATCACAAATCTGTCAAACACAAGCTTTGAACTATACTGTATTCAACAGTTTTAGCAGATCACCGATTTTTTCAATTTCCAAGCCAACTGCCAGTGTTTTACAACAGTTTTGCCAGAGGCATTTTTTTGCTTTGGGAACTTGATTCATGCAGCTTGAATTCTCCTTCTTGGATTTTAGATCTGCTGACCCTTCACCCCATGAATTCTTCCTGCATGAGTGTTCTTAGACTGTTGGATTAGCACTGGTATAAACATCCCCTGTGTTGCTTTTCTGTTCTTCTGCTAGGGTTTTGGAGGGTTTGCTTGGGGGTTTCTTTGATTGTTTTTTTGGTGTTTTTTTTGCCTAGTGATTAAAAGGTTAGTTCAATTAAGGACCCAGTCACAGGTTGTGTAACTCTTTCAAAGACATCTCTGGTTGAATGCTTCCTTAGAAGAGAATGCCTGTTGTCTCACAGTATGTGCAATAGGACTTGTGTAGCTGCTTTGAAGGAATTAAATTCCCCAAATATTGTGAGCTACAAACAAATTAGGGGAAAGTTGTTTAGTGTATTAGTGGGCCAGAACTTCTTACCCTCTTGTTGTATGTCATTTTATCTCATCTTGCAATGTGCCTTGTTTGGGGATGAGGTTGCCCTAAGGCTCATATCTTCTCTGTTCTGTTTGACTTCACTCTTTAAAAGTGTCATCTTAGTCAACAGCAGTTTGTGGGTGACCATACAAGAGTGGTTTCTTCTTCATTCCAGCTTCTTCTGCAGATAGGCTGCATAAAACCAGCTGGCAACATAGGTCATTCCCTTGTATGGCTATTTTTCTTCTTGCCATATAAATGCTTGATGTGGCTTGCTCAGAGAAGTTGAGATGACAAGTTGTTGAGTATTGTTTAGTTGATTCCTTAAGAAGTATTCTTCTTCTTGTTGTCCTTCAAGTGTCTTCTAAAAATCTTTCTAGAATTAAAACACAGGAGATAACCTCACTATGGTTGGCTGGTACTCCTTTTTGTCAGTTGTGGAAACTGTGATGATTTTAAAATGTGGATGCAAGTAGCTGTTTGTCTGAGACTTAGATTTTTTTACTAGCAGGCCTAAACTGAGAATTTCTAGAAGTGATAAACTGATAGCACCAGTATCAAGGCAATTCAGACAACCCATTCAATAATTCCACATGCTTCTGCCAACACACTTGCTATTTTAATGCTGATTGCAAAGGAGCTACTAATTCACCTCAGGCCTAGCCCTGCTGAAATGATTAATATTCATAAGAATGGTTTTGACCTTTGTGGTTATGAGTTTTTTGCTTTAGTTTTATTTTGTTGTAAAGTATCTGCAAGAATGTAATTCAGTAGCTCAGTCATTTAGGGTTTGATTTCTGCTAGGACTGAGAAAACTGTGGATAAGATGTTGGGGGGATGTGAATATTCAAGTGAGGATGTTTCAAAAATCTAAAAAAGACTCAACAAGTTCATAAATAAAGGGTACTGGAAGCCTTGACTCTAGACAGCATGTGCTGGACGCATCAACCCAGCTTGTTCACTGCTCTCCATTTCAAAACTCAGTAAAATTGTATGGAAAAGCACAGCTGTAAAATAAAATTATTATTTGCAGCAAGAATTCACCATGAGGGCTAAAGGACTATGAAATAGAAAAATACCACTTTTTCCTCATTTAAGTTTGTGAGATGTTGGAATGTGCTTGCAGAAAAACTAATTGCATTGCAGGAGAAATAAATGAGACATGCCCTGTGATGTGTGGGGATTAGAGGAGGGACAGAATTATGCAGTTAGAACACAGTTCCAGAAAAGATGAAGTGTGTAAGGATTTTCAGAAAGAAATACTATTTTGTATTGGAAGTGGAATACACTGTTACTGTCATTCTGAGCACAACTGTTGTAGAGTCCATTTATTTAAAAATCATCAGTATATCAAAGATAGCAAAGTCTATTTCCCCATGTTGCTATGGTGACAGATTACTGTCATTGTGGCTGGCTGCCTCTGCCTAATCAGATAATGTAATATAGCTGGGTTTAATTATTCTCACACTAAGGGCATAACTATTTTCTTGATATAAAATTTGGGGGGTTGCCACCATGGAGTGCAAGCAATTCCAAGATGCATTCTGGAGCATCTCTGCTGAAGTAGAGAACCATTTTCTGTACCCCTGTTTCTGTTATTGTTCCTATTTTTATATCTGCACTTGGGGCATAAGTGAGTAATATTCAGCTCCTTAATCCTCTGACAGAAAGAATTTCTTGATTGTTGCTTCAGTGGGATAATTTGACAACTTTTTTCTCCAATTTGCTCATTCTTCCTCAACATGGCATCAGGAGGAGGATAAGAAAAAGGCAAAGGCATTCCATTTACAAAGATGTCATTCCATTTCAGATGTCATGGAGAACTACAATTTAAAAACCTCCCAGTTCTGCCAAGGATAGATTCTCATTTCTTTCTGGAACACTGGCAAGCCCTTGTACTCCCTCATGACAAAATGTATAAAAAAGAAGTAGGGATATCAATCTCCAGAGATATTTGATCCTGTACAAACAGGTATTCATACTGAATTCCTTTGACTTGTCTTTATTGTTTACTCCTCCCTGAACAAATTTGTTTTGGAAGGGAAGAGCGTCACTATTGACTCTTTGTAGGTATCTTTTCAGTATTTGACACTGCTGTGTTTTCTCTGATACTTGCAGAAGAAGCACAAAGATCTGGCAGTGCTAACAAAACGTGGAATTTCTCTGTGCTCACTTCAAGTACCTTTTTAGATGACTTCATTATGAAACAGACCTTTCCCAGAGGAACTTCAGAGCAGTCTACTTCTATTTATATCGGTTCATACAGAATTGTTGCAGACAATCCTTTCCTGGACCACAGTGTTTTGAGGTCCAGTAGGTGTTCTTGCCAAAGTGTAGGAGCAGCACTCCAATAGTTGCCTTAGATCCAGTTAGTCTATCTCAGTGCTAACGCTCTGAACTCAACCAACCTCTTCTCTGGCAGCTCCAGAGTGAGCCCCCCCATGGGTTTGGAAGCTCACCTTTTATTGGTCCCCCAGTTCTGCTCATGTGCAGTGGGGGCCAACCCTCATTGGGCACAGGTGGGCTTAACAGGAGCTCAGGCCTTCCTCCTTATGATTGGCAACACCTCACTGCCTTTACCTGATTGCCTCTGCTCAGAACCTATAGTTTTTTATTCTTTTGCTTGAAGAAGGGAGTTGTATAAAACCTACTTAACCCTGCTAAGACTATGTGAGGAGGGGGCATGCCAGTCTGCTTGTCCAAGCATACAGTGCAAAATGTTTAGGAGAAACTATATGCTTCTTAAATGCAAAAAGATCTGATCTGCTTCATGAAATGCTCTCCTGGGTCAAAAGATCTGGTAATCTGTGAAAGACGATACTGAACATGTGCTAATGAAATCATCAAGAAGGTGGTAACTCAGAATGGTTCTTTGAGCCAGTATAGTTCTGTTCTTCTGTTGAAAAACTTGGTGTATCCCCAAATCAACAATCTCTCTGATGCATCCATTGAGAAAAAACCCTTACCTACCTTGTCTCTAAGAAAGGGAGCATGAAAAATGAGAGAATGAAGAGATAGATGCCTTCTGTTCCATTGAACAATTCAAGAAGGTTAAGAATGGCTGATAGAATTATAAATATAGTGTGTTTTGGTTGGGTTTTGTTATCTTTAAGGTAACCTGTTGCTTGTTCCTTGAGCTATAGTTCTAGTAAGTTCGGTTTTTGAACCAAGCAATGGAAACGGTCTTCATTCTGGTTTCAAGTAGTGTAGAAATGAACTGTACTGAAAGAGAATTTGCTCAAGTAGTGCAAATAATAGAATATCAATTAAGTACAAATAGTGAATACACCTTGATATGGAGACATGTTTCTAGGAACAAGCTAATGTAATGCAGTGTTAAATTCCTTTGTTCTGAAAAGGAGCTTCATGATTGCCCTAGAGAAAAAGGTGTATCTGCTGCTCACTTCCATTTTGGAATAGCATCTTTTTTATCTTCAGTCAGAGCCTACATGAAAGCTGATAACCGTAAATTACAGAGGATGCATAGTAAAGGTGTTCAAGTTTGGGCGAATTGCTGAATGAAGGTTACCTGTACACCTTAAATATAAACAAGTAATAGTAATTAATTTATTTTGTTTCACCTTTAAGAATTATTTCTTCTGGTGTATTTCCAATGTTAAAGGTGTCAAATCTTACTCTACACTGTTGAAAATCTCTATGAATACAGAATTACTGCCATTCTCATGGTTTTTTGGGTTTTTTTGTAGTGCTTGTCATGATGGTATCAGATTATGTTGCACGTGTTAACTGCACATCTGTTTGATGAGTGCTGATTGTCACGATTACACAGTCAAAATACTCTTTTTGTTAGCAGTTTTGTCTGCTTGGAATAAAACTTGACTAATTTCTATGAGGAAAAGGGTTAGCTGTTTTTTTTTCTATCCCAAAAGGCCAGCTTGGTGAAGACAGCTGCACAGAACTTTTTTCCCTGAGCTTGTTAGCATGGTAAAACCAAAGCATGACTGAAATCATCAGGGATTTTTTAAGTAGAGCATTAAGACAGTGTTGTGGACAGGCTACATACTAGCTCTGCTTACCTCAGTGTCGTGCATCACATTAACCATCCATCTATAATGAAATGAGAGTGCTTGTCCAATGAGTGCCTTAATCATATTGCCTCTAGACCTGAGAGCAAGACTGAGAAAGGTGAGGAGATCCAATAACCATTGGATCCATGTTTGCTATGGATTACCAGTTTCTTAGGGATAATGATGGGTCTTGTGTGGGCTTGGGGGGAATTTTTTTTTTTCTTTTTAAACCTTTTTCCTCTCCACATTAGGAAAACTGAGGGGAAGCTAGATGGACAGCACAGTCAAGGCTGTTGCTACTGGTTAAATCCTTTTACTTTGCAGTGTTACTACTTCTCTCCAGTGCAAAAGTAGCTTTTTGTAAACCTCTTTTCCTTTCTGACTAAAATTGCTGTTCTGTTTCGAGAGGGTGTTGGATAATTTCTTTCTTTCACAACTCTTCTCTAAAGGGACCAGTGCAGACCTGTTTTTCACCTCCATACATTCAAATCCCTGCCTGCTGATCAGGTGTGACTGCAGCTGGATGAAATGTTACTCTGCATCACTGGCACAAGCAACTCTAGTTTCCTGGGAAACAAGTGCCTTCATTAGTGCTAAGACTGTATTATAGGCAACAAACTATTCTTACTGTTAGTGAGTAAGCATCCTCTCTTACATAAAAATAGAGCCCTGCAATTTTGAGAAATTATTACACACTGAAACACTGAAATGATAGATAATTTGCAGTGTGAGAGGTTTTAAATTCTGGATGGGTGAAGTAGTTGCAGGAAAAACACATTTGTAAAGGTGAAGAAAACCACCACATCCCTGAAATACCTGTAAGTATGGGTCAGACTGGTAAAAAATAACAAAAACAATCTGCAGTTTTCCATTGTTCTGGATATTGTTGCTACTGCTCTGTTTCAAATATTTTTACTAGTTTATGAATTTGAAGACATATGGGTATTTTTATTCTGTTACAGATCTGGAGTCCTTACAAGCAGCCTGACTGCACGGGAGATCTGGACGGTAGGATTGAGGATGATTCACGTTGCCTCTACACTCATGAAGAGTACATCAGTCTTGTATTGAACAGTGGTAGTGGTTTGTCCCATGATTATGCCAACCAGTCAGTCCAGGAAGATCCACGGATGATGGCCTTTTTTGACTCCCTAGTGCGCCGGGAGATCGAGGGCTGGAGTTCTGACTCGGACAGTGACCTCAGTGAGAGCACAATCCTGCAGCTTCATGCAGGAGTAAGTGAACGTTCTGCTTACAGTGAGTCAGAGTCCTCAGCCTCTTTGCATCACTCCCCACCACATGTGGCTGAGGAGTCTGAGGAAACTGCCTATAACTTAAGGGCCTTAAGGTCAACCGAATCCCCCTCAGCCAGAGAGGACGTGGCTTCCCGGCAGCAGAGGCTCTCTGCACTAAGAAAGTATCAGGATAAACGTCTCCTGGCCCTTTCCAATGAATCTGATTCTGATGACAATACCTGTGAGGCAGAACTAAATACAGACCTTTTCCCACGGCCACGGTCCCCAAGTCCGGAGCAAAATGAATCCAGCAGTTCCAGCAGCAGCAGCAATACAGAAGATGAAGAGGAACTGAATGAACGACGCACGTCTATGAGGCAGCGCAATGCACTGAGGCGCCGACAGAAGGTGCAAAAGGAGGAAAGGACTACTACTAACACAGAGAATGTGACCCCCTACGTAGGTGAGGATATCTATGATTACCCCCAGATCAAAATAGATGATCTATCCTCTTCTCCAGCTTCTTCGCCAGAAAGGAGTTCAGCCAGCAAAGAAGTTCTCAAAGAAAGAACCTCTCCTTGTTCAGACAGTGAATCTGTGGAGAGAAAGATTTACAAAGCTTACAAATGGCTTCATTATTCTTACATATCATATTCTGCTAGTAAAGATGGTGAATCCTCCAGAGGAGATGGGGAGAATGATGAAGGGAAACCAGGAACTAGTGGAAGGCACAGTACAGCACACTCACTAAACAAGGAAGATGGTAGAAACTTGGGTTCAGTGGTTCCTCAGGGTTCCTCAGCTCTTTCTACTGAGAACCACAACAAAGAAACTTTAAAAGAATGTGGCTTGATAGAAAATTCTAGTAATGGTCAAGCTCATGAATGTGACAATCAGCGGCAGATGGAGGGTCAAGAAAACACACCTGAAGACACTAGCAGTGGAGGTATAGAGCATTCTTTTGAGACTAAAAAGCTCAATGGAAAAGCTAACTGCAAAGGGCTAAATAGTTGTACTGAAGAACCATGCATTCAGACTGCAGGACTTGTGGAACAGAAAAATAGTCAGAACTGTCAACCAGCATCAAGTCATCACTCATTGGTCCCTCCATTCTCCACTGTTGCCATCTGTAGCATGTCAGGTCACTGCTCCAGAAACCAGACTGATGACAGTGAGGAGAGGAGCCTTGACACCTCCTGTGTTAACCACAATAATGGCTACCTGCATCTTCGCCCTTCATGCTTCAACAATGGACAGAGTTTTGGAGAGCAGGAGACTGTGACACAAGGACTACAGGTGTGCTCAAATGCTGATAGTGGCAACCTTGTTCAGATGGGTGTGACCTTGCACAAAGACTGCTGCCTGTCTGAAATGGACTCCAACAGCTACAATGTGGGCAGAAGAGAGGATACCATTGACTTGCATCCCGCGAGCAGTGAGAGCACTCAGTCTCTTGGGGGACTGAAAAGACACAGAGCGGAGTTGGAAGATGCAGATTCAGAGGGTTCATCCTTAGAAAAGAAGCTAAAAACATGATAAATGCAAATGTCTGTCATAGCGTGCACTCTCAGAAAAAAAAAAAAAAAAAAAAAAAAAAAAAAGAAAAAGGAAAGAAAAAGGAGAAAGAAAGTATTAAAGGCACATAGAGCTTGGGTCTGAAACATTGCGTTTGATTCTCCATTCCATTCTTCAGTGGGTCTGTTTTAGATTGCCAGTGGTTCATGCTGTATAAAAATCCAACTTACTCCTTAATGAGACTGAGTCTAGTGTACCCATACAAGGTTCTGTTTAAAGTAAATCCTTATTAAGATGGTTGACTGAATTATTCTTGTGTGGACATGTGTCGTTTGTTCAGCCAGCCAACAAGGATGACTGCTTTAAGTTTTAAGAGTTCTTCTAAGAAGAAATTTTTTGATAGTGACACTTGCTACACATTATAGGCTGCAGAATGGTTGCATTAGATCACACTGGTGGTATCTGGGAAGTTGCTTCTTTGAAAAAGACGGGGAAGAAACCTTTCTGGGCCCTTTATTCTGCCTCAGAAATTGAAGAAATGCAACCATTAGAGAGGATATTTTCAGAACTGAATGGTATCTTTGGAGATGATACTTCATAAAGCACTTGCTCCTGATACAGTTCAGTGATGTGATTTTCATGCCAACATAAAAGCTATAGGAAATGACCCTCTTTCCAAAATCAACTTTAAACTGTTCCCATGGTGACATTCAGTTATGTGGGTTTCTTTAGAGAGAAGAACTGAGTAACACAGTGTCATCACTATGCTAAAATTTGATTCTTTGGCAAGAGGAAGGTTTTATGCTGTAAACCTCACTCTAACCAAGGGCTATTAAAAATCTGGCATTAAACATGCCTTTCTGTAAGCTTAACACATAGAGATTAATTATTACTACTACTACTATTATTAAATAATATGTCTCTGAGTGTAGGGATGTATTTGGCTGTGCCCTACCCTTTTCCCCATGGGCTTACTTTTGGGAAGCAGTCGGCCAATGAGAAAATAGTGGAAGCATGGATAATGTAACCAATACATGTTAGCAGCAACACTTGGTAAAGTGTTAGCCCAGAGCTCAAAATATGCTGGCACTGGAGATCAGGGCTGGGTTTCCACACTGTGCTGTAAATATGTAAAACTGCTGATGGGTAGGTGGATTCAACAGAGTTGTGTTTGTATGGGAGAGCTTCAGAGAAAGATCCTTCCCCATGTGTAAGAATGCTGGAACTCCAGGTCCAAACTTGAGCAAGAGCGTAGCTCTGGCTGCTGACTGCCACAACCTGGTGTGTTGTTCATGTAGAGAGTCCTGTCTGGCCCTGGCATCTCTTCTCAATGGGGTATCCAGTGAGTCCTCACAGTTTTGGCATGCTGGAATTGGTGGAGTTGCACTTGCTTCCCTAGCAACAAGGTAAGAGGAGTCAGTGTGTCAAGGGAAAACACCTAAAAGGGACACTGAAACTATGTGTTCATGCCTCGCATTGCTCACAAAAGAAAAAGACTTCTTTGGTCCACAGTAACTGTCACAGGCCCTTAAATACTGAGGAAGGGCCAGATTATTTTAAGGAACAGGAAATTTTTGCTTTTGATGTGACTCTAGAAGTACACTGCTGTAGAGCACTGATCTCAGAATAATTATCTCATATGCTGCACAGCTACCTGGTACCTGGGGAAAGAAGCAAAATGTCCCATTAAAGCATGATGAAAGTAAAGGAGCACTTCTGAAGGGATGCTGGGAGGGAGAGTGAAGACCATGAGCTTAAAAATATTCTTACTACTAGTCTGTGCCATAGGTTGTTTGCCCACACTTAGCTTTGCTAAGTGAGTACTTGGAACAAGATACGATGTAGTACTTAAGAAGCGTGTAGTACAGGAAAAAAGGAAAGGGATGTTTCAAAACAGGAGTGAAAGTGGCACTGAGAACAAGCAAATACCTTATTGTACTGATTATATTTTAGAGCACTGCAACCAAGATTACTATAGGAGTGTTCTACTTGATTGTATAAAAACTTTATTGTAAATGCTGTTTTTTAGCCAAAATCTTAAGGTTGCCGAGTCAAAACTACTTTTTTTGTTTTATTTTTTTTTTAAGTTCTTTGAATTGGAAATATTTCCTCGGCTGTCACTTCTGCTTTCCTTTGAAGAACACCCAGATGGCTGGTGAATTAGTATGTCCACTCTCCTCTGACATGGTCATCTTAGTGTTTTCTCAAATGCTTTATGGTCTCACTGTCTAATCCTTTTGTTTGTTTTAGACAAAATATAAGACAGAATAAAAGCTCCCAGGTCTGGTGTTAAGACTCCCCCACCAGCTCTGGGCAGAAAGACTTTCTGTGGTTTCCCATAGACAGCCTCCCATGCTGCTTGCATGCTTATTTCTAGTTTCTGTCACACAGAGGAGGAAGATGGGCTACAATATTCACCTCCTGTTCACAGGAAATTTCACTGCACATGAGAACTGCAGCTTCCATATCATTGTGTTCACCTTCTCACATAAATACATTATCAGCAGTAGGCAGCTGCATGATCTGGAAAAGACAAAAAAACCAACCCAAAACCCAGCAAGCAAGCAGCTGCACATCTGCTGCAGGTAGCCAGCAATTAAAGGAGCTGCTCTTTGTAGGGTGCCTTGCTTTGTTGTTGATCCCATGCACCCACTCTCACCCCCTGCACTGGCTTGCTGACCCTGCTGGGTGCCACCAGTGTCCTGGGCTGCTGGATGTGAGTGGTGCTGTGTGTCTGGCCTTGTCACTCCTTCATTCTGTGGAAAAATAAGCTGTTCAGTGGAAAATCTCACAAGTTTATCTGAAGAGATTTCACCTTTTCTAACAATCTGTGCCATGCACTTAGAAATTAAAAGATTGTAAAACTGAACTGCCTTTTTAGTTAGCCACTGTTTACTTGCCATGGGACTTGTTAAGGCAGGAGCTTGGCTCGGCCAGGCTGTACAATTCATCCCCAGAAAACCTTATCAGTGGGAAAGAAAAACTCACCCTTATCTCATCACAACACTTTGGACAGAGAAAGATTGATCTTTAAATAAATCCTTTTTGATTTTCCTATCAGTTCACAAGAGTACATATTTGCTAATTTCAGCTCTCTCTGTTTCAAGTATTAATGTTAAACCAACATGCTTGGCATCTTAACTAAAGGGAGAGACACAAAGTTGTCTTTTCCTCTGAAGCAGGCAGGTACAAGGCTTTCCTGGGCTGGACTATCCACAGCTTGTAGAGATGCAAGAGGATGTGAGACCTGTCACCCAAAGTCCAGCTCTCAAGCAATCCTCTTACCAAGCTGGTGAGACCTCTCCAAGGTGAGTGGCTCAATACAGACTGGACTTTGCACTTCAAGAATGGCTCTCTGTAGCAGGCAAAGCACCTGCAGAAAGATAGAGCTGCCTTGATGGGAAGAGCACAGGGTTTTCACCATGGGTCTACTGGTCAATTGCAAAATGTTCTGAAGTCCAGCCTCTCGCAGCTGGAGTGGTAATTGAAGACAACTTCTCTTAGAACCTTTCCTTCTCAAAAAATTGCAGCAGATTTTTTTTTCTTTAAGTGCCAGAACCTCTCTCTCTTAGTGATTGAAACCTGGTCCTAATCTCATTTGCAAGCCATGTCAGTTGGTAGCTGGAAAATCAAGTCTGAATGAAATGAAATTTCAAGGAAATAAATGCAGTTATGTCTACTTTGGAGGTCTTGTGCCTTCCTGCATTGTCAGATGCTAGTGAACAGATTGAGGTCCCTTGCTCACTGCAGCCATCAGAAACTGGTGTGGCTTGATACTACCACAGTCTTGGAGTGCTTTTATTCGCAGTTATAATTTGTTTTACTCTTTGTAGACAAGAGAAAGACAGGATTTTTTTCTTTTCTTCCTTGAGTTAAAATGTCCTGTGTTAGTGAGGTTTCATCTGTTTGCACAGGCAGTACTATGGAGGCACCCTTTACGTTTGATGCTTTCTCTCATGTTCACCCATTTGCTTTCTCCAAACATCTTTGCCAAACCTAGGAAGCTCAGCACTCTGCTGCAGGGTCCAGAGCATTACAGAGTAATGAGCATAGCTGCATTACTACTGAATTACTGTGTGCATATGCCTGTAGGTCTTCAGGAATTCTTTAATAAGCTAATTCTAGCACATATATAATTTATAAAACACATCAGTGCAGTCCTGCAGCTGTGACGGAGCACAGCTAATGCTATGCCAGTGTGAACAAGAGCTCCCTTTCAAACACCTCCTGGGGAAATGGCAATTCTTGAAGGGAAAAAAAAAAACAAAACCAAAAAACCAGAAACCCACACCAGAAACTCCAACAAAAAAACCCTCACTGGTTATGACAAGTGCTAGGTTTACCAAAGCTTTCTTCTGTGATCATGCAGGTCAAAAGCAGCAAAATCTTGAAAGAGACATCAGCGTATTGTGTTGTCCTGTCCTAGGAAATGAGCAGTCTGAATCTGATGTTTGTACTGTGCCTGTTTCAAGTGCAGGACTCGAAGTTGGGTCTTTTGCCTTTCACGTCTGCCTTTTCTAGGCAACATAAGCATCCTACTGTATTATTCAGAAGAGGTCTTTGTTCTTCTTCTGTCTGAAATGTAAAGGAGAAAGGAAATGGTAACACTTCCACAAATACTGGAGCAGGCCCTCAAACAACTCCAGAGCATCTCAAACCAAATCCATTGGTTTGTAGTTTGCTGAGAAAAGGTATTCTTTCTCCCTCCTCCAGTTTGCGTGATCTTTGGTCCAAAAAGCAAGAGGTAGATGCTGACCCAGCCTTGCATACATACATCCTGTCTGTCTTGAACATGTGGGAGCTATCCTTTCCAAACTGGGCAGAATGTGTATGATTTTTTTCTGTTATTGTTTTCTTTAAATAAGCACACAAGCCAGTGAGCTGTTGGTTCTGGAATATGGCTGATAGGCCCAGCTTTTCTGTCTCATTACTATTTTTCTCTTCAGTTCTCTTCAGACTGAAGCATCAGCCAACACCTCTGTGGCAGCTGCAGGGAGGTAGGTTGGCATTGCTGCTGTGTTTAGAGATGCTGGGAGTTGCCCCTTTGCTGAAGATGCTGTTTGCACACAGGCTGTTTGGAAACAGGTGATGTGAATGAGTACGAATGTTTTGTATGTTCCTATAAATAGGCAAAAAACTGCCTGAATTTCAGCTTTTGATGGGGGATCAGGTCCTTCATGGCCAATGATGCTTCTGGATGCACACGTAACATTTTCATGATCAGATGCTATGGGAGCTGATCTTTTCTGGACAGAATCTACCCCTGGGACCACATTAATATGAGCCAGTTGTGAGAAGTGTTTTTACTTCACAAACTGTGGATGCTCATAGCAGCATTAACAGCTGAAACCACCAGCTCCTACCTACTCACAGAGTTTGCATTCTGGTAACTTCAGCGTGGTCAAACCATATGCAAGTCTTGTGTGTAAGTGGCCTGATCCTAAAACAAGATTACAAGGTCCAATTCTACTCTTAAACGAAATTTGCTTCAAGGAAAGCCAGATGCATGTTCACACAGAGCTTTAGCTCACCTTTTAAGGATAAATACTCATGAGGTGCATTTTGAACTCTAAAATGTGGATGTACAGCAGAAAGAGAAAGAGCACAAGCTTCTTGAACTCTTGAATTCTGTCAGGGAAGAGGAATGAAGTTGAAAGGCTTTTTAAAAACAAGCAAAACCTCTACACTGTAAATATCAGGTTCTGAATAAAAGTTCATCACCTTCTTATAAATCTGGCTCCTAAAAACTTAAGCAGTGTGTTATCATAAGTCACCACACTTGAGCTTGGACAACTGAAGATCACCAACCTATGGCACCTAAGAAGTGCCTTGCAGTGCACTGCAGACGGGTGTGTTACCCAGCAGGGATCGCTTACTCTGTCTGTGGCCCCCAGGGAACAAAATAAATGGTTGTTAGCAGCAAGATTATGCCTGGTTTTGACTGGCTGATTCTGTCTGTCTTGTACAGCTCTCTGGTTTAATTTTGTATCACCTGGGACTTACTGAAGAAAGATCCTGGAGGGAAGGCACTGCATTTTTAGCTGATGTTTGCCTCGTGACCTTGGAAGGAAGTTCCAGGGCTTCATTTCAGTGTGAACTTTATGCAGCCTGTTAAAACGAGGGAAGAAAACTAATGTGTCCTTGCAGGAAGAACAGAGAACTCCAAGGCAAAAGCCTTCTCTAACTTTTTCCTCCTCTTTCTGAGATTTCTATGTCTCCTTGAGGACCTCTGTACCTTTTTGTTCCCTCTAAGGAAAAGAGACTTGCAGTGTTGGGTACTTAGGAAGCAAAAATGAAAGCACTCCCAGCCCAGGCTGTTGCAGTGCTCTTTGCTTCAGTGACATTTCCAATGTATCAGGGTCAGATCTGGCATTTCCTGGCTTGGATTATAACCTCAAATACAATTTTCTCCAACACATGAGAAAAGTCTATCCAAGCTTTGGAGGGAGAGAAGAGAAGAGAAGAGAAAGATGATCTAGGATTTAACAGGCTTGGAATGAAGTGAAGGACATACTTTGGGCTCTTTATAAACCCCCTCTAAACTCTCAGTATTCCTAAGGTTTGCCTTCCACATGTGCTGGCTTTGCCATGTGATGCACTTACCCTGCCCTCAGGGACAAGGGCAGCAGAGCAGTCTGTATTCCCTTTTTAATGAAGCATGATCACTGAGAATTGATTCAGTATGTCCTACAGGGTACAGCCTTTGCATCAAGAAGCTGCTTTTTTTTTTTTTTTTTTTATATCCCCTTTGGATGATGTGGAATAATTATTTTTAAGCTGGGAAAGTCTGTAGCAATGTTTTGAATTCCTAAAAGCTTGACCCACTCGGGCAATCTGTCTGAGCCAGTGGAAGCAGTTTACAGCCTTAGATGGAGATTTTTATTTACTTGCACATACTTTTAAAGTCAAAACTTTTCCAGTTTGTCACCCTGTTGGGTGCCCGAGGGCTCTTCACCTTTCATCTCCCATGTATTTGGCTGGGAAGGGAGGTACTTTCTCATTCCCTCCACTAATGATACATAGATGGAAAAGATACAGATCTTTTGTGACTTCCCGAAGTTAATGAATGTGTTGGGACAGCAGATCACCTTGCTAGAGGTGCCCAAATGGCAGGAGACAGCAGGAGTGATGGCTCATTAATCACTTTGCAATGCTCTTAAGTTGAAAATCTGGACAAACATCGGAAGATTTCTGAGTGGCACATCTTGAGGTCAGCAACGGGCCTGAAATTCGTTTGATGTTTCCACAGTTTTATCCTGGAGTTTCTAAAGTCAGTGTTTGATTCCAGCCCAAGGGCAAGTCTTACTCTTGGCAGATGAAACTTATCACAGAACTTAAAATGAGTGTCTTGCTTAGCTGATTATGTTTGTTAAGTTTGAACCAAATGAACCCCTCAGCTGATGATACTCTACAGTAATTACACTGCCTAAAAGAAAGGACTTCATCTGTGTAAGCTGAAGGGGAAAAAATATATATATAAACTGCTAACTCTGAGTGGGAAGGAGGCTGCTGGTTCTAGGAGCAGCTGAGATCTGTAGGATGAAACTGCTGCTGAGGGAATCCTCTTCTCTGGGAGGCAAGCACAGTGAGTGTCCTGCACTGCTGGGCTTCCCGTGGGAATGGTTCAACTTCAGAGGGTGGTGGAAAGCATGGAGGTTTCTTCTGGGTTAGTGTGTTTGCTTGCTTGCAAGGAAAACCCCAGCAGGAGTAGCAGAATTGGCTGGTGGGAGCCAGGGAAGGGGAGTGCTCTGCCTCCTCTCATCAGTGGGATGTGGGGGCTTTCCCAGCTGGGGAGTGATTTACTGGGGAGGGGAATCACGAGGACTTACTGATACCACTCGATATCCTCTCTTGCTTTTGTTTCAGCATGCAAAAACACATTTCACTGCTGCCAGCAGCAGGTTGTAATGTACCTGTGGCTTCTTTATCCCCAGCTCTGACTTAAAACATTTTTAAGACGTTTTCACAGAAAGTCCAAAAGCTGGGTACTGGTGGTTCGCAAATGATCTTGGGCTTAGGGGCAGTGAATACAGTAATAAAAAATGTGTTTATAATTAGCAAGCAGTGAACAGATTAAATTCACTGTAATAAATACAAACCAGAAATGTGGGCAAGTAATGAGGGAAACAAATGTCCTAAGGGAGGAAAAGAAATAATAAAGGGCAGGGAGTGTTCAGTTAGATCAGAAGGAACCTGTTGTTGGCTCAGGATCAACTGAAAGTGCAGCTTGTCTGCAGCAGCACAGGGTGGGCAGGGACCCTGGCTGAGATGTCCCTGCCACAGAGAAGCTCATAAGCAGCTGCTGCTCTTGCTGGGCATCTTCAAACCACCAGGGGTGGGTAATTTGCTCTCAGGAATTTTCAGTTAACCACATGGAGAGGTCTCTGAACAGCTAAAATAGTGGGTGTTTTTATTAATAAGCCCCTGGAGGGACTGGGATGGCCTAATTCCAGTCCTGCCAGCTTGCTTTCAGCACCAGCAGAATGACTGAAGGCTTGATAGGGGACAGGAGCTAAAAAAGAAGTCAGAAAATATCATCATGGGTAATTAACAGTGCAAACTGAGAGGGAATGGCATAGAAAATAGATTGTGTTGAGCTAAGCATATTTGACAAGATTTCAAGTCCAGATGATTAATGTACAAGTTGGAATAATGTTTGGGGTCCTGGGAAGGTGCTTTTAGTGTTGAAAGGTCCAAGCATTGTCTATGAAACTGGAACAGCACATGTTTAATGTGTTCAGCCTTGGCTCAGGGATAGGTTTCCAAAGTTAGCCCCAAGCAGGGAGACATTTGTGACACTTTTAGTCTACAGCGGGGCCTGAAATGGGTTCTTTTATATCTTTATTATGAATACCTCTATTAGTAATCTTTAGTAACTGAGCAGCACATGCAATGTCCTTCCCAGCCTGTATTACAAGGAGGGAAGGTAAGCAGTGAGAAGGACAGGTGTCTGCAGGAGTCATGCCAAGCAGCCCACCCCAGATCAAGTTGTGTTACATGATGCACCCCAAGCCATCTCAGCACCCACGGGTCTATATAAGAACTGAGCAAAAGACTTGGATGTTTTTATGAAGCAATTTGACATAGATGTTCAATAGAAAATGTCACTGGGGTGGTGAACCAGAGCTAAAAGCCCAGAGGTGCCATCAGCAGCTGGGCTCATGCTCCCAAAGGTTTGGTCTCATTAGTCCTGTCTCCCAAGTGACAGCCATCACTGCATGTAGAGCCCATGATATCCCACAAGGCTGCTCAGGTGGCATCCCCAGATGTCACTCTCCTGGCCAGGCTGGGATCAGGTCAGTGCTGGGGTGCAGGGCTGGATGCAGAGCTGGGAGGAGGGACCAACCATGCTTGAGGCATTGCCTGAGAGCTGTGTCCTTGGCTGAGGTCTCCTCAGGACCATGCCTGATCTGAGGGAACTGAATGCAGTGAAGGCTTCAGCCCTCCAGAGAGAAGTCAAAAGCGGAAAAAATGTTTTACACGTTCAGCTGACTTGGGTTGTTTCCATTTGCCTATATATGTTTATATTCTATGAAAATACATAGTTATGTTTATAGCTATAGCTGACAAGCCAGTCAGTCTCACCTCTGTGCCCTGAAAGATCATGTAGATCCTCCTGTATACTATACTAAGGCACATGGGAAATAATGAAGTGATCTGTGACAGCCAGCATGGCTTTACAAAGTGCAAATCATAGCTGAAAAGTTTGGTGGCTTTCTATGATGGGGCTACAGTGTTAATGGATAAGGAAAAGTGACTAATGTCATCTACCTGGACTTGTGAAAAGCATTTGACACTGCCTCAGACCGTGTCCTTGCCTCTGAATTAGAGACTTGGTGGATGGACCACTCAGTTGATAAAGAATTGGCTAGGTGGTCACACTCAAAGAGTTGCTGTCAACAGTTTGATGTCCAAGTGGAGATCATCAAAATGTGGCATTCCTCAGGGGGGCAGTGCCAGCACCAGCACTATTTAACATCTTTGTTGGCAACATGGACAATGGAATTAAGTGCACCCTCAGCAAGTTTGCTGATGACACCCAGCTCTGTCCCTCCATTTGACACACTGCAGGGAAGGGAGGCCATCCAGAGAGACTTTGACAAGCTGGAGAGGTGGGGCTGTGCAAAGTGCAAGGTTCTGCACATGGGTCAGGGCAATCCCAAGCACAGATAGAGGTTGGGTGTATAATAGATTGAGAACAGCCCTGGAGAAAAGGACCTGGGGGTGCTGGCTGATAAAAAGCTCAAGAGCCAGCAATGTGCACTTGGAGTCCAGAAAGCCAACTGTATCTTGGGCTGCATCAAAAGCCTGGCCCGCAAGTTGAGGGAGCTGGTTCTCCCCCTCCACTCCTCCCTCATGAGACCTCATCTGGAGTATCATGGCCAGTTCTGGAGCCCCGACACAAGAAGGACATGGAGCTGCTGGAGCAAGTCCAGAGGAGGGTCATGAAGATGATCAGAGGGCTGGAGCAGCTCTGCTATGGGGACAGACTGAGAGCGTTGGGATTGTTCAGCCTGGAGAAGAGAAGGCTCTGGGGAGACCTTACAGCAGCCTTCAAGTACCTGAAGGGGCTACAGGAAAGATGGGAAGGGACTTTTTACAAGGACACGTAGTGATAGGACGAAGAGTAATGGTTTTAAGCTGAAGGAGGATAAATTTAGATTAGACATTAGGAAGAAATTCTTCACTATGAGGGTGGTGAGACACTGGCACAGGTTACTCTGGGAAGTTGTGGTTGCCCCATGCCTGGAAGTGTTCAAGGCCAGGCTGGATGGGGCTTTGAGCAACCTGGTCTGGTGGGAGGTGTCACTGCCCATGCAGGGGCTCGGAGCTAGATGAAATTTAGGGCCCCTTCCAACCCAAACCATTCTGTGATTCAGTGCTCACACACCCCAAAGCTGCTGCCTGCCACAGCCACCCAAACAGAGCCTTCCTCAAGTGCTGGGAAAGCTTTACTACTGCCCTTACAGACTACCTCACAGGCACGGGAACTCATTTGTTTTACATCCTAGAGGTGATAAAATGATCTGGGATTTGGTAGGCTTGTCCCGTGGAAGAGTAAGCAGCTGTTTCATACAACACAGCAGCGACTCTCGGGGCAGCACAAGTGGGAGCAGCCTCTGGGTGGCTGGGGCAGGGCTGACAAAGGCAGAACTGGGCTGCTGCTGCTAAAGGATGCATCTTTGGTGCCAAAAAGCCTTGAGGTTGCTTGTTCTCAGGGACCAAATTGTTGCTGGTTTAGGCCAAATCTAAGCCTGTTTCTTGAGAAAAAGCAGAGCTGTTAGACAAAAGGTAAACCACGAGGCTTTTGATCTTCACGCTCACCTCCCACTGGTGCTGGCTTTTCAACAGGCTTCTGTGAGAGGAGAGGTGCAAGTCCCAAGACACCCTGGATGCTGGTTATGGGAAGACTACACCTTGCTCCACTCTACCTTCTAACATTTTTTGGGAAAGGCCACAGGTATCTCCTTCACTTAGTGAGGTAGTGCAGGGCTGGGGATGAGCTGGTGTGGGAAGCTGGCAAGCAAGAGGACACCCAAAACATGGATCTCGTTGTGGCTGGAGTAAACATGGGAAAGGGGAACATAGACCTGGAGGAGTCAGGTATGGGAGTGATACAGCCAGAAAAGCAGGAAGTTGTATGGTTGGGGCATGTAAAACAGGCAGCTCAATGTTACCTTTTCCTAACAACTTTTAGGAAAATTAGATGTCAACAGAATCCAAGCACTTTCCACAACTTACACGTTCAGTTGCTGTGCTGTCCACCACCTGGGCTGCTGCAGCACAAGCCAGTCCTGGTGGTTCCTCACAAAGAGGGACCAGCTGTGGCTGGGTGGCTGCATGGTGCTGACTCCTCTGCATCTTCTGTGGCTGCCCCACAGAGACATTGGCAGTGCAGACCTTCCTCCCTGTACTCCCTCTAAATTTTGTACTGGTCATCCCAGTTTCCTGCTGGGAGTGAATGGTGTGATGCATAATGCTCTGTGGAGGTGAACCTGCACCTGCCTGGTGTGCTGGAAAGCACAAGAGAGCAAGTCCTGAAAAAGCATTTCAAATGTCATTTCAGGTAAGGAGGCTGTGTGCATCCATCAGGAGCTGCACTAAGCTCACCTGAGCCACTCTGAGCACTTCACCTGGCTGGCCCAGTCACCTGCTTTTTGGGTGAGAGTGAAAGCCACATTTGCCTTGTGTACTAAGGCAAAAGCCCCTTTGAGCCCATTTTCTTACTGAGACAGGTTGTGATTTGTCTCTCTCGTATTTTCTCTCCAGGGTGCCCTGTCTCTTGTGCTGCTCAGCCTGTGCTGAGCTGATCAGGCAGCTGGGGCCACACTGTCAGGACCCTGCAACATGGAAACAGGAGTTTTGCTGGTTCTAAATGATGGACAGATGAGGAGATGGAACAGAGACAAATAACAGAGCAAATGTGATCCTAACATCAATCCTGCCTCCAAAGGGTCCCTCAGAGCACTGCACTGACACCATTTCTTTTTAGTCCAGTCTTTCACTGGTATTTTCAAATCTGTGAACACAGACACCTCTGGAGAATAACCCATGGGGGCTGCTGCTTCTGCATCCTGACAGGCTGAGGAAGGATGTACATACAGATATTTTGAATGCAGAATCTTTTGAATGTTATGTTTCCACAGTAGCATTCCTACTCTTCGAGACATACCATACAGTTGGTTGCTAAGTTTATTACGCACTTTGTTAGCAACTCATCTCTGAAAAGTAGCAGCTTTGGATTTTTCTCCAAAAACTTGGATTTTTTTTCTAAGCTTGAAATTAACTATTTTCAACAAACTGAACTGATTTAAGTTGCCTTCTCATGAGAAGTCTGATGGGGGACCTGTTTTAATCAGTCGGAAAATTGATCACTGTGTAAGCAGAGGAAGAGGCTGAATTAGTGTTAGTGAGAGATCTGTGAATGTTCCTGGAAAAAATTTATTACTTTAACTCAAAGTGGTTACTCTGGGGCTTGGATTTTTCTCCTCAGCTCTAGAATATTTCCTGGTGGAGTGCTGTGTGATTAATATATCAATTTTTCTTTTTTATTTTTTTTTCAAATAAATCTAATTATTTGCTTTTTCCATGCAGGAAATTGAATAAAATTATAGGGATCACTCATTCACCCTTTTATAATGCATATAATATTAACAAGACAATGTCCTGATGGTGAAGCAAACAGTGTGCTTGGCCCTGGGCAGTCGGTAGAGTAGAAGAAAATGGAAGTACCTGATCAAATTAGTCAGGTTCCCATCATCATCATAATTTTTAGATGATTATGATGATGATGATAATTACCCACTCCTTGCCTTTTTCTGTCCAGGTTGTTCCAAGCCATAGGAAATCACAGGGGTGAAGGAGTGATCCTGTGTGTGGGCTGTGCCTGGTACTGATCGTGAGGATATCACTGAGGCAGTGGGCTGGGTAACCCATCAAAGTAAGTGCTTGGTAATCTTGTACATATCTTGGATTCTTCCATAGGGTTTAAAGCGCGTCACCACGTACATCTTGAATTATGTATGAGTAGCTGATCAGACACAGTGTCTGTGTAACCACAGTGTTACCCACCTGCCTAAAAGCTGTCAGCTCTGCCAGATGGGACCCGTCTGCTCCTGCACAGCCCATCTGCACTCTCTGCCATCCTCCTGTGTCAGAGATCCCAGTTACTGCCCAACTGGGGTGGCCACCATCCCAGCAGAAGAGCTGGCCCTGCTGTAGGATGAGGAAGAACTTGGGGATGAGTAGCTCATAGGGGAGAGAGGGCTCCTACCCCCCCTCCCTGCCCTGGATAGCCTCCTGGGGTGTTCAGTAACATCCCTAGGGCCAGGTGCCATCCCCAGAACAGCAGCACAGGGGGTCTTGGAAAGCTGTGGTCACAGGTCACTGGGGAGGGTGGCTCCTGGCTTCACCCCATCACAGGGACCTGACTGGGGTCTGCTGAGAGGGAGATGCTTGTGATCTGCTCTGGAGCTTTCAACACAAGAAGGACATGGATCTGATGGAGTGGGTCCAGGGGAGGGCCACAAAAGTGGTCAGGGTGCTGGACCACCTCTCCTATGAAGACAGGCCCAGGGAGCTGGGGTTGTTCAGCCTGAAGAAGAGAAGGCTCTGGGGAGACCTTCCAGCATCTGAGGGGGCCTACAGGAAGGCTGGAGAGGGGCTGCTTGTAAGGTCCTGGAGAGAGAGGATGAGGTACAATAGTTTTAAATTAGAGAAGAGTAGATTTAGATTAGATGTTAGGAAAAAAATTTTTACTGTGAGGGTAGTGAAAAAATGGAACAGGCTGCCCTCATCCCTGGAGATATTCAAGGTGAGGTTTGATGGGGCTCTTAACAGCCTGGTGTAGTTGAGGATGTCCCTGCTTACTGCAGGGGGCTTGGACTAGATGACCTTTAGAGGCCCCTTCTAACCCAAATCATTCTATGATTCTATGAGTTTGTGCAGGTCCAGTAGTTAAAGAGACATGTGGACCACCACTGTAGTGGATCAGTACCAGGGTGGGTGCACCAACACCAGCCTCAGCACAATTCTGGGTGAGCAGTGATGGTCCTGTCATTCCCTTGGGCAGGCAGGATGGGGGCTTCTGCTCCCAGCACCTACCTTAGTGTTCAGGCAGGTGCTGACCCACACATAGGCATCCCCCAGTGCTGTGCCCCATGGCCAGCAGGGAAGTGGAGGGTGCTGCCCTCAGCTCAGAGCATACTCACCCTCGGGAGATAAAACATCACTGGCAAGGGCTGAGCATGGGGATTTTAGAAGTCTGTGGTGAAGCAAAGCAAGGGTGTCCCTCATCTTGTGGAGGTGGACACTGGGCACAGAACATGAACACAGGCCAAGCCCCTTTCCTCAACTGACTGCAGTGGACGCAGTCAAAAAACACCAAATAGGGATCTTCTCCATCTTTATTCCTGCTAGCAGAGCCATAAAGTATAGGTGCAGGACTAGGGATACTTGACCTACCCATGGGGTCAGTACTCTCATCCATGCAGAACAACCCCAGCTCCACAAGGGCCAGAATACACTGCAGCTTGGCTCAGCAACCCCTTCCCAAGCAGGGGACTGTTCTTTTGTAGTCCCCAGTCCCAGAGAACTGACCCAGTTTGACCCCATCTCTCTGTTTATTTCAAGTTTTATATCTTCAGAAAGATTCCTATCTGGTAATCTTACACCCTACTGCTGAGTAGTAAAATTCCACCAATGCTAAGCAATATTTCAATGAAGGGACCAAACTTGCTATTTGAGTTCAGTTTGCTCTTCACCGTTGTGGGAGCAGATATCTCAAAACCTCTCTCAAATATCTGTCCTCTGCATTGTGCTTGGAAAATTACATGATCTGGACATTTTTGGACTAAGAAAATGTGAAAGTCACTGCCTGTCTTCTCTGGCTCTCTTCTCTCCATGGGACTAAACCCTATACTCAGCAGTTCTGGAAAGTCTTGGGGCTGGGTGATGGTGGTGATGGCAAAGCATTGAGGCTTTGTGAATGAGGATGTGAAGCAGGGCAAACAGTTAAAGGTAGCTCTGTAGATCCACAGGGAAAAGGGCTCTCGGGCTTTTCAGGGCCATCTACTACTCTTGTTTCCATCTCTGACTGGTTATGTGGTCACTCTGGCACCTCACCTCAGCTTACTTCTGGGCAAATGTTTACAAAGCTGGGCAAAGAAGGATTTTTCTTACTATGAGAGGGAAATAATGATAAGTCTGGGACAGGTAAACTTGGCAAGAAGACTGAAGACAACATGAGGTCATGGTAGCTTTAGCTTACCTCTGTGTTTATGAGGCTTGGGAAATCCCACCAAAGGCCAAGACTGAGTTCAGGTATGCAACAGCCTCATGTCTGCCTGGCCACACAGTTCTCCACTTCCCTCTGCACCCCCCCTCTGGGGCTGCTGCCAGGTGTAGACCTCAGGTTTCAATAAGCAGGACACTTACTGCTCCCTTCTGCTCATTGTTTCCCACATCCCTCCCACCTCCCTGCCTGTCAGCCTCACAGAAGAAGAGAGGTTGGATGGGATGCAGGGGCAGAGCTGCTGGAACTCAGCTGCTGGTCCTTCCCCATCTCTGCCATCACAGCCACTTGCTGAACTGATGTGAACGAAGCCTGAACTCAGGCCACTTCCTAGTTAAAAGGAAAATATCTTTCTACTCAACCAGCTCTGACATCTCTTGTCAGCAGCAATTTCAAGGTCACCAGATAACAAAAAAAACCCAAACAAAAAAAATCAAACCTAGAACCGTGCCTGAACTGGAATTGCAGCCCTGTTGCACACAGTCTGAGGCAGGAGCAAATCCCTGGGGATGGAGCAGGGGCTGGAGGAGGACAGTGTGTGCCCAGCAGCCCTGGCCCTGCCCTGGCCACGGGACAGGTTCCTCAGTCTCCCCCTGTGGAAAGGCAGTGAGGAAACTACAGAGGCTTCCTCTGAGCTGAGCCTGAAAACTTTTTCCCCAGCTGATGCTGCCTCCTCATAGGATTTGGCCGGTTGATACCAGCTCGTGTGCATGGGGTGAGAGCATTTTTAAATGGGTGTTGGAAAATCTTTTTGTGGAGAATTTCCAGCCTGCTTATTGCTTCAGGTGGGAGAAGCCTGGAAGAAAGCCACATGCATGCAGGAGTCTAGACATGTTTGGTTTCTTTTTGGAATTAAAGAACAGGAGTCCCATAATATGGTGGGGTTTTTTTTGTTTTTTGTTTTTTGTTGTTTTTTTTTTTTTTCTTTCCCCGGCATTTATACCAAGTAGCCAATATAAACAATTCTCTCACTGCCCTGAAATTTGGAGTTGCTCACAGGATGAAGCAGTGACCTACTGAACCTCTGCAGAGGGTAATATTAGCCTCTGTCTGGTCTGCTGCTTGGCTGGTTCTCAGGGCGCAGGCGCTGTGCTGTGGTGTCCCCAGGGTGTTTGTGGGGCTGCTGCTGCTCCCATAAAAGGAGAAGAGCTGTACCATGAAACTGCTGAAGTCCAGGACCTCCCCCTTGCATTTAGATGCCTAACAAAGTAGCTGCTCCTCAAAGGCAACAGGTTCTCTCTCTCTGCTTCAGCCCACCTGGAGGACTAACCTCCTGAGGACTAATCCTGCAGCTGGCAGGGGTCTGCAGCTGGCATCAGATGCCCTGAAAGTGTTGACCACAGAGAATGTGGTCCATCACACTCAAGAGCTGGTGCTCAGGATGGATTTCAAGGTGCCTACAGACACATCTGTGACAACGAGCCCCCAGGCTGAGTCATGGGCAGGTGACTGCTACTTGATCAGAGATCACTTCCAAGGTTGCCAGAGCCCTTACTGCAGACTGGCTTTCATCCAGGAGTGATGGACTATCTTGTCACAAAATTAAATATTAATAAAAGTGTCAAGGAGCCCAGGCAAGAAATGTACTTGCTCTCAAGCATGGGTGAGGACTCATGGCTCCTCTCACATTGGTGTATCTGTTGCTTTAGGCTTCCCTAAACCTTCTTCTTTACTCTGTACCATTGCCTGGAATGCAGCTGCTGTCACTTCTCCAGCTTGTTTTATGCAATTGTATTTTCTTTTCTGGGTTTTCCATGCCTTCAGCTTTGGTTCTGCCTGCCCACTTGACCATGCTTAGAACTCTATCGAAGGGGCATCCAAGAAAGAACCACACAGAGCAGTGGCCCATGTATTCTGCTTGGCTTCAAGTGCAGTGGGTGAGAAGACTGGTGCCCAAGTTGGACTCTCACAAAAGTCTGAAAATGTTTTGAGTGAAAAGATGTACACAGGAGCCAGCCTCCCTGACAATCACTATACAGGCATCACTTTGTGATGGCTGTATAAGCTGTCCTATGCAATTAGGAGACTTATTTTGATGAGCAACTGCAACAGCCAAGAATGTAGGGACCATACCTTCCCTATAGCAGTAGGACAAGTAGGGGGGATGTAAGGAACTCCTGAATGGGGTGAATGGATTGTTGCCTTTCAGCTAAGCTTTTTTCCTTGCCTCCTAGGACTTAAAGAACAGGCCTTTGGATCTAACCAGGACTTAGAGAAGCAGCCAGGCTGATAACACATTTCTAGGCTTTCAGACCCTTTGGATTCATTTTGCTCTAATTTCACCAATCAAAGCCCTTTTGCAGGCTCTGCTGTGAATTCTGTTCTTCCTCACACCCCACCTCAGGTGCATGTAGTGCTGGTGGGTAACCGGGCAGAAGTCCTGCATCCCACCACAAGCACCCGGGTTGATTGACTCCCCCGTACTCCCTGGGCTCAAAAAGGCAACTCATGGTCCCCTGGCCTGAAGGTGCAACCCCAGAACAAGCAGTTAATGCCAACATCATGGCTGAAAATTCCTCGGGTGTCTCTCACTGAACTTCATTTCCTGCCTCACTCTGGCAAAGCTCCCTGTTTCCATGGTGATGATTTATTTCCATAAATAGTACCCATTCATGAACAATATCATGGGTTGATTTAATTAAAAATAACCTTCTCTGCTCCTAGAGTCAGTCTTGGCTGAAGATGTTGGAGTTGGACTCCAACCTCTCCAATTCTCCCTCACTCCCACCCAGAGATGACCTTTCTATTACCCTACCACTTGGTGCAAGCACTGAGGTCTCATCTCAGCCCTTCCTGACCTCTTCTACTGAGAAACCCCACATGGCTTTGTCTGCAAGGAAGGCACAGGGAGGAGGAAAGGATGGACAGCTGAGCTCTCTCAGGATCTCTCTGCACATTCTGACGTTCATCCAGCAGTGTAAAAGGAGCCTGATGCCCTCCAC
Organism: Florisuga fusca; assembly: GCA_038090715.1. NCBI lineage: Eukaryota > Metazoa > Chordata > Aves > Apodiformes > Trochilidae > Florisuga > Florisuga fusca. Next base: position 5,887,335 of record JAAWXA010000009.1, read on the forward strand.
AGCTCAGGCCTTGAGCTGTCTGTGCCTCAAGGAAGGAGGCTTATGAGAAACAGGAGGCCTCCTGAGAACAATGTGGCCAGTGATGAAATGATCTTACAGAGCATCACTCATCATTGGAGCCTTTGGAAGCCAACAGGGAGCAGTTTCCGTCCTCCCCAGTCCTTGGCTTCCAAATCAGATCTTTCTTTCTGTGACTGGAGCAAGGGCTTCTAACCTGAAAACTGGAAACAAAACGGAAACAAATGTTACACAGCTAAACTGAATATTTGGCATCCATGTTTATTTTATTGCTTAAAAGTCAGAGCAGGCAGCCTGGTCTCCTTACAGCAGGGACTGTTCAGCATTTCTTGGGACACTTTTTTCTTGTTTTGCACAAAGAAAGGGACAGAGTATCTGGTTTCTCTGCTTCATTTTAAATGCCAATGCTTAGTTTGTTAATACATCTACATTCCAGTTTTTCTCACATGCAGGAATACAGGAACACTTTGGGGTTTTTCTAGATGGAAGCACATTAGCTTGGATGTTTTTCAGGCAGCAGCAGCAGACATGCACTGAGAGCCTGGATTTCAGCCATCAGAGAGGGAAGTGGACTTTGGGGAAAGTGAGTTCCCATCAATGAAACAAATTTCCCATGTGCTGCAAAAATTTTCTGGCTTGCTGCATTAACTGCAGCCAGCACTGTCTTAGACTGAGAAAGGGACAAGAACCCATCTACAAAAATATAAGAGTAGATGATATAGCCTCATAAATGCTTTTTTTTGCTCAGGTGTACAAAACAGCATCTCAGGAATGCTGGGTTGCTAATCCAGAAGGGCGGAGACCAGCTACATTTCCTTCTGTAGTACTTAGGCTGAGAAATCATTTCAGATGGTTACAGCACCTTTTAAACAAGCAGGGAAACCCATCCTTATAAGGTGGGAAAGCTCCATGTTCTGCTGTTAGAGGAGTGGAATGTGAGCACAGCAAGGATTGCTTCACGTGAGCCCCTTATCTCTGAGATTGGTGATAAAACTGAAGAAGTTCATGTGACATGGGAAGAATTTCTCCCTTATCTAAAGGAAGCCAGAGATATGCAAGTCAGAGGTACAACACGCAGGATGAGTTATGAGGAGGAAATGATGTAAACAGGACAGACTGTTTGGAAATCTGCCTACTTGCTCGAGTGTGACCTATTTTGTGATTTGGAGGATAGTACTGACATCAATACAACATCAATTTTAGAAACACTTGCCTCGAAACTTGAGTCTACCAACTGTAGGGCAAAGAGACAAAATCCAAAGTCCTTAGGGATGCTCAGATTGTGCCAGCCCTAGTTTTGACCTCTCTTTCACATTGAACTTGGAGAAAGTGAGGGAGGACTTTAACTTAAGCTTTTCAGTCTATCAGCTATTTGTCATTTCCCTCAGGCAATTTTTCCTGAAAGTAGCAGCCTCTATGCCTCTTAAAAAACAGTGGGAGAAGATGTTGTGCTATCACAATGGCTCATTTGCCTCTTACCAGACACCCACAAAATTTACCCAGAAGAGATTTGTCAATCATTTAAACCTTTGTTTTAAAATGGCTTGTTTCCTTTACAAGTAAAGAGGAAAATGCTACTTCTTAGTGTAAAACAGAGGCATGCCAAGTATTAAATTCCAGCTATTTCCTCCATATCCTTTTCAGTGCCTGGCTAGAAATGTCTTGCACGGTTGCAAGAAGCCTATGTGGTCGTTAGCTTCTCTCAACTCACTTTGGAGACAGTGTGTCTCTACCTGCTTGCTAGTTAATCTTCCCATCAAAACCCTCCTGCTTCCATTTTTCTTGCCACTGCTTCTGAGTATTTCCTGGTTTATCCCATTTCTATGGTGTGGGGCAAGGGCAGTGGGCAGCCCCACCTGCCACCAGTCCCTTTTCTTGCCCACCAAGTGGCCACCAGTCTCACAACAGTGGTAGATGTACACCTCTGGGCATTCAAGTGAGAAACTCAGATCCTACTTACAACATGGAGGGCAAGAAGCTTTCTTTTGAAGAGAGCAGAGGTTTTCCACATAGCTATAAGTTTCTATGGAGGATTCAGGACTTAATGTCTAAAACCAGACAGACCTTACATGTCTAAAACCAGACAAAACATCACTTATTTTTCTATTGGGAGCACGTGACCTGATGGCCCTGGTATGACCTTCCTCCTTCCCTTTCTCTTCAGCCTCTCCTTCTCCACAAGTTTCCTTTTGCCTGGTCTCAGTGCTTTGCCAAAATGCTACTTAGCCAGCCCAGCATGGTATGATGGGTACTGGAAGCTGGACATCACATCTGCTCTTGCCCGGTCCATGGACTCCAGGAAACATGGTTAAAAGGCACAGGACTCCTGGCAAAACCAGAGGGGTGTGAGGGAGAGACCACAAGCTCACTTGGTCTCTGAGCAGCATGGACCCAGCACACTTTCTGTTGGGTCCAGAGATCTCCAAAACAAAATGCAGGTACCACAAGAAGACATAACCAGCACTATTTTAGTTGTGGTGCTGTGAGGCCAAGCTGTCTTTCAGACATCTTTTTTTTTTTAACTTTTTTTTTTTTCCTCAGTATACTTTGTCCTTCATGAGGAGCTCTGAGCATGTTTTTTAAAGAACAGCTCTGGAGTTTTTATTCGAAGAAAATGTGGCCTGTAGAAGTGGCATAACACAGCTCAGTGTGACTTGCCTTTTTCCAGAACAATGGCCATTGTTCTTGTGGGGCTGAGGTCAGTTTGGGCTCTTACAAATTGCCATTTTCATATAAACGGGGAAGGGGGGGAGTGGGAATAGAACCTGACTCCTTAGCTGGGCAGAGCTGCAGTGGTTTCTTCATTGCTAGTGTGACTAAAATGCGGTAAAAACACAATCCATTCTCTCAAGCCAGCAGACAGGATGAATCAGAAAGTGTTAGTGGAATCATGCTTTTTTGGGCTCACTAACCTGAACAAAACTGGTGCTGCTCTGAGCCAGTGGTTAGACCAGATGTCCTCTGGGGGTCTTTTCCATCCTGAATTATCCAATAGTACTCAAGAGTGATGGAGTCCTACTGAAAAACGTGTCCTGAACTTTCACAGACATTAAACCAGAATGAGACTCAAGCTCCTAATGCCTTTTTATATTATAAGCCCAGGACTTGATGTGGTTTTCTGGTTCTGTTTTTAAGCAGAGCACATGGAAGCACCTAGGGCCTCCCCTGGTGCAGAGCTCCCCACCAGTCCACCCTCCCAGCCCTGCAGCTCAACCAGTTGCTCCCATCACATTCCATCTGGTGGCCCATGCATGTGCATGAGGGCACACCCTGCAGTGGCAGCTCCCTCCAAGCCTCCCTGTTGGAGCTGGAAGGAGGAAGAGACATGTCTGTAGCCAGAGATTAAAATGCAAGACATGAATTATTTTCAGCAGGGCTGAGTGAACACTGCTTCTGCTCTTCCAGGGGAGGTCCAAGGAATATTCTGTCCCTCTTCCTTCTTTGGTGCAACCGTCCCAGGCTTATCTGAAAATAGATACCCACACTGGTTCCAAGATGGTCTGAATCACAGAACTGTTTTGGTTGGAAAAGACCTTTAAGATCATTGTGTCCAACCATTAAACTTACTTTACAGAGTCTAATGCTAAACTGTGTCCCTAAGCATCACATCTACATGGCTTTTAAACACCTCCAGGGATGGTAATCTAACCACTTCCCTGGGCAGCCTGTTTCAGTGTTTGATAACCCTTTCAATTAAGAAGTTTCTTCTAACATCCTAAACTTCCTCTGGTGCAACTTGAAGCCATTTCCTCTTGTTCTATTCCTTGTGACTTGAGGGAAGTGACTGATCCCCACCCTGCTACTGCCTCCTTTCAGGTAGTTGCAGAGAGCAATAATGTCTCCCTTCAGCCTCCTTTTCTCCAGACTAAACAACCCCAGTCCTCTCATCTACTATCTATGAGACTATTCTCCAGACCCTTCACCAGCTTTGCTGCCCTTCTCTGAACTCATGGAAGCATCTCAGTGCTCCAGCACCTTGATGTCCTGTATTGAGGGGCCCAGAACTGGACACAGTACTCAAGGTTCAGCCTCACCAGTGCTGAACAGGGGCCCCATCACTCCCCTGGCACTTGCTGGCCACAAACAACAGCAAGATGCTGTTGGCCTTCTTGGCCACCTGGGCACACAGCTGGCTCATGTTCAGCTGGATGTCAATCAACACCTCCAGGTCCTTTTCCTCTGGGCAGCTTTCCAGCCCCTCATCCCCAATCCTGTATTGTCACATGGGATTGTTGTGGCCCAAGTGCAGGACCCAACATTTGGCCTGTAGAACCTCGTACAGCTGGCCCCAGACCATCTATTCAGCCTGTCCAGATCCCTCTGCAGAGCTTTCCTACCTTGAAACAGATCAACACTGCCACCCAACTTGGTGTCATCTGCAAACAGAGGGTGTACTCAATCCCCCTTCCAGATCACTGATAAAGATATTAATGTTGTCTTGTGCCTAATAAAAGGGGACAGTGCAAACATGAGAGGGTGGGAGCATGTGCAGCATGGGGCTGTGCCTTGAAACTTCAAGGTGTAGTTCATGCCTTGAAACTTCCGCATCAGCAGCAGCCATGGAGAGCGGGATGCCTGCAGGCTAATTGTGCAGGCAGAGAATGAATGGAAACTCATCTGATCTGCTGTCAGGAGGTAAGAGTTTGCTCCATGGAGGTTGGTGCTTCTGCTGAACAAGGCTGGAGAAGAGGGAACAGGAATTTTTCAGCCATTCACACCAATCTCTAAACTTCTCCCACCAGGTCTCTGGCAGAGCTGAAGTTTATTGGTGTTTAAGAAGCTCTTGCAGCTGCTTTCTTCTCTCAGCTGCTTTTCATCTCTCTAGATGTATGCAATATGCTGTGTCTGTGCTCAGAGAAACCGGTTGGATGAGCTGCATTTTGTAAATATAAACACTAAGTCACAGGCAAATGAACAAAGCAGATAAGCAGGTAGAAGAGAAAATGTTACTGCAAATCCAAGGTGTGCTCCTTTTGTAGCTTTATTTTGGATTCATGAACATGCCAGCACTAAGATCTGTTCAAGGTATTGGGCATGTATTTGGACTAGGCCCAGACTCTCTTTCTCCCTTTTTTTTATTGCCCTTTCCATAATTACTACTATTGTGTGTAGCTGGCTTTTGGTGTTTTTTTTTTTCCTCTTGTGAAAGCTTTTATTACTTAAATGCAAATGCTATTATACAAATGGGAGTCACTCCCAGAGAGTGCCCAAGGGTTGGGATGCAACTGTGTTGAGCTGGGTAGTGCTGCAAAATAAGAAGGGTCAGGGGACACGTTCCAGAGCAGCTGTCATCAGTGGAGATGTTTGTGCCATCTCTGCACTGCAAAAGAATTGCAAGCATGGCCAGCCTTGGTCATGCCCCAGAAGAACCTGCACAACTGGGCTGGGACTTGCCTCTCCTCTGTGATGGTTGCACAGGAAGGGTTGGGCTTTCTCTCCCCAAAGCTATTTGAAAGGTCTGGGCAAGCAAGGAGAGGAAACTCAGCAATTGCACGGTGTTGACGAATGTCCAGAGAAAACAAACCACAAAAGCATGGAGAAAACGGGGAGCCTTGGGCTCTCTGTATTGTTTTCCACTTGTAGGGACCTCAGGTGTCAGACACGAAGAGTCCAGACGTCTGCAGAAAACCCCATGATATTTACATTTTATTTTTAGCTAAAGCAATGCAACTTGAGGCTAATTTCCTGGTTTAAGAAAACAGAATCAGAGAGGGTTGGGGTTATTTATGTATTCCAGCAAGACTCATACAGCCTGTTCCAGCAGCTCCACAGCCCCAGCCAAAGCCCCTGGGCAGGGGTAATGTGGATGTAGGTGCCACCATGCTGGGAGCTGAGCTCAGCTCTTGGATCAGCAGAAGACATCTGAGTGTCTTATAAAATGATATTACAATAATCTTAAACTGATATATCCCCCCTCAAGTCAAGCAATGGTGTGAAACTTAACCCAGCACAAGGGAGATCTGAGTACCTTTCAAATTGCAAAATGGAGCCTTGTTTGAGTCAAGTGATAGTGAAGTACTTATATTTATTTTCTGCTGTGTCAATTGTGTATTTTTTCTGTTGCCTGTTGTTCACAGAATTGGCAGCTTAGGAATCCAGGTACCTTCCAACCCCTAACATCCTGTGATTCTGTGTGATTCTGTCAATCCAGGGGGATGGCGGGGGATGTTTTGCTATTTTTTTTTGCTTTAGCAGGAAATAATCCATGAATAAAGAGCCTGGAAACATGACTAATCCCAAAGCTGTATGTTTCAGACATTATCAGTGTGTGGAACAGAGTCTAAGCACAGATCTGTGATGGAAATTGTTTTCCAGTTGTGTCCACTAAGAATCACAGAGCACTCCGACAAGGTGCTGTCAGGTCAGAATTAACCAGAACTTTCCAGCAAACACCCTTCACCAACTAAGTTCATATTTGTGTAGAGCTACAGTTGAATTTGGTACTGCCTTGGCAGCCGTTTGCAAACGGGTAATTTGCATCCAAGTTCCCATAGGTTCTTAGTCAAATATTCACACTTTTTGTTTTCAGTTTCCATTATTCTTCATAGTACCAGGTACCTGAGGTACTTCAGGTGCATTTCAGTACACTTGGATCTGAAAGAAACAGAGGGATTAAAGAACACTTCATCAGCTGTGGGTGGAGGTCTAGCAGAAGAAAACTAGAGCTGTTTTTCTGAGAGCATAGTCTGGCTATGGATTTGAGATGAAACAGAGAACTGTGCATATTAGTAGTTGTAATGATATGCAGTAGAAAATAATTTATTTCACTGTATTTTGCTAAGAAATATTGTGAATTTATTTTACACAATTTGCAGCCCTCTTAATTTTTTCACATTTTCCCCTTCAGAAACTACTTACCATCCAAAAAGGATCAGCCTGCCTTTATAAAGAGACAGGCAGACTATGCCACAAGGGTTTTTTCTTTTATATGGGTGTTGCTATAGAGAGAGATTATAATCTAGGGTTGTCACCCTGGGGTATTTTGAGAACCATCTAGGACAGTGGAGGAACTGGAACAGGACCTTATAACCAATAATCAGGGTATTTCAAAAAATCTAAGTATCTTAGCAGTTCCAGTTTCTTTCTGACAGACTGCTGCACCATGAACAGTGTACCCCAGAGACACCGGGTGTCAGAGGGATGTTCAGAAGAACAGGATAATTCCATAATCTCAGCCCCAGAGTTTCTGAGTCTTACTGTAAGACCATGCCACTTTCTCTCAAAGTGGCAAAAATCTCTTCAAAAATCTTCACTGATGCAGCACTCAAAAAATGCTCTTTTTAGTTTAACCTTAAGATGCAGGCATTGCTGCAGAAAAATATCCCGTGAGATGAGGTCATTAAAAAAAAAAAAATGGAGATGAGTGATTAGGGGAAAGACAACAGTACACGGACTTTGTGGTTCGTTCTTGTCATCTCCCTTTTCCCTGGATGGAGATGTCCTCACTTCTCATCCAAAGACTTTGAGGCAGTGATGCCTCTTTGGGGTCAGCGTGCACATTTGCAAAATGCTGAGGTAGAGGAGCACACCACGGTGACATGAGGCTTGGCTGGACAACTGACCACAACTGAGTGGAAAAATTCTGTTGTCAAGACATCTGGATACACAACAGTCATTGGGCCATCCCTGCAAGTGAGGCAGACTCTCTTCTTCCAAGGGACAGGCAGTGGCCACCATGGGACTGAGGGAAAAAAACAAGGCCAGAAACTATTTTGCTCTGCCTTCGCTCTGTAAGTTTCATTCATGCAGAAGATATGACTCCCATGAGGTAGCACATCACTGCTTGAGGATGTAGAGATGAATCTGGGGTTATGTTTCAGAGAGCCTGGGCTTTGTACCTGTCCTTCCCAGACAATTTCCACTTCTCCCAGCAAAAGGGGAAAAAAAAAAAAAAAAAAGAGAGAGAGAGAGAGCGCAGATTTTTGCTATCCAGTGGGTTTTTTGTCCAAGGCTGGTATAGGACAGATGAGATGAGGCTGGTGATTCAGTGACAGAAGAGCTCTGCTAGTCATGTGCCAAGGCTGCAACAACCTCTTCCTAAGGTCCTTCCTCACTCAGGGTGAGGGGGGTGTGGATCACATTGCATCAGCGCCAAGGCCACAACCCTTCTGCCTGAAATGTGGCTCCCATCACACCCCTAAAGGCTCCAAGCCCTTCCACAGCACTGATCTAACTAAATATACAGGGTCAGAGCCCTGTTGCCCTGGACCTCTGGCACACAGGTGACTGAAAACCAAGGTGCAGCATTTCTTATGCTTAAAAACCTCCATTTCATAGCTATAGCAGCATAAATGGCTAGGAGTTCGCTGATGGCCATGGAGGGGTTGTTCTCCCTCCTTGTGCTTCCCAAAGCTGGGCTCCTGCTGCCCCCATAGGCTGCCTCCTGTGCAGCTGAACCTGCGAGTGTTGAAACTTCCACCCACTTCCTTCTGTGAGGAGGACGGGGCAGGGATGTTCAGAGGACTTTTGGTGAGGAGTTTATTGTTGGTCATAGCGCAAGAGAAAACCACATCTTCCTTCATATTAACAAGCAGCTCTCCTTTTTCAGCAGGAGCAGACTCGGGGGAGCTGTAAGAGCAGCTCTCACTTTCCAGAGAGGAAAGCACCATCACTTTCCACAATCTAAAGCAACACATCTTTGCTTGGGTAGTTATTTCAGTCGTACAGATGTCTGGAGCAGTCAGACCACCCTCAAACTCCCCATTCGGTGTTTCTTCCCCTTGCTCTGGGCTTGAGTTTTGCCCTTCATTTCTTGGCTTCCGTCCTCAAAGAGGGGAAGGGGGCGAGGGCCGGGGGCTGCAGGAGGGCGAACGGAGCAGACCCGGGAGTCAGCATCGAGCCGGGGGTGCAGGTCCGGGACCCCCCAGCCAGCGGGACGGCACCAGCTCGGCTGCAGGCGTTCTCCATACAAGGCTGGAAGGTTTCCACCTTTCCTTCCCCGCCGGGGCACTGCGGGGGAGGGAGCCGGCCCGCCGGAGCCAGCCTTACCCTAGATGGATGCGAAAACCTCCAGGCTCCCGGCCAGGAGCCCTGGGGCCGGGCGCAGCCCCGGGCAGGAGAAGGATGCGTGGCCCACCAGGATGAAGAGGAGCGCTGGGGACTCGTTCACATACCAGGTGTTGGCCACTGCTGGAGCCAGGGGCAGAGGGAACAGGGAATGGTGAGACTGGTCCACAAGCACTGAGGTGATCTGGCATGTGTGTATCACTTACCTGGGGGGACCTGGGCAGGTCACTGATTGTGCCACTCTGGACAGTCAGTGCACCAAACCCCTGTTAAAGCTTCAAATGATGTCATGTAAAAGCCTACAGTTTTATTCCCAGGCATCCCTCATGGAAGCATGTCTGATCTTCCCATGACAGGAGGAACACTGTAGGGAGGACTTCCATTTGCTGCCCACCTTGCCAAAAAGAAGCAAGAGCAGCATTTTCTAGACTTCTTCTTGATCTCTTAAAGGTCAGGAAAGTAACATGTACCCACAGGAGTTAATTGGTTGATCCAACAGAAGACATGAGTGAGTGAAGAACTGACAGGTGGGTTTCAGGCTTTAATGTGAGGTCTGCTCCACCATTTCATGTTATTGATTATTACTCAGTTCTTTCACCTCCCTCTCTGCTATTGAGGAAATAGCTGAGGCTTTCTTGGAAAAAACCCTATATATTATTAAAAAGCAGAATATATAAATGGAGAGCAGGATGCCATGGGAGGAGCTCTTGGGGATGGGGGTGGGAGCTTACAGCTCTCTCTTAACAGTGGAGATGACTTAGCCCAGGCTCTGACTACTTGGCTACAGCCACAGAGAGCACAGGTGAGGTACACATACAGTCAGCAGCCCAGCCTGAACGTGGTGGTGCCTGGGCTGCACTGACAGCTTCCTTCCCTGGGTCTGAAAGAGACAATGTCTACATTCCTCATATCTCTCTTTACATGTTGTTTCAAAGCTAGTTTTATGGTAGGCGTGGAGGAAAAGTGCAAGCAGGTAATCATTGCTCAGAAAAAAAAAAACCAAAAAAACAAAGAAGAAAACCAGCAGATGCAGAGCACCACAGGGCAGCTCAGGGCATTCACTGCTCATTTGGAGCCTCCTCTGAAGAGCAAAGTCACAGGTATATGTTATGTGAGAAGACGGTGAGGAGGGAGAGTCCTACTAGAGATGAGAATAAAGGAAGCTGGGGAAAGCAGCTTGACCAGTTTGTTTGCTGAGTGGGTGCCCCTGCTCTGTGCTGTTGGTGCTGCTTACCAGCATTTCCTCACTTGTGTGTCTTCTCCAAACCCCATTTTGCAGTACTGAACTTACTGCTCCACAAGTGTCACCTTTCTGACAGTGGAGCTACTGCAAATATGGGGTAGTATGAGGTTTGCTGCTGCTTCCCAAATGTGAAGCTTCCTGATGTAGGAGGCAACTTTGCATGGCATGGTTTAATCTGAGGTAGCTGTGCACAGTTGCTCCCACTGTACAAAGAAAGAGCAAAGGGAACGAGCCAGTTAGGAAAAAGCATAATGAAGACAAAATGATTTTCTGTGTGAAACTGTGCATAGCCCATAGCTGCTGCCATGCAGCAGTTTTGCTCGTGCAGCACACATGGTTTTCCTGCTCTGAGGAGGCAGGCAGACTTCTGACCACCCAGATGCTCCCTGCACCAGCCTAAGAAATGAGATGAAGGAGCTTCTTCAAGCAAAGTTGTCCCTCCTTGTACAATGCACAACTGTAGGCTCCAGCAATTATACTTTGCCAAGGCAAGTTAATGGACTTTAGGCTCAGTGTGTGGGTCCTGCTCTGCTGCTGAGACAAGTCTGAATTTGGATCCCAGCCTCACTGACTCAGCATTGTGTTCCCCACTCACTGCTGGGCCCCCATGCACCAGGAAAGATCTGGCATACCTAGAAGGCTGTTGGTGTTTTTCCAGCTGTACCAAGTATTTCTCTGAAAGGAGTGATTTCTTCCTCCGCACCGTGCTGTGCTAAGCTGTGCCATTTCTGCTGCTGGTGGAGGTGGGTGGCTTGGCATGATACAGAAGACACTAAAAATCTGCAGCTCAGCTGTTGCTCCCTGATCTTCAAGGGCAGCCTTTGGAGCACTAGGTGACATTACAAGTGCCTCAATTAGTGTCCTGAAGACTGCAGCTAACAGGCAAGAACTAACCTGCCCCTTCCTCCTAATTTAAGAGCGCTCATGTCCTGTCAGTGTACTAATGATGAGGGTGGGTCTCCATTCAGTCATCTAGATCTGCACATTCTTAGCCCTTTATGAACTATCTGTCATTGTGGCCTCACACACCAGCATGGATTGTGACCATAGCTTGCAGTCTGATCTCACTGTGATCTGTCTTGCTACTGAAATAAACAATTGATGCTAAAAGCATAAGGATGTGGAGAGGCCATGAGAGGTGCATTTGAAAGTTAAAACTAGAAGTGAGACCTCTCAGTTTCTGGAGTATGGATGGTGAATTTTGCTGGTGGCTGTAACACAAAAGAGAAATGCTCCTTCTTTTATGAGAGAGCTGTGAGGGGTTTTAAAGCAGACCATGTAAGTGTACATAAATGTGTGCTTGTATTTATTTCCCACAACCCCTTTCACCTTAGTCACCTCTCTCAGCTGAGCGAAGTTCCTGCTTCAGTTCTGCTGCAATGTGTTTTACACATGGGCATCTGATGGGACTGTCTAGGTCAGGCTCCATGTGTCTGAATTTGCATTTTTATATCCCTGCAGCTGTAAATGCTTTTATTCCTTGTTAGTCTCTTTACAACCACATCATGTTGCTTCGTGCTGTTGTCTTACCCTCTGAAGTTGACTGTGTCACAGAGCTATGAAACAGAGCTGGAGCAGATCCCAAACCATGACATAGGGTTCATCCTCCAGCTCAGTTGTCCTTGAAGTTTAGCCTTTCTTAGAGCTATCCTACTTGTTTTTTAAAGCCCCCTGCAGTGGACATTCAGCAGCTGTCTTTGGTGGCCTACTGAAGTGCTTTGCTATCCTGACCATTTGCAGATTCTCCAGCAGTTTACTGTCTTCCACTTTGCAGTAAACTTTTACATACTTGAAGTCTGCTACTGCGTCTCACTTCAGATTTTTCTTCCCTAGACTAAACAAGCCTAGTTCCTTCAGTCTCCCCTTAAAGGTCAGGTTTTCTAGACCTCCCAGCCTTTTTGCTTCTTCTCCTTTGGACTCCCTCCAGTTGATGTGTATCTTACTTAAAAACCCAGAGCCAGACAGAGCACTCCATCTATGACCTTACAGATGCCAAGAGGAACAGAAGGTTTTATTCTCATGTCCTACAGAGGACACTGCTGTGTATGTGCACTTCTGGGCATAGATTTCCTTGGGAAGGCCTGAGAGAGCAGCAGCTGTGGTATTACATTGTCCTGCAGAGCACACATACCTTGCCATGCTGCAGCAATTGCACAGCTTTCCCTGGCTGCTCACAGTACAGCCTGCTCCAGATCTCTCCATATCTGTTCTTCTGTGTTTGCTCTGCACGTATAACCAGCACAATCTCAAAAGAAACACAGTGCAAAGTTGCCCCATGTCTCACCATCAACTCCTCCACCTAGACTCAAAGTCCACAGTACCCACCCAGCCTGTTTGCATCACATTTTGCTTTGTATCAGATTTCTGCCATCCAGCACCATTCATGGTTCCCCCTGTGGATCACCCTGGGCCTGGATCTTGCCAGGAGCAAAGATTGGGAGCAAAGGGACTTCATGTGTGACCAGGTTTCACACCAGCTCTCTGCTGCCACTGCATAAGCAGCCTGTCAGGGATGGGGTGGCCACATGATCAGAGTGCTGAGCTCTCTGATATTCAGTTTTTGAGGCATCATTGGTGGGTCCAGTACACACCGGAGCAGACCCGTGGCTGTTGTGTCTATCCTGCAGATCTTCCCCCCAGGGTTGCTCCTCTCATGCAAGACTGCACCATGGACAGATGGGTGGAGCCTGGGATCTCCAGCCACCTACAGACCACCCAGACAGCCTGTGAAAGCTTGACCCCAAAGCGCCTTTGTCTAAACATACCTGAGCATAGTGGTGGTTTTGGTCAGGTGTGGATTGCAGACACACTGTAACCTAGTGCTGCGTGCTCTAACTGTGCTACCTGGAACTGGAACAGACCCAAAGTGTCCCAGAGCAGTGGGGATGGCACAGATGACTGCTGCTGCTCTGCTCAACTCACAGGTTAGTGGTAGAAAGCCACCACAGCATGTTGTTGCTGAAGATGGGGAAGCTGCCATCCTCAGAAGAAATGAAATGTTTGTTGGCTTGCTCTCAGGAAAATCATTCCAAGCCATGGACAGAAAGGGGTTCTGCTTGAAACCAGCCTGAGGATGATACCACAGTACAAGTGATACTTGGAGACCAGGGAGGGCAGTTTTTTTCCAAACTTTGTGCTAGAACCTGCAATTACAGAGAACATCAAAGTGATGAAAAGGGATTTTAAGTGAAGTTTTTAAGCTGGGGCTAAATAATGACAGGTCTGAGAGCTCAGTTACTCTCTCATAAGAAAAGATTTTCTGTGAGGGCAAGGGTGGAGCTGGAAAGAGACTAATCCCTGTGCTTTCTTTCCTGCTACCATCTTCACACTATTCACTTTCCAGAAAGACTTCACCACATTTGCTTCCAAAGCTTGTCATGCTTGTTCCATGGCCAGTTTTGGTGCCTGGGAAGCAAGAGAAAAAAAATTCTGCCTCTTCCATCTGCAAGCTAAGGGCAATTCCTCTGGCAAGGAAAGAGAGAATGCTCAGCCAGAAAGAGAGAACAAGAGACTCAAATATGAGTTTTCCCCTTGGCAGCACAAAGAATTAGAGAGCCTGGGTTTCATACACTGCCTTCAGAAGTAAGCAGCCTCTCCTGCCTTCTTAATACCCTGGCCATGTGGAAGGCACAGGTTGGATCTGCCTTTCAGAGGTCTGCTTGCAAGGTCAGTACCTGCTGCACCACATCTTGGGGCAGCCTCATCCCCTTCACCTGCCTCCACCAGAGGAGGCTACTTTGAGGACTGTCTGGATTAAGTCTTTGGTTACTATATGCATATACTAGTTGTCAGGGATTTGTGTGCTTATGGTCTCCAACTTGAAACATGCTCTCTCTCACACTTTAATCCATGTCCTGTCTCTTATAGGAACATGGAAAGTGCTGTTGACTTCAGCATCTCTGGAACTCCAATGCTCTTTGTCATTTGTGCCAGAACTACTGTGCCAGGGCTGTGAAACGGGATGTCCTTTAAAGACTGATGCACAAAACCAAAGGGCTGAGCAAACAAGCCCACAAAGACCTGTCCCTCAGTACAAGGCAACTAGCAGGTCATGAAAATGAGAAGCCCTCACCGTGGGTGACTGAAGGCCTTGGTGCCCATACTGCAGACTAAGGATGCTAACCCCACTGAAGTGGTGGTCATTTCCCTGTGTGCTGTGTTTCATGGGCATCTAATGTGGCTCTGTAGCTCAGGCACCAATGGATGATTTTACCCTCTACATGCCTCTGGAGAACCAGCTCAGCAGCTGCCCAAGTTGAGCCTGCTTCACTCAGTGTGATGCTCCTGGGCACTTCTGAGCAGCAGATGATCTTCTCAAGGGTGAAGGGAGCAAGCAGAAAGAAATATATGGGCAATGTTGGTCAAGTACTCATCTTGCCCTGCAGGATGGGAGTAGATACAATGGGTATGTGATAAGAGGGATACAGGACTGGATGTGTAATTCTTGAGCCTATCATTGTTTAAGTGATCCTGTGAAAGCAAGGGGAGATATCCAGGGTATATTCTGCTATGAATATACAGGAGGAAAATAATTGAAAATATAATTTTATAAAATAACATGCTTCAAACAGTATTAGCAAGTACTTACGGTGTGAAGACATCTCTGTAAGTCACTTTGGCCTTAAAGTTTGTGCTCTGAACAAGCACAGCTGACCAAGTCAGCTTTGAACAAGTCAGCAGGAGGAGGTAACACCTTCAGGCACTTGTGCAGACCCAGAAATCATTTTAGTTCTAGGGTGAAGGGCTGGAGAGCCAATTCAGGAAGTTCAGGTAAATAGGAATTAAAGGGAAAGAAGACTTAATATGATGAGAGCAGGGTAGAAGAGAAACACAGCTCAGGGAAGAGATGTTTCATATTTGGGAGCTTTATTCAGGCCCCTTTTTCCTCCCTTCCAAACACAGCATCCCTGCCTTGGTTGTTCTTTTTTATTGGCTGGCTCCCAGCTTGGATGACCATGGTATATATTCTATGGCACTTCTTATAAGCATAAGTCTTACCCAATCTCTGGGCATGAGACACCCCTCTCCCTAGTCTCTCATGAAGCACGTATACCTCATTGAATTAATGTCTGAATTTCAGAGGTGACAGGTTTTCACTGGTTGTATGTCCTGTACTGGGGAAGTGGAAATGATGAAAAAGAGCTTAACCTAATTCTTTACCATAAGAGCCCAACATGCAGTTCAAATTTAAGTGCTAAATCCCAGAGCTATAAAGATTTTTGTGTCTCTGCAGAATATAGGTGCTGATACTTGGCTGTGACACTTCCCAAAATAAAGCTAATGGCCACTTCAGCACAGCTTTGTTCATTGTTGCACAGTAATCGACCTCACCTGCTGGGCCTCATTACAGAAGCTTATGGATGTTCTTGGCAAGAAAACAGATATCTCCATAGGGAAGCTCATGACCTGTAGCTAATATGTTAAGCACAAAAGGGAAGAGCAGCAAACAGTAACCAGAAGCACCCCAATGCCCTTAAACTCCTTCCTCTTTTTATCTGCTGCAGGATGAAGAAGTAGAAGGTATGTCCAACTGTCCCCACAGTAGCTCTGCCTGCTGCCCTACACAAAAATTACTCTTCCCTCATTGTATTGGAAAGACCTTGTTGAAAACTCACTTGATCCAGCAAGGTTTGAGTAACGCCCAGGGAAATCATCAGCAATCTTGTATGGAGAAGAAGAGAACTCTGGGGGACTAAATAAGGAAAACCAGAGCACTGCTATGGTTAAAAGCATCTCTCAGCAGCAGCAGCATTTTCTGCACCTCCTGTTGTTGCTGTGCCTCCCTCTCCCACTGTAAGCTTGTCTCTTCCCCTTCATGATGCTGGTACAATTCTTTGCAAGGGCAAGGGTCAAGTGGATCTGGGAACTACCTCAAGTTTAGAAAAATATCTAATTTTTTCCCCCCCCTCCTACTGTTGCCTGTAAGTTGACAAAATTCTGGCCAAAAACATTCTCTTGTTTTTGTTAAGAAACATAAAAAGCTAAGAATTGGCATGAGATGAGGAGTGAAAAATTAAGGTATTTCCCAGAAATCCAGCCAAGAATTTTTGGAAGTGCAAATAGGAGGGACAATGAGCACAGCAGCTCTAATATACTAGAAACCTCACAGTTCTTCTTGATTCCATTACATTTTACTGCATTGATTTTATACATTAAATCATCTAATTTATCCTCTGCCCTGAGCAAGAAGAGATAGGTAAATCAATCAGATAATTGGCAGGTAATAATATTTTTCTATTTATAGTACCACCAACCTCTGTAAGAGGGATCACTAGGTGTGTTTTATACAGGTAATAAGAATAGCAACTTATGATTATGGGGATAGTTGTTTTCTAGATCAAGTCCAAGGAACAAAAGAGGCAGCATCCAGAAGATTTAGGGTCACAGAAAGATATCACATGGCTTAGGGCTTAGATCTCCATGGTACTGAGCCTCTCCTGGAAAATGCTGAAAATCCTCACACACTGAATGGCAGCTGAGAGCTCTCAGAACATTTGGGAAGGTGTGAAAAGTGGCTTTCCCTACTGGGCTTTTGAACTACAAGAGTGGGGAAGTAATACATTAGAAGGACCCCCTGCCTTTAGAATACAAAGCTCAAGACTTCTCTCAAGAAATGTGTTTGCTTCCTTCTTCCCTTTCTTCACCCAGATCTTGCCAATTCCCATGTTATTCTAGATGTCTCAGTTTGGAAGTTTCCTGATAAATAGGAAAAACTAGAGGTAAGAAATTTTTCAGACAACATGCCTCTTATCTCTAAACTATTGTGTGATCAGGCTGTTGGTTCTGTTGCTGACTGTACATCAAATATTGTTATAAGGAAAAAAAATTCATCTTTTATTTTTGAATCCTCATGATTTATGTATTTCTCCAATGTAAATTCCTGCACCCTGCTTGTGCAATGAAGTTTCCTTCAAATCCGTCACCATCTCTCCAGAGTGGTAGGACTGTTTTGCATTCCCAAACATTTTTCACCTGGAAGCACACACCAAGAGGATTTTAAAAATGCCTGGTAGTCCTGGATCCCTCATATATGGCTCCTTTGAGTTGGGATGCTTTGAATCGCCTGTTCTAAATGGTCCTAAAATGTAAACCTCTTGCATTGCATTTGAAAATAATGGATATTACTGTTCCTATATATTTAAATAATCTTTCTACCCTCAGCGACTCCTGGCAGGGTAAATACCACAGTCTCTCAACAGTGCGTAACAGTTTTGATCATTGTTTTTGCTTTTATGAAGTCTGAAAGTGTACACAACGAGCATCATATGAGACATGAAGAGAGAAGACCATACAGAACATCTGTCTGTTTCTTTCTGCGCAGTTATTTATGCCAAGAAGTGAAAAAGGATTTCCAATCTCACCTCCAATGTTTGTAAGAAGCAGAAAACAAATTCCTCTCATTTGGAAGAGGAGCTCAATAGTTTAATTCAGAGGTAAATCCTGCCTGTTGTTGGGCATTTCTGCTCGTTTCTCTCAACGCTTTGTAGCATATTTCCAGTCCATTCTCAGCATCCCTCTCTTCCATGCTCATGGACCACAAACTGTTTCCTCTGAATCTGTATGGGACATGGGCTTGCTCTGCCCTGGATGGTGGTGTGGAGGGGCATTTCCTTGGCCTTCCTCTCACTTTTGGGAGAGTTCCCACCCTGCTTTCCAGTGAGACTGACAGGGGAAGTAATAATACTCTTGTCACCTTTTCCTCCTCTATTTGTTTAACTCTCAGAAACCCGCGTCAAGCTTTTGGGGATCAGAACACTCCTTTCACGGCTTGTGTTTCTCTCCCAGGAAGTTGCTAGATGAGCCGAATGTACTTCAGTTCCGCAGTTTCTCGTTAGGCAGGATATCTGCTGGGAGGCCCGGGGCTGCGTGGGCTTCGGTGCCCCGGGGGGCAGGACTGGGCAGGGAAGTTCTGCCGTCTTGACGCTAAATATAGAGCNCAGGAGGGGCAGCGGGGTGCCAGGAGGGGCAGCGGGGTGCCAGGAGGGGCGGTGGTGCGTGCAGTTGCTGACTCCGGGTGCGAAGCCTCAGCCGTCACTTTATGTATGTATGTATGTATGTACGTATGTATTTAGTGCAAAATGCCGAGGTGCCGGCATCCTGGGAGACCCCGCGAGGAAGCGGCGTTTCGAGCGCGGCGGTGCCCAGGGCCGCCGGGCTGTGACTGACCCAGCGGGGTCCCGGCAGGACGGGCCGCCAGCTGCATCACGTGGAAACATCCTCCCGGTGACAAAACGCTGCCCTGACCCGCGCTCGTACAGCCCCCGCAGCTCGGGATCTGTCAGGGCCCCGATCCTCCGCCATCCCCTGCCGCTGCTGGCGCTGCCGCCATGGGGGAGGTCTTGGGCTGTGCCGGGCCGGTGCCGCCTAATCGGAGCGTCCGGGCGCCGTGACGGACGTGCGGGAGGAGCAATGAGCGAAGCGCTGCGCCGGGGGAACGCAGGCTCGGCGGAGGGCGTCGGCCAATGAGAGGCGCGGGGGCGGGACGGAACTCACCGCACAGCACCGCACCCGCCCCCGCGCCTCTCATTGGCCGACGCCCTCCGCCGAGCCTGCGTTCCCCCGGCGCAGCGCTTCGCTCATTGCTCCTCCCGCACGTCCGTCACNGGCACAGAGGGCAGCTCCATCGGCCCGTGCTGCCCGTCCCATCGAGCTACCCCGCTGCCCGAGTCCCGGCCCCGCCGGCGGGACGGTGACTGGCTTCTGGTTTGAATGGTGTGGTTTTAGGGCAGGGCTTGCGCGGAGCTCATGTCCAAAAATGGTAACATTCGGCCCTTTTTTAAACCGAAGGGGTGGCGGTGGGGAGGGGAGCTCAGGGGGAGCTCCAGCTTCGCTGCTCTTTAGTTATATGGGTTTTTTCCCTCCTCCTTTAAACCAAAAGCATCCTGTATTAGATCACTCTGGAATCCTAATCCCCGAAACATTTCCGTTTTAGTCACTTCATCAGGCAACAATGAAGCACAATTTGAAACACTATTCATGCTAACATGGCAGGGGCACCTCGGGGTGCGGCAGGCTCCCGCGGTGCTTCCCAGCCCTTCCCTTGTTTGCTCTGGGCTCAGGTTCTGAATTACGTGTTGCTCTGACCGAGCTGCGAGCAGGCAGGAGAATCCCCAAATCTTCCGTGCCAGAGAGGAGAATATTGCTTATTTATGCATAGATTATATATATGTATATATATATATATATATATATAGACACACGTATAATATGTTGCTCCAGATTCGAGGCTTACTGTGAGGAGCCGGGAGCAATTGGAAAGGAGGGCACACCAGTAAGAAGACTCTTTCCTCTTTAGCCCCTCTCCTTCCCCCTCTGCTTCCAGATGAAAGATTTTCAGGTTCTCCTGCTTACATTGTTTGAAAAGGTGCCACAGAGAAGTCCTTCCTGTGGAGTATGACGAGTTAATTGAAGGTGATAGCTATAGAGCTTCTGTCAGCGGTTTCCTTGCTTGGAGACACTTGGATGGTGAGGTTAGACAGCATGAGAAGTAAAGCACACAAACAAGGCCATTTAGTGGAGAAAGAGTTGATGGTGTGTGAGCTTATGTTTCCACAAAGGACACGGAGAGGAATGCGGTCTTGCTCTGGGGTGTGAGTGTTGGATGGGGTACCTGAAGACCAGGCTCTATTCCTTTGAGGAGGGAAGTTTCTTCCTTTTCAAAAGATCTGACTGGCTGTAGATCCAGACACATGCCGATATCTGGCTGATACATCCAGGAACAGTCATTGAAATGGACAGTATTGCTCATGAGCTGTGAGGGGAAATGACTGTCATACCATGGGGATTTTTGGCTTTCATGGTGTGGGATGAGGGGAAATACTTTATATGTAGTGGGACACTGACTTGATTGTCAGAAGCAGGAGTTGAACCTTTGGCTTAAGAAGTCCCAAACCCCAAGCTGTGGTATGTGCCTTAGGGCCATGCTCTCTTAGTGATACCTCCCTCCAGGAGGTTCCGAGTCCTCTTGTTCCTATCACAAGAGGGGGGCAGAGAGCTACTCTGTTAAGTTGGGTTACTTGTGCAGAGGAGGGGAGAAGCCAAGAGGGAGTTTTAAGGAATTAACACATCTGTTTGAATATAACCCAAGCCAATTTGTTTTTATGGTCAACTGCTACCAGTAGAATTTCATGTTCTGGGCGTCACTCTTCAGTTTGCTGAGTGGGAGGGCTTTATGGAGTTAAGTGTCCTTCTCTGGTGGTGGAGTCACTTGGTTGCTGCTCTTCCTGCCAACAGCAGAAGCTGTTCCCTTCTTCAGTGTGTGTGAGCTCATAGTTTTATTGTGACACACCTGTCTGGTGTCTCTGGGTAGGAGGATCAGGTCTGGGAGTGATGGCTCTTCCCAGTTGCATCCCATCAGGCTAACCTCCCCCTCAGAGGGATGAAAGACGAGTGCCTAACCTGGGCAGGCTGTGACAGATATTGAGGGACAGGCTTGTTCCACTTGCTGGGGTCTGAATTTGACTGAAACCCCCAGGGGTCTTGGGGATTCCTTCCTTCAGAGGTGGGGAGATAATGGTATCTAACAAGCATAAGCCTGGGATGTATGATGTAGTAAAACTGTCATCCTTTCTTACCTGCGAAATAAAACCATTGCAGTATTAAAAGTTAGATGTTCCTTACTGTTCATTACTTAATGTTAGTTAATGGCTTACTGAGGTGAACAGGAAAGATTCCCAAATATTCCTGTAGATGCTCTTCAGACTCTTTCCTGGTTGACTCACATGTTTTGGAAATCTGATTCAAGCAGTCAAATCAGACAGTATTAAATCTGATTTAAGTACTACCTCATTGTTGTCATTATTACTGTTTTTAGCACTGAGGCCAGCCAGTGAGGCAGACTTGAAACTTTTATGCTCAAGTTCTCCCTGGGAGGGGAGACAGCATACTAAAGTGTCAGCATTGCAGCAATCCAGTGATCAAAGGTCTGTGTGAGAAGTGGTGGTGTTAAGAGGGCCATTTCCAGCCAGCCCTTGTGTCCTGGCTCAGTAAGGCCCTGCAGGCTGGGGATAGCTATGCCACAGTGCTCTCCTATGTGCCTTTGTGCAGCTGGGACTGATTGAGGCTTGGGAAGCAAACAGTCCAGAGATGTTGCTCAAAGATGAATTGAATCCAGCTCCCCTTATTCCCGGCTGTGTGGGCTCAGCAGAGCTCATGGCAGGCATCAGAAGTGGGAAGATCTGGTGATCTTTAGTAACAGCCCTGTAAGGGTAAGTTTGCTGACTTCTGGGGAGCTGGTTTGCTGGTTTTCTTCCTTTGCTGAGAGACAGATATGACTGCCTTCACTTTTGGGAATGGTGCTTGAGATATGATCTTGTGAGCTGCTTTGAGGTGGGTAAACAGATAAGCTGCAGAGTGAATTTTGTGTTTGGAGAGTGAAGTTTGGCCTCTTGAACACCATACAGAGAACAGACACTGGTCTGGCACTTCTCCCCACCCGCCCCTTCCTGGGAAGTTACTGTTCCACAATGTAGGGATAAAGTGACAGTTCCTGGGAGGAAAGCAGTTTTCCATGTGAAGATGGTTTTCATGTCCATCAAAAGAGACTCTAAGAGGTTTTAAAGAGCTTGTGGCAGCTTTGCTATTCATAAGCATCAAAAAATACAATGTGCAGAACAAATTCAGCTACTTCTCACTTGATACAAACCTCCGCACAGCCTATTGTGCTGGAGCAGGGGGTCTCTTCTGGGGATTAAAATACTTTCCCCTTTGCACTGTTGAACTCATCTCAGTAGTTTCTTCACAATAGCCTTTTCTTTCTTCTCCCTTCTCTCTTTCCTGTCTGGAGTCAGGCCTCAAAGTAGCACTATTCAATGAATAACAAGATTGAACCTGCTGTTTCCCCATGCTACAAAGCAAAACTTGCTGAAAGCCATTGCAATGGTCTCGCCTAGCTGTCAAGATATACTTTTTACATGCCAAGTTTGTCTGTATGTGGGTGTTTGCTGGCCAAGAGATTGTAATTTCTGCCCACAAGGACACTTCTTCCGCTTGCTGACAAATGGCCAGCTGCAGTGTTGAAACTTTTCCTGAATCATCAGGGGTCTTTTGGTGAAGGAACTGGATTTGGCCTTGAGGGACTGGGTCAGCCACTTGGTGCTCAGCATGGCTGACTCATCCTTACAGGTGATGCAGAGGGTCTTGGTGAGGAGGACAGCCTCCTGCCACTGCGTCCTGAGTGTCCCAGGGAGGTCAGGAGTGACACTGGGGTGAAGCTGGTGCTGCTTTGTGGTGCTGGTAGGGCCCAGTCCTCAGGCCTGAGGCTCTCCAGTTGACCACTCTCATTTTATGAACTGGTTGCTCAAAGTGCACTTTGTTCAGGGTTTATTTTAAAATCTGGCCTAAAGCAACTTGTCCAAACTGTGAAACAGGTCGGGGCAGGGCAGGGAGAGGGAGGAAACTTTGAATGCCAATGCTTTAAATGCTGACTTGACAGCTGCCATCTTGACAATATGAGTAGGAAGCAATGTTCATGTGCAGCGTGTGGAAAACAGCCATATACAGCTAAAGTGCTGTAAGGAATGGTAGTAATGCTTCTCTTAAAAATAAGGCACAACTATTTATTTATTTATTTATTTGTCTTGATCCAGGGCTGCTTTGCCTCACCAACTTGGAATTTCTGTGCCAATATGGCAGTAAGTGATACCAAGTGCACTGTTGAGATTTATGGTGCTGCTGAAGCCATGATAGCACAGACTTTAAGAGCACCATTTTTGCCCTGAAGAATTATTTACTAAGTACAGTTATTCATGAACTTACAGAAGTTCCCTGTTAGAAATGTAAGTCTCCTAGAACCCCTCTCACTGCCCTGTGCCTTGCACATAAAGGTACACATAAATAAAAGGGTGATCCCATAGCCTAAAACGTCATAGGACTTGCAGCCCTATCGTGTCTACACCCAACAGGTCTTACTGCTCTGGTTATGATTTGAATTTTGCTGTGCTCATCACCTCTCTGTCTGAGGTGGCGTTGTTAATGATAGAAAGTACCTGTTCAACAGAGCCCAGGTTCCTCATGAAAACACCCCACCTCCAAGCCTGCTAGTAGCATGCTGGTATCAGGTGGCATGACTGTGACTAGTATCTCCCACAAAATGTGAAAGCCTCAATTGCAGCTTCCTTTCCCTTGGATTGAGTTCAAACAAGGTCTGTTTTGGAAAGGATATCTGGATTTCCAGAAAACCACAAGAGGTGTGATACCACCCCCTAATCTGTAGTTTGTACAAACATTTGTGTTGTTGTTGTATGTCCAGCACTGGGTCCCTTTGCTCCCACTGTGAGTTGAGTGGTGCTCAGGGGGCTGTGGGGAGGCATGGTCCTTGTGTGGTCTGCTGTAGGAAGGGAGGCCCTGGTGCACCTGAGGATCCTCTGTGCTTTATTTTGTACTGACCAGTATCAATACAAAAGCAGAATGGTTGCTTGCTCAGCTGTTCTTTTATAGTCAAACAGGCAATATAGGTCACCAGATATCTCTTTATCTTGCAGATCAAGCTCTTGTTGTTTAACGTAGCTTATTTCCAGATACTTGCTCTTCAGAACATTAAATTCAATGGTTGCTGTAAGGTGCTGTGGAAATACCTGACTTCGTAGATCAGTTATTTGTCCTTGAGCATGGGAGCTGCCTCATACTTTCTGTGATCAGGCTTGTCAGGGTGTGTGCTTGTGGGTTTTCTAACAAGAGCATTATTATTCATTGCAACCTCACAGTGCATGATGAATGAGACGTGCTTTGCAGAGACTTACCTACCTTATCGGAATATCATTTGAGGGGGAAAACCAAGGAGAAAGCAGACATGAGTTAAAAAGGAGACTGCATGTTTTTTGGGGGACTCTTACAGATCCCAAGGATTGACTCTTGTGAATGTGATACTCACAAAACTGGATTGAACTGTTTCTTCTCTTAATCCTTTAGGGAAGGGTGAAACACCTCAAAGGCATCCAGCTATCAGGCTAGTAATATTAAAGTGTGTCTGTCTGGGGAATTTCTTGCTGACTGCTTCAGGCAACCAGTTTAAATTCTTATGCATGTGATTAAGTGCAAAGGATAGAGAGGATAACATTGTTTTCTTCCCTTACTGCTTGCACAGCTCAGTGGTATAGCTTGGGGCATCTGGCATACCATGAAGGGCATTTTATGCAGAAGCTATTTAGAAACTTAAGTTTTCTTGTCTGTCTGGTGAAAACTTGTCCCCTTAGAAGCAGGCAGATGCTTTTGTATGAGATGGTGTTGTCTGGCTATGAAATTTTAAGCGTAACTGGATGGGATGTTTGAGATGTGGGCCAGTAAACCTCTACACTAGAAGTGGGATCACATTTTTAGAAGCTGTGCATGTTGCAGTGGTGACCCCAGTGAATGGTACCTGCTCTTCCCAGTGCTGGGGTGCTTACATGACTGGTGTTAGTATGCTCCCCAGCTGCTCATGATGTAGGCACCTTGCTCTTTGCATGGGTGCTGTGTGAGAGGTGCTTAAGTTCTGTAGCTCAACATGTCTCATGCATTTTTAACTGGAGGAGGTGCAGAGCTCACTTGGTCTTCCTGGCCAGGTTATGAGCCTTTGTGCTTTACTGTGCTGCTTCCCTGGGATACTCTCAAGATTTTGGCCCAGAGATCATAAGGTTGGCACAAGCAGCGGTGACAGAGATGGTGAAAATTTGCACAGCTGTTCTGAGGAAGGACTGAGAGTGTTTCCCAGCTGCCTGTGGATTATCACTGTTGTTCATGATGCTTAGTCTGTTCTCTGGGGTGCACTTATGCTAGCAGAGGATGACTGTGCTCTTTCTGATGATGGGGTGCATAAACCAGTCACTGTAGAAAAGAGGTTGGAGAGTTGCCTGGGAAAACGTAGGGAAGTTCCTAAAATACAGCACATACAGTGGACTGGTCTCACTTTAAAGTGTTGTGTTTGCCCCGGGTGGATGTATTGCTGTGATTACTAGAGGTATTTTGTATAGTCTAAGCAATGGTGTTTGGGGAGAACAGAGTGCAACAGAGTTTGGTCTTTTTTTATAAAAGAACACAAACCTGATTTTTTGCTCTGTGTGACTATTGGAAACATGATGGTTACCATAAGGAATGTGCTTAGTGTAACTTGTACAGCAAAGTAAAACCCTCTCATCCACTCAAAGCCACAGGCAAACTATGCGTAGGGGTGAAAACGTATGCAGTATGCTTGGCAGCTGCAAGGTGGGAAAAACATGGCCTTAGCAAAAAAACATGGCCTTAGCAAGCAAGGCAGAGTCATCTTTTTGCCACAGCGGCATAAGATTTGCTCTAACTCTGGGATTTTGGGGTTGAAGCATGTTACAGAGAGGTTGGACCTATTGGGATGAGTTCCTGTAGTGGTGAGATAGGCTTGTTGGCAGCAGGACCTTCTGTCTGGTGCTATTCACGCTAGATAAGTTTGTTTTGTTGAAGTCTGTGGAGCCACTTCTTGCTTTATTTTGAGCCCAGTGCATGAGACTGGTTTATAATAGTCACCCAGATCCCCGAGACAGAACTGGGCACTTCTTGGGCCAACCCAGAAGATGCTTAGGTGAGCAAAACTACTAGAATTAATGTGATTAGCAGAAAAAGCAAGCTTCTTGTCTCCTTTCCACCATTGCCTTCCCTGTTCTCATTCCCCTACTGCATGAGAGCAGAACTTGGTCATAGGATGTTTGTGGTGTGGTCTGGTGTCAGTTTAACCTCTTGGCTCCCCATTAGGCAGTAAAGCAGAACCGTGTTTTCCCCATCTTGTTTTCCTGTCGTTGTGTCTTTACTACTCAGCTGGGAATGCATGTGTGCATTGTTAAGGGCTTGTTAATACATGTTAAGGGCTGGATCAGGCCTTTCCAAGACAGTCCTTGTACCAGCACTGCAACTATCTGCCCTCAGATGTCTACCTGTAGGTATGTCAATTTCTCCTTCTTCCAGTTCTCCTGCTGCTTTGAAGCACTGCAACATGAGCAAGGCTCTGCAGAGGCTTTCTCCTCATTCAGTGCACTTGAACACTCCCGTAAAGAGTTGGGGTATGCATGAATAAAATGATTTTGGTCTCTCATCCATATGGGTCTTGGATTTGTCATTTTCCCTGTGTAGTCTGAAAACCTCCTGGAAATGTGTTCATCCCTGTGGTGTGGGAAACAACAGCAAAACTGGCCTTTCCATTGTATTAGAGCCTAGATGAGAAGTGCTGGCAGGTGAAAGGGCTGTTTCTTGTCTACTAACACTCAATACAGTGGATGCCACCGGTGGGAGTCTCCATATCTCACTTGTCTGCACTCAGACTGGAGTGATTTCAAGTAATTCCCTGAATGCCAGCAATCCAGGGCTTTTTGGGTGATCTTGCAGAAACATACCACTCTGAATAGCTGATAGGCAGGTGAGGCTGCAGGGCAGACTTCTTAAGCAACAACTTTTTCCACACCCTCTTAGGTGGCTTACCTGATCAATGAGAAGGGAAGGCAGGGATGACTTGAGGTATCAGCTGGCTGCTTCTTGGGTGGTCTGATGGACTTTGCAGGAGCTGTGCATTACTGAGGTGTAGGGCCTGCCCTTCAGGATAGCCCAGGTGGGCTCTGCTCATGCATCCTAGATGTGGCCCTCATTTTTGGAGGGACCCTTCTGAAGTCTTTTATCTCTGTGCCACACTGCACATGGTGGATGGGCAGCTTGTTCACTCTGCTCCTTCCACAAGCAGAGTGCTGTGTGGCTAGAGAAGTTTTATGCAGAATATTCGTGCTTCCTTTTACATCACTGAGGACAACTCTGCAGTCTTACTGAGGTGCTGAACCAAGGCCAGTTGGCATCAGAGGAATAACTTCTGCTTTCCATGGCCTTTGGATCCGGCAGCCAGGGCACTTGCTACTTCTTGCTGCAGCATATGATGCTAAGCACTGAACTTTATTTCTGCTGTAAATGGAAGTTGTGATGTTACATCTTTGCTCCAGGAGCTAGCCCATAAAGGTCTCTGAGAGATGAGAGAGAGTGAGAGAACCATGTATGGTCTCTGCATCCTGGCTGAGTGCTCTTTTCTTCATCATGGAAAGTGATGTGTATGTCCCTGACCCCTGTTTCCTGGACAGATTCCTTGGCTCTGTAGCAGCTGATTTTCTTTTGCTACCCAGTGCACTTACCTATGATCACCCTCAGTTTATTTAAATCTACCCTTCATTAGATGATTAGGTAGATCTTCTACTTCATATATTATCCCCCAGAAAACAAAAATTTGGCTTCACAGGTAAAAAAAAACAAGTTAGTTAATATCTTAAGTGATAAATAATGCCAAAGCTGTTTTGTTTAAAGCTGTTTAGACCACATCTATGCCAGGGTTTATCATAACGGAAAATACTTAATTTCCTAAGGAAAACTTTGATTACAGCCAAAAGCAGCTCCAGCTTTTTAAGCGTATTTATGCTCGTGGGTGAGTTTTGACATGTCTGATCTGGTTTGGGGAGATGTGGAGATCTCCCACTGACAAGGGATGAGAGAGCAGTAGCTCAGATGTAAGGGCGTGGTGAGGAGTGTGGGGGTACATTTGTTCACACCACTGCCTTCCCTCCAGCTCTGCTCACAGTGTAACTGTGTACAGGAGGAGCAACTCCCGAGGAAGTGTTTGTCTTGGCCACACCTGGCTCCAGGCACAGTGAGACCTTGCTCTTCATCAGTGCTTGCCCATCAGGCACCATTTGGCAGCGGACACTGCAGCGGCTGTGCTGCACGGGGTGGGGGTGGGGCTGTACATTCATGAACCTGAGCCACTGTTTCAAAATGGCTAACGCGTGGAAACTTGCTGTTTCCCTCTTTCCCGAGGGTTTTGTTGGGCCGTTGGGGAACTCTGGCCAGAGATGAGACTATTTCCAGCTGTGGTGAGCCAAGTGTGAACTCACTCTGGGCAGGATGCCCAGCTCCACTGGTTTTCTCCTGCCAGAAATCCTCACCCTCCACCCAGCAATACCAAACTCAGTTTCTGCCAGTCCCCAGCTGAAGATCTCTAAAGAGAGAGAAGAGCAAGAACAAGCAGGGCAAGGTACTACTGATGAGAGAGTGAGGGGAGGTGCTGAAGAACTCCTGCAGGAGGTGTGATGGTGCAGTGCCACTACCCAGGGGTGGCTGTTGTGGGTGAGGGCTGGCCAGGACTGTAAGGACTTGGTTTTTCTAGAGTGAGGGGAGAGGAAGAAATGGGTGGTGGGGATGCAAGGGGTTGGCTTTTCTTGGTTAGGAAGAACTTCCCAACCTGAAAGGGAAGTTGGCAGTACCATCAGGGTACTCATCTGGGAATGAGTGTTCCTTGTTGTTGTTTCAACACACTGGGGACTTCTGTAAAATGGGATATTCCTTTCCTGTTTTGTGAAAGGTGCTACAGGGCAGAAAGTGCCCTTTGAGGAGGAGACTGTGCATCTGGGACCTCTTGTCCTCCACAGGAAAGGCATGGCTACAAAAAATGTCATCTCCCAGAGCTGACAGCCCTTCTTGTTGCAATCTCTGTGCACTGTGGTAGGACTTCTTGCAGGGGATCCATTGGTTCAGCTGCTTTCTTGCAAAGGCTGCTCTGCAGTCAGATGTGCAGGGAGCCTCCCTGCATTTTCCTTATAGATTTTTAGCAACTGGAGAGACTAAGGGATTAACGCCTTATACTGTGGTCCTTCCAGTGCTGGCAACAATTGCTAGAGGAAGGAAATTTTTAGCTGCTCCTTCTGGTAAGTTCCTTTGGCTCCTGATACTGTGGGTGTTTGCATTTGACCATTTGGTTGGAGGTAGCAAATCTCTGTTAAAGAGTTTATAAAATGTCTGTAGTCACAACTCTTTGTGTGCTGATCAAAGTGTCCCAAGCATGATGCTCTGTGGGTAACTTAGTGCAGACACACCTGTCTTTGGGCCCAGTCGTGCAGAGGTGTTGGAGCTGATGAGGCCAGTGTACGAACAGGAGACCTTCTGTTCCTGCAAGCACACACCTCCTCCAGCGCTGGCCATTTTGGTGCCAGCCTATCATTTAGTGACACATGACGCTCCTCCTTGCTGTTTCAGCCTGTTGCAAATGGTCTGACCCAGACAGCTACTGACAGCCTCCTACAGAGTGGACGATGAAAGCTGCTTCTGTCCTAGACCCAAAGGAGTATTCCCTCCCCCTCCGATAATGGCTTGTTTCTTTAAAGCTGTTAACTGGCCATAATCCAATCATTACTGCTGTAATTAGTGAACTGCTTACAGTAACTAAAACACTTGAAGCATGATATCCTCTGTGTTTGATGAGCTTGGAACAACTTTTTTTTTGCTTACAGTCCTGTGAGCAGCAATTACTGCTGATAGTCCAGGGATGGGTGCAAGGGGGACACAGAGCAAGATTTGCACTGGCCATGCATAGACCGATCTGGACTTTCCATTGCAGGGTCAAGCTCAGGGGCCCCATGGAGGTTGAACAATCGTGCCCAGCTCATGGTGGTCTCCTGCTGTGCCTCCTCTTTGCAATCTGTGTCAGAGGATGCTGATGTTGGGTGGAACTTGCAGGGCAGCTGGTGCCATCGAGGGTGTGATGTGTTAGTACTTAACATTTGGTTTACTATATGGTACAAAATGCCTATGCTGCACCAGGCTCAGTGTCTCCTCTTGGTGTCAGAATAGCTTCTTGTCCCTCCCCACAGGGCTCTCCCCTCACCCATCGAATTACTAACTTCATAGGCACGGTCAAGAGACCTCAGCTCCTGGCTCTGCAGGCTAGTTCTACAGGACTTGGGGTTTCCAAGCAGACACATCCCTCTGCTGCATTCTTCAGCTGCTTTTCCTTTTGAGAGCAATGAGATGGCTTTCCTGAAAGCTTCTGCCCTCCTCTTCATACTCCAACAGGAGGGCAGTAGCAGTTGTGCTTGTCTCCAGCCTTTTGTTCTGCTCCCTCAGTTTTGCTTACTGAGATAAAGCTTGCTGTAACTCAGGCTCTTCTTGAGGAGGAGGACCATGATGAGGAGCAAGCATGGGCAGCTTTTAAAGTGGAGAGTTCTGCTGGATGAGAAGGGGAAAGGGTGAGTGAATACCCCAAGTACCTGCAGTGACAAAATGCCCAGCTGCCAGCCAACAGCTGAGTAGGGTATTCGTTTGCAGTATTTTGCCTGTGATAGGGTGAGAAAAATGAAAAGTGTTTTTGGCCTAAGGACAAGGTTTGGTGTGTTTTGTGTCATTGTTTGAGGGGGTATTTTGTTTTTGTTTAAGAGAACCGACAAACAGTAAGACAAACACCATAATCACTACCCCCCAAAAAACCCAACCCTATCACAGAATTTTTTTTTTTGCTCTTAAGCAGTTATTGTTCTGCTTTTCCAGGCATCATTCCTCTGTGGTGGTGGGCAATAAAGGTGCTAAAAGATGCACAGTCTGCATCATAGCCCCCAGCAGGTGAAGAATGGAGAAACAACCTCTGATGAGAATGAGTTTGTATGTCCTCTGGGTTTAGCTTAGGATGGGCAAGATGTTTTCAACCCTCTGGATACTGAGTGTGCTTTCTTCATCTGCCACTGCTTTCTATATGCTTACCTTATTGCCCCAGAAATCTGCCGTTGACACTGAGTTGCATGAAAGATTGAAAACGTACTTGTTGCCACGTAGCGGTCTGTCACTAAGCTGAGGAGCAAGTTGTAGAGTGCCAGTGGCCAGATCTGTGTGGAGGGCCCGTGATGTGCCAATATCTCTTCCAGCTGTCCTGTCTCTTGCCTTGCACTCTGCCTTTGCATCTTCCTGTAGTCTCTTGCTGTGCTTGTAGCCTGCAGGACACTTGGTGAAAGGATCAGTGTTTCTGGCAAGGGTTTGTACAGCACCCTGCACAGCAGAACTCTGATTTCTGAGCATGTTTCTCAAGGCCCCAAGCACTGAGGCAATGGTAACTGATATCAAGTGGTGTTGGTTTTGTTGGTTGTGGGTTGGTTTTTTTGGGGTTTTTTGTTTTTTCTTCCTCATTTTTAGGCATTATCTTAAATCCACTTGTGCTTGTTACAGCACATAAAAGTTACTTCCCTGTTTGTGGTACTTGCTTACAGTCCACTTGACTCAGAAATTGTTTTCAATTCTGCATTCTTCTGCTCTAGCACCATGGACTGGCTGCTGGTTGTAGGTGCACAGCCCCTGTCAGCACACCCTGCTTGAGTGCTCCCAAGTCTCTCTTCAGGATGAAGTCTAGTAATAGACCACTTCACACTGGTGATTTCTGTCAGCTTCAGATATCTGCTTTCAGTGTGTGGTTACAGAATTTCAAGTGTAGATGTCCCTTTCTCCACACCCAAATCTGCTGGTGTAGTACCGCAGTGTTTTGTAGTGAGTTTCTGCAGCGGGCACAGCCAAAGAGAAGATGATCACCAGCATGTATTGTTTCTGGTGAAATTTTACTTTGAGTTTAAAGCCTCTGATGGTCCTCCTTTGTCTCTTTTTCTATGTCTGTTTTCCTATGCCAAGTTCTCCCTCCTCCTCTTCTCCCTTCCGTTTCTTGCCCCACCTTCATTAACAGGAGCTGGGAAGGGAAATCTCTGTTCTGCCCTTACTTTACTGTTATGTTCAGTGATCTTGTGTGCTTTGGATTGAAGATTGCTTTTCTGCTTAGGTAGGTTGTTGGCTTTCATGGTCTGATACATTAACAAAATTTTCTGGTGCTGGAATGAGCTTTTGAAACATTTTGTTAATAAACTTTTAACAATAATCTCTTTCATGGAGAGACTATTTTAATGGTGCCACTTTCCTTCAGAGCTTATTTGGAAGTCTCCTGGTGGCAGTGGGCTCCTGCAGCCCCTTGCTCCTGACCAAGGCATCATCAGGCAAACTGGCATAGGGGAGTGCTTGTACTGGGCACAGTCAGGATGTGGGAATCAAAGCCATGGAGTTGGTCTGCACAGTCCATCCAAAGGAACAGTTCTCCAGGAAAAGTGCAGACTTCTTCAGATTCAGCACTAAGAGATGCCCTTTGGATAAGTGTGCCTCTGGGTGTGAATGCTGTCCTGACACTGTAGCAAAGTGAGGCACTGGCAAAAGTCTCATGGAGTTTTGTTCTCCTTTGACCTTCCTGTGTGGTGGATTGGTAAATCATTTTCCTGTGACTTCTTCTCACGTGAACTCGTTACAAGGTTTTGTAAGGGTGCTTTTTTGTCGTGAAATTGTGGTGCACCAGAACAACCACCACCTTTCCTATCTTAATTAAAGAAAATAGAAATATTTGCTAGACATGCCTATTTCTATCAGACTAACAGGGTTTTAGTTTACCCATTTGCTACTTGTTTTGCCTTCCCAAGAAGAAATGAGTGGGCAAAATATCTTTCATATGTATGTTGGGGATAACACTCCAGAACTCTTAGTGTAATTTATGTAGCCGTTATCTGTTTTTCAGTTAGTGAACTTTGGTACTTCTGAAGCCTTACAAAAGGATGAATAAATGCATTGTGTAACTGGAGTCTGTAGAGTGTATTCTAGAGAGTTTGCCAGAGGGTGACATAAGGTATATTTAAATTGGCAGTCCCTGATTATCCCAAAGACCTGCCAAAATCTTATATTTTGCACCTAATTTATTTAACTTTTGCATATGTGAGTGCTGAGTGTTCTCCATCCGCTGACTTGGGGCAAGACTGGCTCCAGATGCAGTTTCACAATCTCACTCCGGATGCAGTTTCACAACTGTCAGTCCAGTCTGACAGTGCTTATCTGACACTCGTTTTCAGTTGGACATATCCATGATCACTACTTGTGTATGCTATGGAAACGTGGGTTTTCAGCCAGATACAAGAGTGGATCCTGCTGAGCCTATGGTTGAGAGAGAGGAGGTGGCAGGGTGAGGGAAATGAAGAGTCAGTGCCGAGTGGGACTGCCCACTTTAATGGCAGCTTGTCAATAAAGTGGTCAACGCCAGCCATGAAACCAGTCCCTCAGCAATATGGCATTTGGAGTTGCAGAGGTAACCTGGCTCCGGGCAGCCAAAGGAGCTTGAGGTCTGTGCTCAGTTCCAGGCTTCTGAATACCTCTTGCCTAAGGTTGGAAAGCAAAGCAGTTCTTTCTCACTTTCTGTAAACCCTGCCCAAATTCCTTGCATATTTGCAAGTTGGACCAGGTGATAGTTGTAGTCTGCATGTGAAAAGAATAAACTGTCCCATAGGTAGGAATGCACCTTAAAACCACCTCTAGCCATGCAAAGGGTCGGGGATCATGGGAGGAGGGTTTGGGAGTGGGGGATGGAAGTCTGCCTGACACAAGTGATGTTGAAAGCAGTAAAAATCCACTTACAGCTTGATAGAGTCAGGAGGCTGCCCCAGCATCAGCTGCCTGAGAAATAAATTTCCCCAGCTGCTCCTTCCCTCCTTTGTAAGGTACTCTTCATTGCTCCAGCATAACTGGTTGTGGACATGAACCATGAGCCTGAAGAGTTGAAATCCATTTACCAAAACAATAAGAAGGAGAAGAGTTAAACCGAGATAGCTCCCCACAGTGAGGGAGCAGCAAGAGAACAGGAGGAAAACAACCACAAACAAAAAAGCCCAAACAAAAAGCAACCTAACTGTTTTTGCTGTGGAAAAAAATACCAGTGAATCTGTGTTCTGAACATCACACTGCCTGGTTCCCCAAGCACTGGCCCTGGATTGGGATTTGGCATCTGTCTCCTTTTCAAGTCCAATGCAGTCTCCCGCCTGCTGGAAGTGAGTGCTTAATAGCTGGTCAAAGAACCGCTGTGCAGCAGCTGCTGAGCTGGGAAAGAAGCTGCTTCTGTTCCCTATGCAAGAACATTAACTACCTTTTCTTAGGCCCTGCAGAGACTGCCAGAGCTCAGATCAGTTCATATGAATGCAATTGCTGAAGCTTTGAGGAAACAAAGCTGCTCAGCAAGAGCAGTCTTCAGCCCTGCAAGTCTGAAAACTCAAAATCTGAAGACTTTGCTATGCTGCTTTGCAGAATGCCAGACTGCTTCCATGAACAGGTACCAATAGTCTGATCCCCTTCTTTAAAGAGTGGCAAGGCTGCTACAGGGCATTTTGGGAGTAAATGGCAGTACTGTGGGTTGGCTCCTCATGCCTGGGAGTTGATGCTTCCCTGTTGGGTTAATGCAACAGAACAGGCTGTTGCTACAGTGAGCTGAGCAGGAATACCTTGTCAAAAGGGAGATGCTCTGTGGCCACTGTTCCCCTCATGGGTGCCTGGCTCTTTATTCTCCAGCAAATGCATAGTGCTCTGATCTGTCTGCTGTTGCTGGCTGGTCACTGTTCATATCGACCTGTATTGCTCTGCCACCTGTTGCTTCAAGTGCAGTTCACAGTCTGCAGTGTGAACATGTTGGCTCTGTGCTGAGTCTTCCTGGGTAGGGCTCAGCCTACAGCAGTTCTAACTACAGATAAACCTCACAGAGAGCTGGAGACAGGCACTAAGTTATCAGGGTTGGGCTCTTAAGCATCAGGAAGTCAGGAAAAAAAAAGTACTAGAGAGTAGGCTGCTAGGAAGTGCAAGAGGCTTTACTGTTTTGGTAGCTGAGAAGGGAAGAAATAAATTCTAACTCACTTAACAATACCTGCATGCAGAAATGGGTTGGTTGGCTCATGGCATGGGAGACAGCCTTAGATGGAAATGAGCAACTTCCTCTGGCAATTGCCAGTACAGTGCAGAGGATGGAAGAGGTAGAATGTGAAGAGGTCCAGGGCCACTAGTGAGTGTAACTCTTCTTGCTAACTACTGAGTTGAACTTAATGCTGTGAAAACTCCACTTTCTGAGGTGGAGATTTGCCTGATTTGTGCAGGAAGAAAATGTTTCCCTTACAAGTACAATGCTCTGTGGCCATCTGACTGCATAAGAGGAAGGAAGAGTCCTGCAAAGGTTAGATTCTATGTGCCTTGATGATAGGATATGTGATCCCATGGGAGGGAAGAGGATCTCATAGGAGAGAGGCTCTAAAATTTATTACTTACCTGGCTTCCAGCCTGCAGGGTCAGGTATTTTCTCTTCCTGGGTTGTGGTGGGTACTTGTGTGGTCATACTTGCACAACACATGCGGCAGAGTGGGAGCAGCCAGGGTGCCCCTGAGTGATGGCCATCACCTACTGTACTGTGTAACAATGGCATGGCTGCTCGCTGAGGAAGGGGTTGGGACAACTGTGCCCTAACTCTTCAAGCCCACCTGCTGGTTATTCTGCGTGTTTGGAGCAGGATTGTTTCTTCCTGGCCCACAGACAAAAGCAACTTGAGCTCCCCACTGCGGGATCTTAATTACCCGTACCCTTTTCCCTGTGAAGCTGCACGTAGATGGGTGTTGTTGTTGGATTTGGCTGTGGCCAGTGCCCAGCCATATGCTTGGGTCAGAGCTGGGGAGATCACGGCATAAAGCATAAAGCAGGCTTCCAGGGGACTGGCTATGGGGGAAATTGCATTCATCCTTCCGTTATGTGAACACAGTTTTCCAGAGGAGATGGCAGCGAGCACCAAGCTGAGGACAAAAGGCCAGTCAGTCTGTGGAGACATTGGTTTGCTGTTCCCACTGCAACTTCGTGCTGAGGTGCAGCTGCCAGCAGGAAGAGGGTTAAGGACACATATCGCATGGCATGGTTCTGTTTACTGCACGGTACTCATAATGCGGGCCGGCATCCAAATCCGGAAGAAGATTAGCGCTCAGCCAGAGACCCTGAAACAATGTGTTTCGTGTTGGTATTCCTGTGAAGCTATGTGGTCTGCCATCAGGTCTCTTGCAGAGGCTTTCTTGTCCCTGCAGCCCTCAGGGGGAGCTACGGGGAGAGCAGAAAATGGACAGTTTTAAGAACAAAGACTGGATTGGACTGAACTGTATTTATCATCAGTGTAAGCTTGAAGCCAGGGGCGTTTTGCCAGGAATTAACTTATTCCATAATAACTTGATCTCTGCCAAAGGAGTTTCTGGCTCGACCCTGGTCTGAGATTAGTGCCTGGCTCAACAGTGACCGATCTGGGAAATGGGACTCTGCCCTTTGGTGTAAGGGTTTGGGTAGGTGTCACTTAGCAGTTTGCCCAGTACTGAGTACAAGCAGTTGTGGTGGTGGAGAACCAAGCATAAAATTCAATTTGATTTTTGAAGAGTCATTTTGGACAGGGGGGAAGGTATAATTTTTGCAGCTAACCTGTTTAGTCAGCATGGGCATAACTGTAGCAAACTTCCACAGCACCCAAGGCAGAAGGCAGATCCCTCTGCTTCTTCCTAACAGTGACAATTAATGTTCTTTGGCTGTTTCTACCAGGGGTAATTTGACTTCAGATAGACAGGTGACTTCTGTCTGTCATCTGGATCAACCTTTGAATCCTCTCAGAGGATTCCTTAGTTGAGAAAACAGATGACAAATATCATGGCAATGATGACTTGTAGATTACACACATACTGCATGTCCTGCTGTTTGGGTTATCCATTTCTTGATCATTTGTGGTGGGGTGGGATTTTTTTGTTTGGTTTGTGTTTGTGGGTTTTTTTGTTTGTTTGTTTGTTTTGTTGTTGTTTTTTGTGGGTGTGGTTGTTTTTTTTTTCTTAATGTAGTATGTTGCAGGATCCAGGTTCTGCGAATTTTATTGTTCCTACTGTATTCATGCATGCATATCTTGCAGTGGAAATGATTCAGAGATTCCCTAGGTAAAGAGTAAGATATATATTGTGTCACAGTTCCGGAAAAAAAGAACGGGGTATGTTAAAAAATTAGCAAGACTCAACAGTGTTCATTTTACTCTGTAACCATTAGGAACAATCACCATGTATCAGTTGTGATAGTAAGCTGAATTCCAAATGTTTTGCTTAGCAACTGTTGCAAAGGAAAATTGTCAGGCAACAGCAAAATTAGGAGTGGTGAGTAGGGAAGGCATTCTTTAAGATGAGCTGTACTCTGACGTATTATCTATGACTAAATGATTTGGCATTTTCTTACACAAACATGTAAGAATAAGAGCATTTATGAATATGCATCGAAGCAAGTTCAATCTAATCCAAGAGCTTCATAAGTGCTCTTGCTGGTATTCTCTATGGAATAGAAGCTTCTGTGGCCAGTCCTTGTGCAACAGTGATGAATTTTGGTGGACATCAAACCATGGTAACTGAAGAATGGTGTCTTAGTCATTCTCCATTGTGAAACCATTCCCATTCCTCTAAACTAAATGAGGCACTTGAGAGGACTGTGACTGACACCACATCTGAGGTTTGCTTCCTGTGGAGCTGCACCAAGGTAGTGTTAACATGAGAGCGAACGAGGTACTGGTGTGTCCACTCTTAAGTACATAGCAGGACCTGGCAAAATGACACATCACGTGCTATCTGCAGAAGTGCCTGCTCAAACAGTATTTGCTGTGGAGCTGTGTGAATGGAGGATGAGTCTACAGCGAAGAAGGCTTTAATTTTGTCATGCATATGTTAGAGAGGACTGTATTTAGAAGACACCATGAAGGGGGCTAGTCTTGCAGTCTTTAGGCTAAAATCTGAAATCAGAGATTGGTACTAATCTAGACTGCATTAAGCACTGGTGTTAAGCAGTCACTCTTTCCACACACTGGCTGCCCTTGCTACTGTAATCTTGACAAGGGACTGTCTTAGGAGAGGCATATGAGTAGCAGCTGGGTATCAGAATACAAATACTGTCAGGGTAAAGAGCACTTTCATTAGGTTTTATTTATTCATGGGAGAAATTATTAAAGGAAGAGAAACCTACCTTGAACTGGCACATGAGTGCATGGGAGGCTTTCTACTGGATTATCTGTGAGAGGGTGCTTGTCATGTCTCATGGACTTTTTAGTTGATTATTAAATTTTATATTTAAAAAGCTTTATGTCAGGAAGAGTTGGGATACAGCTTAGTTAGTGGTCTCCCCAAGCTCCTTGCCCAGTCTTGGAGTGCAGGTTTTGTTTCTCACTATATCCCAGTGTTGAAAGCACTGTAAAACCTCATTTCATTTCTCTTGCAGACCAGGGGTTATCTGGAACCAGGTCCCTAAGTACCTGATTTTTCTTCCTTGCCTGCCCCAAATGTACAGGATGTGGCAGGGGGGGAATCAAAGCTCAAGTGGAAGCTCTCCAAAATGTGAGTTCCCAAGTTTGAACAAGAAGAGCCTGGCAGGAAAATATTTTCAGCAAGGTGTTATCTGAAGTTTTCTTGCCACCCTTGCCCAAGACACTTCTGCAAGTCCTGTCCTTTGTAGTGAAAGGACACTCTAGAAGACATCCTCACTGTGATGGGTTGTGGCTGCTCTGCTATGAGTCTTGGTGCCATTTGCTGTGCTTTGAACTTGCAGTTCTGTCATTCTGGCTGCCCTGTATGGGTTTTGTGTCCTTTAGCAGAAACTCACGTTGCTGCAACCCATGATATCTCACAAATAAGTTTCTCCTACCCTCAAATGAAATGTATGGTGCAAATCATTTGCTTTTCCCTGGGCAGAGGCTGTATTTTATCCTGGAATGGGAGGATTGCATCAGGAATGGGAGCCTCTCCAGTCTCATTGCCTCCCTGAGCCTGTGGGGTTTCTGCAATGGTGCACGTTGCTCCATTATAGACTTAGTGCTGTTGTCCTTGATCCCTCCTGCACCTCCTCCATCACTGTGCTGGAGAGCATGGTGTGTAATGGGCCCTGGGATCCTTCACTGCTGCTGGAGGAGGCAGGTGCTGCTGGCAGATCCTGGGGAAGCCTGAAAGCCTGTGCTGTTGATACTGACTTACTCTTCCTTGTCATTAGTAAAAAAACCAACAACAACCAAACAAAAAAACCTCTGCCCCCATCACCAGATGACAAACTTCTGTGGTAGCTTGGGACCACTGCTGTAGAGCACCTCTGCTTTTTAATTTTTTTCACGAGTGTCCCCTGTTTGGAAAGCTATTAAGTGCACAGGTTTAGTGCCTGTTAATTTGTGCAGCAGTGTTTCATGCATCACAGAAAACAGGAGG
This sequence comes from Florisuga fusca, assembly GCA_038090715.1. Lineage (NCBI taxonomy): Eukaryota > Metazoa > Chordata > Aves > Apodiformes > Trochilidae > Florisuga > Florisuga fusca. Next base: position 5,926,458 of record JAAWXA010000009.1, read on the forward strand.
AGTCCATGTCCTGGAGTTTCTTAGTAAAATTAGTGGTTCCAGCTACCCATGTGCAAGTATAAAGCAATAGGCATCCTTGTGCTTTGTTCTTTCTGGCAGGCTAGACCACAGATCATTTCCTGTGGTCAGGAGCCACATCTGAGAGTTCTGAGAGCAACGTATGCAAGCAGGGGACCTTGTAGTTAAAATAACATACATTCCAGATGAGATCAGAGTTTACCATAAAAAAACAAAAAACAAAAAACAAAACAAAACAAAACAAAAACAAAACAAAAAAAACACAAAAAAACAAAAAACAAAAACAACAAAAAAAACCAAAAAAAAACAAAAACAAAAAAAACCACAACTAAGGAAGGATATGGGCTAGAGGTATAACTGCATGCATACTCCGTTTAGACAAATAATGTGTTGTGATGGTTCACAGTGTTTCTGATACCCTGTTTATAAGGTGTGCTGAAGCACTGCTTTTTGAAGTGGCCTGGTTCTGTTATCTACCTAAAATTATTGTTTTTGTAAGACTTTTTCAAAACCAGCAGTACACAAGGTAAAGAGCACCCTATCCTATGAATGGTTTCACTTTTGCATATGAGAGAAGGGCAGCTCCCCATGCTACCTCCAGAGCTGCTGTTGACGGTGGCATTTCTCACTGGTAGTTAATATGCAACCACAATGTCCACAGAAAGTCTAGATTTCAACAATAATTTCTCTACCTTGAAAATGTCTTTTTGAAGAGTGGGAAGGGAGGGGCAGGAAAGGAAAGATTTGCTTTGTATTGCCCTAAACAAACTGACTCCAAGCCATATAGTATTGATCTGACCTTCACCTAAATCAAACTGTACATAAAATCTGCCACAGATGTATGGAACCATTGCTGTGTAATTATAACCTGCTCTGTTCTACTTACCTGCAAAGCAGAAGTGAATTGAACATCCCCGATGATTTAAAGTGTTTGCTTCTAAAAATGTGTTGTTCCTGCTCTCTTGTAGTGCAGGTTCAGGGACCCCACTGTGCTCTCTGTTCCCATAATTGCTGTTTACCCCATTCCTTCCTCACCTGTACTTGTGGTCTTATTTCTAGGGTATTGCTGTGCATTAGGCAGCTGATTTGTGAGCTGTTCAGGGCTCTCCTCCATTTTGTCCCAGTTGATTTTGAGTTAATTCATGATTCATCAAGATGTTTGAGTATTTCCAATATAAGCCAATCCTTGGGGATTTCTCACTAGTGACTTTTATTTGTCATTGTGTTACTCCACCTGCCTTTGATTAAATATAGTTCTTCACAGCTAGGCTTTGTAAACTAAAATGTTTTCACCTCATTGGTCACCTTATTTTTTCTGTCACTAATAATTACTTGTGCTTGGAGGAAATGTCACGTAACACCCCCCAACCCTGCTCAGTTGTCTCTGTGTTGGATACTTTATACTTTCATTTTCTTTCTTCCATCTAGTTTATATTCCAGGGGAGAACATCTCTCTTGCCCTGTGACTGTTTGCCTTCAAGGATCAATCATGCTATGATAACAGCAAAATTAGGGAAAATAAGTCAGAAGTTCGGCAACAAAGAGGAAAGAAACAAGCTGCATGCTCCTTTCTAGAGGTGAGGCAGAATGGGACAAGGCAAGTAGGTTTATTCCCTATTAGACACCAGTGAATGTGCAATGAGGCAGTGTAGGAAGCTTGTTATCAAAGAATAAATAGGTTAATATTTGACTTCGGGGGTGAGGCATTAATTTTCAAGAAGAACTGACACCAAGTAGAAATTTAACAACAGTACATAGGGTAGGGTGCTGCACTAGCATTATTTTGCATCTTTTAAGAATGGCATGTTGCCTGTTAACATTACTAGTGATCTGTTTGAGTTTCCAAGGACAGGCAGAGCTTAGCAGCGCTAGGAGACAAAGGCACCTTTCTGGAGAAAAAGCCTTCCTGATAACCAAAGCAGCTGTGGGCTTTTATAGCCCAGCAAAGGGGAGGGAGAAGGGTGGAGACAGCATCAATGATGTTTAAATATGATGCCCTTTTTAATGGTTAGCCACGATCACTTAAAGCCTTCACTAGGAGGATGGTGTTGACTTAATGCCTGGGGGAGGTGTAGTCAGTTCAGTTGTTGGTAGCTTCAACCCTTTGAGTGTGGTGGTGGTAGTGCAGGTGGGGCTCCTTGTCTGGAGGGGAAGTACTCCTAGGGTGTTGTCCTCTGCTGCCCTTTGTGATGAGACCTGTGTGTCCTAAAGTATGGGATTTCATTTACTGTCCCTGGGAGGTGATGCCTGTGGTGGGACACTTGTTTTAGTCACCTGGCATGGAAGGCTGGTGGATTGCTCTTGGCATGGCAATTGAACTAGCTTCTTAGTGTGGTACTTTGATCAGGTTTGGTACAATTTATGAAAGCTAAGTGCAATTCTTTGTTATACATGAAGCTGGAATTAAGCTCTTGTACTGACTCCATCATGTGTCTCTTCTGAAAATGAAGACCTGGAGTAGGATGTACCTCAAGGGTGGAGAAACATTTTCTGAGTCTCACACCTGGTTTGAAAGGAGACTTTGGACCTAGAGGTGGAGCAGCTGTGGTTCAGGCACACACTCCTCCTTACTGTACCTCTCGGTGATTAGCAATATTCAGGGGTGGGGCAGGGCAGGTATGTCTTTAACTGCAGCTGAAGTTTTTTTGAGATTACCCTCTTATTAAAGCTGGAAAAACAGCTCTTAGGAAACATGGTTACCCAGTGTTAAGTTACACTGGTGCTCATGTGCTACTGCTGCATGGGATTTTGTGCAATTAGCCCTTGGTACTGCAGTGTTCAGCAGCCCATTGCACGTGTCTGCCTTTAATTTTTAGGTCTTACAGCTTTGCAAGTCTTCAGCCCAGGAAGTCTCACCTAAATTTAGGTGTAGCCATGGCAGAATGCTGAAATGTGATGATGTGTCCTGTTGATTAAGGAGGCAGTGTGTGCAACAATACCACATCAAACTTCCAAAGTGTATCTTGCATGGCACCTCTCCCTTCCTTCCTCTATCAGCTTGGAAGAACCTCAGTGAATAAAGAACCCCACTGCATTAATCCATGAACATTTCTGTGGCCAGAGCAGCCAGCAGTGCTTTCATGCCGTGATTTCCCCTGCAATATTCCCTTTGTGCCCAGGTGAATGGACAGAGGAGCTGTGAAGGCTTCTGGTACATTAGTTAGAAAGCCAGGCAGGCCTTGGCTGTCAAGACCTCGTGAAGAATCCATGGTTCCCAGGGTAGTTGTAGCTTATGGAGGGCTGTCGAGTTTTCTGATCAATTCAGATGAGTGGGACAGAGAGGAAGAGCAGCACACAGGCCCTTTAAGAACAAATTGGCAAAAGAAGAGCTCAGTATTTAAATTTAGTGCAGACGAAGAGGGGAAAAAATTCCCTACAGCATCTGGTTTGTATTACTGCTCTCTGCTTCAGCAGAGGGTGTGTTTACAGTGAGAAGCACTTTGGTGCCTAGCAAGAGAGTTGCTCAAGCTGTTTGGTTTTGGGGGACTCTGAGCTAACAGTATGCTTTTAAGCTACCCCCGTGTCCTCCCTTTGGCTTCTTTAACTAGTCCCATCTCAGCTGTTGGGCAGAGCAGAGAGGTGCCCTGTCGAGTCCAAGGTGTCTGAAAACAGCACTCTGACTTCCAGGGCTCTCCAACAATTCTCACTGTCCTGGCTGCTTCCCATTTTGCTCAGCCAACAAACGGAGGCAGATAGTCTCCTGATTATGAGTTTATGGAGCCACATGGCCAGTAGCCATCTACAAAGACTAAAATTGATGATGCATCTGCATCCTCTTTGCTTTAGTGCTTTGAGCAGAGCTGGTCACTTCTGATTTTGTCTAAATGCAGCGTTTGAAGCTCAGTGTGGGAGGTGGAAAGAGCAGAAGGGATGGCTGGGTTTTAGTTGTGGTGGAATTTCTCTTCTCTGTGTGTGTGTGTTTTCTTTATTAATGCGTGGTTTGAGGTCTCTGAGCAGTTTCACCAGAGCTGAGTGCCAAAAGGAAACCTGAACATAGCAGCATTAGTGGAGTGAGCAACTCATCAGAAAGCAGAGCTTTGCACAGATAGTGCTTTGCATGGGTCTGTGGTTACCCCTGCAAATGCTCCCTTCCACTGGTAGCTTGTGCATCCTGTAGTGTATCTCCTTGAGGACTGACTGCATCTTCCATCACGTGTGCTGTAAAATACAGTTGTCAAGTTGGCAATGAGCTTCTGTGCTGTGTTTGGCAGGCACAGAGGTTAAAAATTCTCCAGAGTTCAGTAATAATATAATTGCATTTCAAGATTTCATCATGTTTAAGGGTAAAAAAAAAAAATTTTTTTTTTTTTTTTTAATACTTAGAGCCAAAAAAATAATTCCTAGCCCAAAAGGCCAGTGATTATTTCATTGTCTGTTTTTTAAAAACTTTTGGGAATAGATGCCATATGCTTCTAGGCAGAAGGAAGAGGAATGGAAAATTCTGGGTTTATGTTCATGCATAATACAGATTTTCATATGGTCATTCTCTCCAGCTGCTGCTGGACCAGAGCCTGTTGCCACCACCGCCAGGCTGAGAATAAAGCATGTAACACAAATACACTCTTCCCCAGCTATTTTTGTAATTTCCCTCATCCAAGAAAACACAAAACCAGTCCCTACCTCCCCTTTTTCCTCCTCCTGTCCCAGGATGAGTCAGAAGCAGTTCTCATCTTACAGTTTTCATCATCCCTTCTCTTTAAGCAGTAGCAAACACAAATGATAATTAATCTTTGCCTGACCCCATTCAAATCAATTCCCCTCAACTACCAGTCATCCTTTATAAGTATATTCGTCTTCCTACAGATGAATCAAAAGTTAAACCCTGCTCCAGCCTCTCTGCCGTCCTCTTTCAATCAACTTCTGTCTTTTCAATTGCCATGTTCATTTCCCAGTGACTGTCCACCAGGGGCCAGCCTGCTGGCAGGGAGGAGAAAATATCTTTTCTACATGTAGGAACTGCACAGTTGATAGCAAAACTGGCAGCACTGTGTGTGTGCTCTGATCTTTCAGTGGTGCTTTAGGAAGCTTGGGATGGACTTATTCTAATGGCATGTAGTGATAGGACAAAGGGGTGATGTCTTTAAACTAGAAGAGAGTAAATTTAAATTAGACACTAGGAAGAAATGCTTCACTGTGAGGGTGGTGAGACACTGGCACAGGTTGCCCAGGGAGGTTGTGGCTGCCCCATCCCTTGCAGTGTTCAGGGCCAGGTTGGATGGGGCTGTGAGCAGCCTGGTCTGGTGGGAGGTGTCCCTGCCCATGCAGGGGGGTTGGAACTGGATGATCTTTAGGGTTCCTTCCGACCCAAACCATTCTGTGATTCTAGGGGATTGCTCAGAAATTACTGCAAAGGCACAGTCCTCCAAGTGTCAGAAATGTTCTTTGACCAAAAATGCATATACTATTAACTGCGGTATTACAGTTGTTTGTTTGTTTGTTTGGGGTTTTTATTAGTGAAAAGTGCATGAAGTGCACATTATTCATGGAGAGAGGGGGGTGTCTAATATTGGGCTGATTTTGGTCTTGGTTGGTATTGTTGGGGTTTTTTGGTATTTTTTTCAAAAGCAAGCTAGATACTGAAAATCAAAAAATTGCAATACTTTGGGCAGCTTCCTTTCCCTTTTGCATAGTACATTTGGATATACAGCTAATGGTTGAATTGTAACTGTGAGGTAGTTTCCAGGATGTCTCTGATTCACTCTAACCAATATCTCAAATTGTCAGAGCTATTCTGAAACTCATTCACTTTTTTAAAAACAATGAAATTGCAGTTATTGATTGGGAACACTCACTATTTAGTAAGAATACAGCTGGGAGTATGGCTAAGGCTGAAATGGAGCTACTGAAAGGAAGGGAAAATCCTCACAACTTTAATTATTAAGAATTAAGAAATGTTTAAAAACAATTAATTTTACCTTTGTTTTTGGTAGGATTTTGCTCTTCTTCCATCTTCTCTCTTTCCCAAGATAATATTTGCATTAATGCACAGCATCTTGGGACACTTGTTGTGGCAAATAAGAATTGTTCAAATCCTCTTACAGCCTAAAGCTGTTAAAAAAGATATCTGTCTTCTTATTCAAAATAGCTAATACAAAACACTATTAACTCAGAGGTGTATTCATTTTTCTTGGTTAAAATATCTGATTTTTCTCCTTGAATATTTCTTCTAGTCCTCTGCCCACCTGAAAGCCCCTTCTTAGAGGGGGAAAACATTATTTTGTTTAGTTTTTTTCCCCTCAAAACTGGGATTGCTGAACTTTGGAAACAGTGCTAGCATTTTTATACCCAGTTGAGGCCTCCTTCTCTGACCCTCTGAGGAATGTACCTTTTATACCAGTGGCCTTTTCTATAAATGGAAAGGCTCTGGGTTTGTGTAGAGCAAGGTGAAAAAAAAACAAAAAAACAAACAACAAACTAGTGCTGGCACTCAGTGTTCAGTTTACATCATCTGTCCTCTCCTGTGGTGAGCTCTTTGACCTTACCTCCTAGAAATGAGCAAATGCAAGAATGTGAACGTGCCTGTGGCTTGGGCTTAAATCACACTCTGTCCTCAGCCACTGGAGTTTCCTACAGCTCTGGCTCCTACCTTCAGATTATCCATATGCTTTCCTGGCTTGTCCAGAATGCCAAATTAATTTCCCCAGCCAAATGCAGTAGTTCGGTGTTACTAATTTTACTAACAGATTACATTTGGGCTTGTCACATCTTTCCAGAGGGTGAGTGAGGAACAGGACAGGACTTTCACAGAAGGTGGTCCTGGGCTGGTACCCAAGTCCTCACCAGTCTATGGGGATGTCTGTTTGCCCAGGGCATTGATACTGGGACTTGCCCCCTGCTATCTCCTCAAGCTCTGTCTCTCCAAGAATGTAGTTTGAAGCCTCCAGCTCTTTAAGTCAGAGAGAGAGAACGTTTCCTGATGGACTGGACTGGATGATAGCACTGTTTTTCTCTTATTTTCCTCCTTCTCTGTTTTCCTTCTTTCTGCAGTGTGTTTTCCCCCTGTGCTTCAAGAGATTTTCCTGTCATCAGGACAGTGAAAATCTTGCTGCTATGTTTAAAAAGAGATCAAATTTTCCCTATTAGTATCTGGCAAAGTATCTTGCATGTCTTCTTTTAAATAACACATCAGTTCCTTTGTAGTTGTTTGGAGTCACCAGACTTTTTCTTTCATTCTGCCACTGTCCCCCACAGTGCAGGGTCTAATCCCACCCTCCTGTAGTCAGTGGGAACATTCTTCTTGGTAGCCTTTGGGTCAAGTCCAGAAAATTTGCAGACCGTATTTACCAGGCTTTACCTAGGTCATCTATTCTAACTGGCTCAACACTCTCCTAAAGTATTGCAGATTGCTTTAAGCCTTGCTTTCTTTTTTCCTCTTCATCAAATGTTTGGAAAATTAGACTGTAAAACCATAGCACGATCTTTTTAAAGACTAAATGGTACCAGCAGATACTAGCTTAGAGCTACTGTGCTACTTGGAACAGAATCTGCCTTTGCTAATGGTTCAGGTTGAATAAAAGATCAAAGAAAAAAAAAAACCAATAACATGAATGTTTCTCTTTACTCTTTCATCCTTGATATCAGTCCCACATCTGAATTCTTCAAGAGAGAGTTTCTTGCTTTGATAAATTGCATAAGCTGTTTCAAGACAAAATAATTAAAAGTCAAAATAGATAAAAATATGAGGTTTCGGTCATGAGATCAAGAAAGTGTTTATGGACTACATCCACTTTAATTTAGGTCATATTGTGCTTAGATTTATAATCTGGAGTCTTGCTAGACATTGGCAAAAAGGAGCACGAACTCGGGGAAGCAGAGGAGAAGTGCTGTGCTGTCCTCAAGCAGATGCTATTTTGGGTGATGCAGCATTGCCTCCATCATTCTTAATTCAGTTGCTGTTCTCTTGGGGTGTCTGAAACATTGAACCACAGCAGTCTGGAACAAACCCCTCCTGTAATTATCACCTATCACAATTTTTAATCTTCCATGACCTTTTTTCCCTTACTTTGCTTTAAGATCTCCATCCTAGTCTGAGCATATGAACTAGGAAGAGCTGACCTGACCTCCCCTGCTTCTTTACTCCACTGCTATACTGAGCCTCAGTTCCTGTGCTTGCTGTGACCTGGACCCCTGGTACAGCTCCTGCATTGGACAGCCTTTGCCAAGCTGTGCTTTCCTACCAGTGTTGTTTCTGGTACCTTAGCTCTGATACTCAGTCACCTCTACACTGGTTTTCACTGTGCTGCCCGGGTGTGCCGTGACTTGGCACGGATCCCTCAAAGCACACCTCACTACCAGGCAGGGCTCTATATGCTGGGTGAAGATAAGAGAATCCTATTAGTGCATGTGGTGGGAAGGTGGTGGTAGAAACTTGTAGTGGCATGCAGATGCCTCTGGGGCCCATGAGGATGCTCACTAATTAGGCCACTCCTTGGGCTGTGGTGCACAGGAAGGAACAGCTTGCTACTCTGCTAGTGTAGACAGTTTAAATCCTGTTTTATCCTAGCTATTAGAAGACACAACTATGCCTCAGCAAGGAATACATCTTAATATCCCAGAAAAAAAATGCCTTTGTAATCTCACCACCCACAGTAGCTTTGGCACTTTTAGTATCCAATTAAAAATAAGTCACAATGCAATTCAATTTTAAACATGACCGTGACCTTAATAAGTACCCTTCCCCACAACCACGGGACACACAGCCACTGGTATACATGAATTTGTGTTGTTTTCAGCTGTTTCATGTGTTGGGTCGTTAAACTATATGAGAAAACATGGCTGAACCTAAAGCTAAGCACCCACCTAAGAGTTACAGCTTGTAAGGTGAGGTGGCTGTGGTTAACTACCAGTAATTCACTGAGGATCTGATCATCCTGATGCTGTCTGTGTGCTATTGCAAGCCTGCAGGGTCAGTGAGATATACAGTGGACACACTGGCAAGTTTGTACCACCATAAGGACCTACTTCTCTCCATACATGAGTAGGTGCAGATCTTGGCATCACCCCAGTTATCTGTGCTGGCTTCACAGAGGTAAAAGCAGAAACAAGTGACAAATCCTGCTGCTTTGTGTGTGTGAGTGAAAGGAGCACATCTGCTTAAGGACAGAGGAGCAGCTCTACCTTTTCACAGCTTCTCTGTTGGTGTGTGTTGCAGGGGTGGAGGTGGAAGGGAGAAGGGCCACTGGGGTGGTCCTTGCTCAGTGTTCCTGAGGCTTAGTTCCTTATTTTGCATTTTAGAAGACATTCGTGGCTCACATGGATTAATGGTAGCTCTCCTTACAGCACCTTTATTGTAAACATGCAGTATCTTGCCTACACCCAGAGCAGTTAGATCCTTTCATCCAACAATAGATGTGTGTCACATTCCCTGTCTGACCTGACATTTCATTTCCCTCCAGAATACCTGATGATAGATCTCCCATACAGCTCCCACATGGGCTCTCAATTAGCTTGTGTCTGAGTCACAGCAACATCCTTTTTTTCTGACCTCCATGAAGCAATCCAATCACACTCACCCAAAGAGTCACAGCAATAATTTTTGTCACCCATCACTTACAAGCATGCCTTTCAGTTAATGTCTCTCCAGTATCACCTCTTCCTTCACCATGTTAAATATGAGGTACTTGTCTTTGTTTTTAAGGCCCCATGTCTCCCATTCTTATCTCTGCTGTGAGATATCAGCTCTCACCTCTGTCATCCCATGATGCCAAGTGTCTGCTCATTAGATTTTCTAACAAATGTTTTCATTCCCTTGTTTTTGTTGCCTCTCTTGCTTAGGTGTAATCTGCTATAGAGAACCACATTTTTATTGTTTCCCCTTCAGTTAGGGTGCTAGCACCAACTGCATGGGCCAAGCTAGAGCAAACTGCACCATGGCAGCAGGAATGGAGTTTTTGAGAACAAAGTGATTGCACAGAAACATAGCAAGGTGGACCCCAACGCTGAGCAACGTGAGTCAAGCAGTCCTACAGTCTCATACAGGAGGCTGCTGTTCAGGTGCAGTTATGTGGCTTGTAGGGATTGAGAACTATTTGTAGAATTTTTTTCAGATTGGGTCAGTCTTCTTAAATCTCTCTTTAGTTTACTACAATCTTGATAAAGAACGTGACAGGAGGTAGGTTGTGGATGTGCTGAGGCCACTGCCAAGCATCCTGACTAATGCTGCCTCATTGTTCTGGGATACACTGTCTCCACTCTCATGCCCAGTTTCATGTTGAAAGTGCTTTGGAGCACAGAGCAGCTTTTCACCCTGGTCTCTTTGTAGTCTGGAGCACAGTAAGGTCCCTACCAATATTCATGGTTCTTACTTCTTGTGTGCTTCACAGTCACCTTGTCCCAGGACCTTAATTTTTTTCCAAAATTCTTAATTTTGGAAAATCCCATAGCAAGCAAATGAATGATCTTAACAATTGCAGACCCTGTTCAGAAAGAGAATACGCTTGAGCAGAGAGTGATCCATTTCACAGCTGCATGTATGAGAACTGAGCATTGACAGCACATTGTCAGAGACTCTGGTGATAGCCAAGGGTATCCAGAAGTCTATTTTCCTCCTGTATATTTTAGCTTAGAGTTTGTGTTGCCAATGGTGGCAGTGAAGCCCAAATACTTAGTCCAGCCATGCTGTGTAGTCCTCAGAAACTCTGTTGGATACAGATGTCCTTTCTGATTCCTTGCTCTCAGGCTTCATGCCAAACGTTGCTTTGAAGTCCCTTTCTCACTATATATTGAGCTATAGGTTCTTTTAGCCAGGACACTTGCCATCCTCTCTTAGAAAAGCAGGTTATTTTAAGTTTTTTCTGCCTTCCAGAGCTGTAGAGTTACTGAAGTTCTACAGCCTGAAAAGCCTGGAGCAATGACTTGTGCTAATTTTGTACCATCCATACAGAGCAGTGTGCAAATACATGAAGTCATACATAATTTCAATTATTCAACCTGCTACCTTGGCTCTGTATGGAGAAAGCCTGGATAAATGAAGCTGTAACTTCCTCTCTTCACCTTTATCAGCAAAATAAACACCCAAAGAAGAGCCACAGAAAAAGCAACACCTGTGAATCCTCCTAGGAAGATGTAAGAAGCAGTGCCTTAGGGCACCCCCGACAAGAGGGTGCTGGCTTGTCCCACTGTCTCTGGACCTCACTGCAGAAGGGGTTTCAGCCAGATCATCTCCTGCACTGCTGGCTTTGTGGATCTGCCTGCCCTTTCCCAAGACAGATCTTGAGCACAGGAGCTGCATTTATGTTTCCTGTGGGGCAATGTGAATCCACTGGAGGGAGGGCACTTTGCTGTCCTGCTTCCTGTCGAAGGAAGTCCCATAACCTCCCGTGCTCTCAGAGAAGCCATGGCTGGAGTGGATCCACATGTCCTGGTTCATGTTACAGTGCTAAGTTTTTGCTGTCTTGCTCCCCTCAGCTTTTTCCTGGGACCAAGTAGGTGACACATTAGTCACCTACTAACTAATTTCACTACATGAAATTAGTACTGGGTCTGGATTAACCCCCTGAGAGAACCCTCACCATCTGACTGGGTGGTGAGATTGAAGTGTAGGCCTGCCACCAGGAACATAAGGCTGTTTGTGAAGGTTTTCATCCCACTGTCTTGACCCAATCTTTTGCTGGACAGCTGGGGTTCCATCTTCATTAACTGAACAGTCTTGCTTTTACTGGCTTGTTGCCACTTTGTAGTCCCTGAATAGTCACATCCTAGTGCACAGTAAAATTATTTCTTCCAGTTTCTCTTCAAATGCTATAAAGCAATTGGAAGCTCAGCATGTAGAGTGCAGAGACAAGCTCTGTTTATTTTTTGTTATGAGAAAATTTAAAGCAAGTTGTCATTTATGAGCTGATTTCATAGGAGAGAGAGAAGAGCATAAGGAAGAGTCTTGCTAGTCTTAGCTTCACAATAACCTCTAAAAGACTATACTTCTAGCCAGTTGGTCTCCTTACACAGTTTTTTTGTGTGGTTCTTGCATGTCTGAAGGCTTTCTTTAAGTGCCTTGCTATTAGTGCTTCCTGATAAGTCTGGGATAAAGAGAGCTTTTACCGAAATGCCAGCCGACTCATTGATTTAATGGTCAGTAGCTTTCAAATGCCAAAAGCAGATTCTTTCTGAAATGGTGCAGCTCTGTAGCAGAAATGAGCTAAAGGCTCCAGAGGCACAAATGTAGAGAAGAACAAATATTTATGCTGTGTTGAATGGGAAGTGCACTGGATAGAGATTCCTGCCCTTAGCACTTTACTCTGTTGTTAGCTAATAAAAGGAATTGTTCTGACTCCAAAGCAGTTTATACCACACAGTGTGGAAGGAGGTTGTTTGGGGTTTTTTTGGTCCTGTCTTCCAGGAGAGGAGAATTACAAGATGTACAAGACACTGAGGACTGTATTCCACTGAGCAAAAATGGAAAGTCCTATACTTGAATGTGTTTGCTTTTCTTGCAAATAATGTGCAGATTCATTGTCATCGTCCAAAAGGATAAATTGGTTGTTGGGAGGATTTATTTTCCCTACACAATGGTTCTATTGCTCCTTGGGATAAGGAGAGGCTTTTGTGGTGAACTTCACATTCCTACTGGCATCCAGCCTGGCTTATGCAGCTACAGGTAGAGCTGGGGCTTTTACTGCTGTGGTGGTGTTTTTAATCCTGATCTGCAGAGATGGGTTTTGAGAAGTGGCTAAGAAGCAGTGACTGAGCTCTGTGTTTCCAAGTTGCAGGGGCTGTGTCCTGGAGCTGGGAACTCCAAGTAAACTTCTAATTTTCATTTTCACAGTCAGCAGTTCCTTATACAGCCACCAAATGGTTCTTTAGGTGGATGCTGGTAACACACAGTACTGTGTAGTGATCCCTCCTGTTTTCAGGATGCACTTCAGAAGCAGCGTGGGTTGTATTTTGTCTTTCACCCACACTTGGAACTCAACAGCTGCAATTAAACCAGAACAGGACATTACCACTGATTCCAGTGGTACTAAACTTCTTTTGTGAAGGTGGTGAAATAATGCTATGAGTGTCTGTAATGATTTCTTCTGAATATCCACTTAATTCCTTCAGCCTTTTTAAAAGAACTGGCTAACTGCATTGGAAAGTAAAGCTCTTCATTGTGCAGTATTGGTCTCATTGAACATCATATCTACAATTCTTTAGAAGTCAGCTGCTGATAGTGTTAACTTTTCAACTTTCTGAACCATACCAGTGTCCTGGAGAATGGGCCCAGGAAGTACATGCTGGAAGTGTTTATCAAATGCCTTTCTTTTCAAATCTTCTGTGTGGCTTCAAATGCAAAGATGCAGTGAAAATATTTCTAGTTATAAGATCAAAATCGGAAGGTGTGGCAAATGATGGCTGATGTCTTCATTCAAGCTCAAACATGAGGCACTTTGGATGGCTCCCTGGACTTGTGACAAGGTTTGTGCAGAGGTTCTGCAATCCATGAAGCTCTCCTGCAGGTAGAGGACAGCAATTTGTATTTTTGGACAACCTAGCAGAGATCCAAGGAGTAAACCAAGAGGTTTAGTATACAGAGGTGAGGGCTATAGAGCTGCAGTTCCTCCATTGCAGCTAAAAGTCACTAATATACATGTGTGCAAAGCTTCTATCACTTGCAGCCTGTGGGCACAGAAACTGTTCAGTGGGCCAGGAGACTTTTGGCTTAACGGATCATAGCTGTACTTCATGAAGGGCCCTTTCAACACCCAGCTTTATTCACCAGGATTGTTGGTGTGTCTTGTCCAGCCGTGGTGTTTCTTGTGCCAAGGTGTTGACAGGATCCAGGATTACTCTGTAATTCCTAATTAACTGAGCACCTCCTTGTCAGTTTATGCCACAGGCTTGGGCGAGGAAAAAAAGCTGCAACCAGGCTTGTCTTTTGAGTCTGTGTTGAGTGTGAAGAGGGTGACAAACAGCCACCCACGAGATCCCAGCAATTCTTCCAAGTGGTTTTAAGGTGTGAATGGAGGATTTGGAGAAAGTTGTGCCAGAGGAACTGACAGAGAGCAATAGCACCAGGAAGGGGAAAATCCCATGAGACCCTGGGGCTTAATGCTGGCAAGGAATTTGTGCTGAGTGCAGGGAAACTTGGACTGCATGTTTGAGATTTGTTTCATGGCCTGCCCAGCCTTTTGGTCAAAAGCTTTGTGATTAATAAGATAATCGTGGCCTAGTCTGTCTGTTAAAGGAACAGGAGAGAGATTTGTGGTGACTGTGGGTTATCATCCTCCTTACTTGATACATTATATTCAGTTCTCAGACTACCGAGGTGGAAAGGATCCTACTTTGGGGCAGCTGGAACTGCTTTATTCTAAGGCTTTAAAAAGCTATGTGTGTCTTAATAAACTATTACTCATTATTATCTCAGTCCTCAGTTGTTGGTTCAGATCATTTCATTTAAGTAAAATTCCTTGCAGTGTGGAATCAGCTGTAGATTTGGTTGCAAAAATTAGATCTGTCTGAACAGTCCTATGAAGTATGGTGGTGCAGTAAGCAGGCACCACAGAGTTTGCTTTGAGGCCAGGCAGGGAATGCAGCCTGGCTGTGCAGTCAGAAGCCCAGGTGCAGTCCTCGGCACACTTAACCAGCAGAAGAGCAGCACTTCCAGCTGGGTAAATTGATTTTGTTTTCCAGCTGTGTGTGATGTGTTGTTTGAATATAATGCTTTTTTTTTGCTTTTTTTTTTCCTGGAGACTAGAAAGGGAGCTGTCCTGTCATTTGCCCTGCAACACTAGAAGAAAGCCTGGGCGAGCACCCATAGCTTTCAGCCTTTTCAGGCCCTCACGTTCCAGAGCACATGTGCAGACAGCAGAAAACTGCTACTAGGCTGAGATTTGTGTGCTAGCCGTTTCATCCTCTTCTTAACAAGAGCCAAACCTTTGTGGGAGGATGGTGGCCATGAACACTGCTTCCCTTTGAGCATGGAGGTGGTGTTCTGATGAGGCAGTGCTCCGGTGAATTCTTTCTTTGTCCACCTAAACCAGACCTTCCTCCTCTCAGAAAGGAGGCAAGCAGCACTGCTCTGGCTCAGTTACAGCTTCTCTGGGGCTGTTACACAAATATGGCACAGTCTCTTGGCTGAAAGTGTCAGAAAGTTTACACTTGCCCATGGAGAAAGCAGGGCTGCATGGAAGAGTGATTTAGCAGCAGAGAAGTAAAGAGCCTCTGGAAAGGTCAGATAAAGCTGTAATGTCACTGTCACAGCCACAAAGAGATAAAATTGCCCATTTGTTTTTTTTTTAGTATCTGTCATTTATGTGGTTGTGGTAGCCTCGACATTTACATTGCTAAAATTGCTCAGTGGCTCAAGTGCCTTATGACTGTTTTCTTGCAGCAAAGAGCTCTCTAAATCTGTTTTCAGAGGTGTCAGGGCACTGCTGCTTTCCAAGCCGGAGCATTCCTTAAACTTGAAAATGTTGACTTATTGTCCTGCTTCCCCAGGCCTCAGGAACATTGCCTGAGCCACTTTGGTACCAGAAAGGTACTGAATTTGGAAAGGACAATGTGAAGAGGAAAGGTTAGTGGTTTGCAGGAACAAAAGCAAAACTTCAGAAAGTGCAAAGAGTACCAGAACGTGCATGTGTGCATGCAACTGGGAGATACCTGGGAGGAGCTTGCTGAAGATTTGGTGCAGGGTCTCCAGCAGTCACCTGACTGTTGTTTTTAGTTAACACATGCCTGGTCAAGGGTTAGTGAATTCTGGAGAAGCACAGACTTTCAATGTTGTGTCAGATAAAGAGTGCATGTACCTGTTAAACCAGGAGTGTAGGTAGGGTTGGAGAGGTTACCCCAGCATTAAACTTCCCTCATATGCTGAGGCAGTGGGACAGTTCATCGTATTTGCTTGCTTTTAGTAATATTTGTTATTCTTTTTATTATGTCACAGATTTAGTGTGGTAGAAATAAAGGTACTATTGTTTGTACAGCACCCAGCACACAAATAGTAAGAGTTGAATTCGGTGTCAGGGATCTTGCTGACGAAGCTAGAGTGTGAAAAGAGCAGGGGACACAGAGCAGTGATGAGAAATGCACGTGTGTACACACAAACACACGTGTGCTTCTGCATCGGGCATCCTGCATTGTGAACACTGAACAAGAGGCAGACCTGCAGGGGGGTCCTGGTGATCCGTTGTGTCCAAAAATGAAATTAAGGCTACAAAAATCCAAGAGCCAGGAAACACATCTCTGTTTGCACCTCTTACTCAGTTACCACAGAAAATTTATGCTGTGAGATGCATATGAAGGAAGTCCAGCTGATGATACGTTTTCATGGTGTTAATTAACAGCAAGTATTTTTCCAGCTCTGAAATTCTCTAAGTCTCAAGATTAGCAGAGTATTTATTTCCTTGTCTTTGGGACAGGGAGTACAGTCTCCAGGTGTCTCCTCCTGCAGACAGCAAGAAAGCTCATCTGCTGCCTTGGAGCAGTGTTTTCAGCTCACGAGTGAAGAGATGGTGCTTTCCACCTGGCAGTGCATTTCTGCCCCCTGAACTGGGATGCACCTCACCCCAGCATACACAAGTGTGGTGTTTTTCTCCTCCCAGGGCCAAGGCCTTGCCAGAAAGGTGGTTGTCTGCGCTCTGCTTTCTGCTTTCAAAATCTTGTTTGCTGGTGACAGGCAGCTCAGGAGGGCTTACTGGCCATGGCAAGGTGATTGCCACCACTATCTGCCACTCAAGGCATGGGGGGAAGAGACTGTACTGCCCAGAAACTGGATGGGGTGAGTGGGTGGTTTCAGTAGGTTTCCCAGAATAACAGATAGGATTCCATGAGTGAAGCCAAGTCAGTAAAAATGGCTCCAAAAAAGACTGCCAGTGGGCAGCAAAAATTTCAGCTATCTCTTCATCTCTTGCTCCCCCTGAATTTTCTGCCATATTTGTCCAGCTTTCTCCCATCTGTCAAATCTTACAGTTTCAAAGCAAGAAGATATTTTACTCCTGTGCAGTATATGCAGCAAATGCAACACACATCTTTTTTCTGATTATTATGTCTTCCTAGATGATTCTCTGGGTTGGTCTGTGAAGAATATAGCTTGTTAATGCCATTGCAATTAACAGAAGTCTTCATAATCCTGCTTTCTTGTAAAATGGCCTGATGCATCCACACTGGGCTGCTGTTCCCATATGCTGTTGTGCTGTTATAGTATCATGCTTATTGTAATTCATGCAGGACCTAACGGTGCCTTGAGAAAATGTCTGCACATTTGGGAGCTGTCTACTGGGAACTGTGTGTGCTATTAACCCTTTATGGTCCATGTCCTTTAGGAGCTGGGGTGCCAACTCTCCCAGTGATGGATAATGGCAACATTTTGCAGAGTCGTTTCCCTTCAGCTCCTCTGAGGTCATGATATGGTGGAGATGACTTCAGCAGAGAAGTCGAGTGCTGGCTCTGGGACTTACTTTTCCACTAAGCCCTCAGTGACTCTTGCAGCAATAAAAATAATCTCACTGATCTGGTTATCCTGCCCAGATTTATAATAATGCATGGTTTAGAAGATTTGTGGTTTGCTTTTAATTTCATATGTGTTTCTTAGAAATGTAGTGCTGGTCAATGTCTTCCATCCTTAAAATGAGCAGAGAGATGCCCAGTTGAGCTATACCAGTATTCTCCATTATTTAAAGCAGAACTTTCTGCTTTTTGGTCTGCTTTGGGCAGATGGAAAACTGAAGTGGCTTCAGAGAAGCCATGCAAGAAATAAAAGTGCAACCTGGTGGCCTGTGAGCTAGATCTCAGGATTCCTCCTCAATTCAAAACATTTTGTGATGCAACACAAGGCCATTGCTAGCTCTAGATGTCTTGCTTTGTCTGCTGTTTTAATATGAGGATGTTCATGGGCATCCACAAGTTTCTAGACATGACTTGCTCTCTTACTTTGGTATGTGAGAATGATGTAGCATTTGAAAGCATTTCTGCTTTCATTTGCCCCTCCAGAGGAGTGAAGGAGAGAACCAAAGAAGTGCACACATAATACAGCACGGGCAATGGATGAAGATAGTACCACCAAGGCCCATTTTCAAGTAAAACTGCTCTTATTTGAAAAGAAACAAAACAAAACACTCATTTCTCGGGGGAATAGCAATATAAGGTGCTTAATGACTTACTCTTTTTTTAAAAAGCTTCCAAATCTGGAAGGAAACCAGGACATCTTGAAAAAAGATATTCCAGGCTTTCACAATATGCGCATCTGTCCAAAGGGCCATTGCCATGGAAGTTTTTCCAGCTGCACTGTTATCCTGCTCCATCCCACAGCCCCAGTGGAGAGTGGGGAGCCCAGCAGCTGTTGAGCAATGCTTTTTTCCAGGAGAGATTCTGCTGTTTGTAGTTGTGTAAGCACAAATGTGAGCAGGTTAGTAGAGGAAGCCCAGCTTCCAGACAATTCAGAACAAGCCCTGAGGCTCCTTGCCATTTGGAGTAATCTTTTCCTTTGGAAACCTGTGCATGGTGTAAGCAGTGGTGAATTCTGAGTTTTTGGCAGGCCATGCTTCAGTATCAGCTGAGTCCTTGCTGCTGTGGTTGCCCAGCAGCCTAAGCTGGCATGACCTCTGTGGTCCACTCCACCCTTCTTCTGGGCCCATGTATGCCACATTTTCTCTTGCAGAGGCTTGTTAGACTCTGCTGAACTGCCACCATACACTAACTGAGTAGAAGAGTAGCCTTTCCAGTTCTGTGCTGGGTCAGTGAGATGAATTGGCTCTGGGAGCACATCTGGGAGAGGGAGGAAAGAAAGATCTCCTTTCCTTGTGGTAGGACTGAGCTTTTGGAGCTGGTCATTTTTTGTGTAACCTCACCCTTCTATTTAGAGAGTGATTGAGGGGTTATCAGTTGGTACAAAGGAAAGGGTTTACTTAGTGTCTTATTCAAACACCATGAAACACATTCATTAGCACTTGGACAAACTTCTCTGCCTTAAAAGAACTGGTTGCTACCATTTGCTCTTCAAACAGTACTTTTGTGTCAAACAGCTTCTGCATCTCCATGGTATGCTATATAATTCACCTGTTTAAGACCATGCCATCCTAATATGTCTGAGGTGTTTTATATTTGCTTCTTGTCTATTAAACATCAAACGGTAATGCTTGCTTTTCTCTTTCAGACCTGTTCACATGGTGCTCTTTTTGATAATCCCTGCAGTCACACCTCTTAGATCAGGTGGTCTCTTTCCTGTCAGTGCCCTATATGCCCATTGTTCAGAACAGGGGCTGACAGATTTCAACCACAGAAATGTCTTGTCATCAGTTGTGGTGAAATTAATTTCTCTCCTTTGAAAGATCCTTTTACCCTGAATCCTTGTACCCTGACCACTTGAGGTCAGAAAGCATTTCCAAAAAGAGTTTAACCCAAGTGCCACTTGCTTTGTTGTAATGTGTGCAATTCATACTCATATTATTACTCCAGTTGTGGTGCATACTAACATAGACTGCAGAGTGACTGTGATCTCTGTCATTGAGGTTGTTGCAGTGGGAGTCTGGGACTGTGCTGGACAGTACTGTCACTATGTAGTGTTTACCTGATCCTTTCTAGGGCATGCGCTTCTCTCAGGATGAGCAACAGCAGCATTATCCAGAAAGCATTTACTCCTTTGTGCAAGGGGGCACGGGAGCTGGGACAGTCAAGGAAGGGAGGGATGCTTAGCAGCAAGTCAGTGAGAATGGAAGAAGCAGGAGAGACACGGCTGGGGTGTGGGTTATGCAGCTGAGGAGCTGGGCATGTTATCCCTCTGTGTTAGTGGAAGGGCCACAGTGTTTGCTTGGGATGGAGCAGACCAGAGCAAATGGCCGCAGAAAAATGGTCCTTTTTTGTCAAGCACCTGTTTAGAGATGAGAATATCTGGAATTTTGTTTTCTGTTCTCCTTCACGTTATGTTAAGATGCATCATCTAACACCATTGGAGTCTGTAACAATCAGAACACTTGGGATGCCTTAAAGTCAGTTTCAGGGTGTTCTAAAGCAAGCACAGAATGTAAGGGCCTCTCCAGAAAATCAGACATGCTGGAGCCTTGAAGTGACTGTTTCTCTTAGACTCCCTCTGTCGTAGGAACACCGTACAACTTATGTACACATTTAGGTACTAGCACTTGTGCTTTGGAAGGAGAGTGGGTAGAAAGTTTATAACCTGAGAAGCATTTAATTTGTGTCATGGCATTTAACAGCATTGCTTTGGTTCTGAACTGTTGTTTGGCTTCTGCGAAGATTACTGACCGATTTTTGCTTTGCTTCTTTCCTGTGTTTTAGACATTTACAGCATGGTGTAATTCTCACCTTCGCAAGGCTGGAACACAAATTGAGAACATAGAGGAAGATTTCAGGGATGGTCTTAAACTCATGTTACTTCTGGAAGTCATTTCAGGTGAGAGAGGTTCTGTGTGGTATTTTTGTGTGTCCTGACCATCTCTATTCTGAAATCTGTCCTCCCTCTTTCTCACAAAATAGGGCTGTAATGCTGCAGATTTTTCTGGAATAGAAGAACAGCTGCTCTCTGATTCAGAACAAATTTCTCCCTGACAAATATCTTGTCTCCAACAGTGACCATTAATGTGCTTTTGGAATGTACTCCAAGCCTCACGGCCTGTGCAAGCTGCCCATTGCATTCCTGCTCCCGCTTCTCGGCTTTGCTCTGCCTGTCAGGAATGCACAGCCTCCTGTGAAGGCTCAGGCAGCAGCTCTTGCTGCTTGGCAGGGCTGACAAAACAGCTCTGGGAAGAGTGTGGGAATGGTGCACTGGCAAATCATACCAAAGCCACATGATAGTGGGAATAGGACACAAGTTATTGGAAGAGGGGAGTCAAACCCGTAAATCTTCTGTGTCATTCAGTTTCAGCTGTGACTGAAGTTTTTCCATTCTAGTTTCAATGGAGTTCAGTGCTCAAGCCTTCAGGGGAAAAAAAAATCCCAAAGAAAAGCAAAATCCCAGAAAACCCCATCTGAAATAAAAACGTGGCATGAACAATTAGGTCAGATTTGTTTTCGCTCGCTTTCACAAATGTCCTGCTACTTGGAAGATCTCTCCCAGGGACTATTTCATATAAGCAGTAATTTCTATTGATGTGCTGATAAATACCTACGTCAAGTATTGTGGGAGGCACCGAGGGGGAACTAAGCTGTATGTTGTATGCTCACAGACTTTCTTTTGATGACTTTTGAACCAGTAAGAGCAACTCAGGGAATTGCACTCCTGACCTTGGTGGTACATTTTCCAATAAAATTGCCATAATAGGAGCACTCAGGCTGCCTGCCCTCTGGCCCTCCTTTCCTGCTCTCCCTCCTGTTCTCCCTTCTTTGCTCCCTCTCTCTCCTTTCTCTTTGCCAGCACCTACAATGATGCTGTCAGTATGTATGTTTCTCAAAATTTATGAATATAGTTTAAAACCTTGGGGTTTTTGCTCATGCTGGTGGTTAGGAGGGATCAGAGTTCAAAGTATTATCAGATCTTTGTAGCCTGCAGTTCCAGTAAGAAACAAAGTAGCAGAGTCCTGTTAGTTCATTTTCTGTATTGATATTCCCTTGCAGAGGAAGGGCTGCAGCCTGGAAGCTGGGACAGGTGGGTCTTGGCAGCTTAGTTTCTAATTGTTGAACTGGAAGATAGGGGAGAGAATCATGAAACAGGGGAGGGTGAACAAGGCTTGGTGCTAAAGCAGGGGTTCTCATCACACTCTGTTTAATTTCCTTGCTTCATCTCCCACTCTTCCTCTCCTGTTGCCCTTTGGGATCCCTCTGGCAGGGCCTGTTTGACCCCCTCCCCATGGCTCCTGCGTGTGGGTCTGGCATTTCCCCCTGCTGCAGAGGGGTTGTGTGCCTGCAGTCTGCTGCTCAGTGACCAGCAGGCAGAGCCCTGGCAGCAGCTGTGGGCTGCAGCCCCCCAGAGGCTGTGGTCCTGCACACATCAAGTCTGAGACTCCTTTCCTTAGAGACAGCAGAAGCTAGAAATGCAGTTCTCCTGGGTACAGTGGCGTAAGAGGAAAAATTTAGCACCGTGTTTTTGTTTTGGTTTTTTTCCATTTAATTTTTATTATTGGTGTGCTTCCATTTCCAGATTCTAGCCTTTCCTCTAAACTCTTGGCTTACTCCACACCTTCCTCTTCCCATGTTTTGGAGGGACTGCGGAGCTGCTGCCTGCAATTCAGCACGGGCAGGGTTGCTCTGAGGCATTCTGCTCTTTTCCTCTAACCTGGGTGATGGTTCTAAATTCCTTCAGCTGTGAAAGCACTGGGCCAGGCTGGCTGAGAGTTGTACAGAATTGAGCACCTCCTCCTCCTCTGCCTGGCCAAGGTGTGTGAGAGTGAGGGACCACTGTCTTCCTCCTCCACCGTGCTGCCATGTGAGGAAGGATGGAGCCTGAATCAGGGATGCTGCTGGAGACCCTAGGCTGGGAAAGGGCTGTGCTGCTGGGACACCTCTGTTTCAGGGCAGACCCTCCTGTATGTCCTTGAGGACACTTCACTGCTGAGCAACTGAGGCACATAGGAAGCCATTTTCTTGTCCAATGTAACTTCCCAAAGTATGGAAAGCAGTGATGTTCTTCAAGAGGAAGGTGCCTTGGTTTTACACAGCCCAGTACCTTTTGGTTGTGAGTTGTGCTGTTGGTGGATCCCCTTCCAACCCAGCCAGAGTCCCTTGGTCCCCCAGCCACTTTGTGGTTGGAGAGGCTCCACAGGCAGTCCTGGAACTTCCTCATTGTGGGTACTCTCCTGCTGGCATCCATGTGGGAAGTAATAGTGACCACCCTCCCCTCCAGAAATTGCCCCAAAAGATACACTTTAATTTTTAATCACATGTATTTCCTTCCCCTGACAATATTGTTTTAAAAATAATACTACAAGACTGGAAAAGGCTAAGCTCACATCTTGTACTTTATTTTAAAAGTTGTAAAGCTCTGCCCCCCCAGAAAAACAAAACAAAAAAACAAAACAAAGCACCCAAAAAACCCAGAAGGAATGACTAATTGAAACTTTCAAAACAAATTTGCTGTAAACAACTTCAATGCTAACACTTCCTTGCATTGTTTGGCTTTTAAAGTACACCCTTGGGCTAGTGCATAAGAATGAGAGAACAGGAGCAAGCAGCCCATTTGCATTTTTTCAGCTGGGATGAGTACTGAGAAATAAAGCAATGGTGCAAATGGCTGAAAGTAGAACATATTTCTAGTAGGCTTCCCTTTTAACAGTTGACATCGCTAATAATGTACGGCATGGAATCAGATTAAATTTTTCTCTGGAAATCTAAATTTGTAATAATGTCCAAGTCTGAAGGAAATAGCCATCAGGTTTGGGGACTCTTAAAGTTTGGTTTTTTTTTTTTAATGTATTCTAAAACAAATGTCCTATTGTGGTATTTGTGAGGGAGAGAGACTGCAGTTTTGCAATCACCATCAACTGTTTGAGGATCACGTTGCTGTCAGAGGGAACAACCCTGCCCTCAGCAGCCCCAGGGAGAGCAGTTCAGATGCTCTCCCTTGTGTTGGCAGCACACATCATGTGACCACAAGGTGAATTGGATCAGCTTGCTGTTCCAGCTGAAACCTAATCTCTTCTCTTTATTTTTCTTTTTGCAAGACTAGTTACAGTCACATCAGCTGAAGAAAATGGCTATTTTTTATCTGGGGCAACCCATTTGTTGACATTTGGCAGCATATGTCTGCTGAAGTCTATTGTGAAACTGCATGTAAAAAAGTCATTGTCAAACTGTCACAAAAATTGCTTCCACCTTTATTTAGAATGCTGAGCATTACCCAAATGGAAAAAGAAATCAATGTACCATGGCATGTACTTGAGACTCCATTAAAGCAAAGGAGATTTTTTTTAATCTATGGAGTACCAAAATTACATTTTATTTAAATTGTCAGATATAAGTGTTTCATTTTCAAAGTGAATCTGGTTTTATCCTTAAGCTTGAGAGCAAGAGAAACCAGCCTATTAGAATCACTGAACTCTTAAAAAGGATTTTCAGACTTTTTTCTTTGTAGGGCACAGCTATGAAGATAATCTATTTTTCTCCCTTGTCTGTTTTCTTCACTCCTTTGTTAGGAAACAAGGCACATCCAATTTTAGTATGAAAAAGAATTCTTTAAAAAGTACTTTCCTTTCTCACTCTTAAGCCCCAAAGATTTTGAGTCAGCTCACATAGACTTAAATATTCATATTCAAGATACTGCAGGAGACTTTTGGAACTGTATTGGTCAGGTGACTGATTACTTGCCTAGACTTGCCCATTTAATCTCTCTTTATTATCTCATAACTTCTTATGTTTTTCAAAGTGCAAAGCCTGCTTGCATTTTGTTTATATCTTTTTTTGTACTCTGGAGCTTGTGATCTGAAAGCAGCTGTTCTGTTCATTTTTTGGTGTGGTGAGTGACATAAAGCTGGTTCCTGGCTGTCCCATCTGACTGTATTTCCAGTAGAGGTTCCCTTCCAAAGTCCACTTGTCTGTCCAAGCTTCAATTTGCTGACTCTGCTTGTTGTGCTTGTGTTAGTAAAAGTAAGCTGTGAACACAGTTGCAGGCAGCCTATGAGGAAGGGCATGACTGCACTTAATGCAACTCCTTCAAATATATAGTGTCAAAGTGCTTTTCCAAATCTTCCAGCTTTGCTGCAGCCAGGAACTGGCCTTTGTCCTAAGACTCATTTCTGTCAGAGATTTACCTGCTCTTAGCTCAGAACTGGGCTGCTTCCCTCTCTCTGCCTCATTATAAACACTTAATATATATACTACTGTTTAAGAGACCATTTCATAGAGCTAGAAATACAGCAGCCATAATAGAAAGGAGTTGAGGTGAGAGTCCTTACAGTTCTAAAGCCACTTGCCAAAGAAGTGATTTTATCTCCTGATACAGGCAGTTGTGGCCCATCAGTGCAGAGGCTGGGGTGATACAAGGTCTGTATCCTGGCTGGGGAAGAGAAAAGGCAAGATACAAGATCACCCTCATATTTGACTGTAGGGTTTTTCAAGGAGAGATTTGCTTTGTAAATTGAGTGTTGTCGATGCTGGAGAGGACCTCCTCACCTGTCTTTTTGGTGGAGGGAAGTTTTTGTTGTTTCCAGACATCATTATCTGTGGTTAATGGTAGGGAGGTTAGTTTCACTGCCTAGCTCAGTGTGATTTTGAAGGACCTTTTCACCTTTGACACAAACCTGCTGCGGAAAGGACATAGTATTGACAGTTCTGGCAATTAAATTACCTGGGGTGCAACAAAAAGATACTTTTCTGTCTGATTCTTTCTGGGATTCTTAAACACTGAGTGTGACTGTCCTGCATTCACTGTTGAGGAAGGTTACAAGGAGGTCTGCCCTTTGCCTGGCTGAGCAACAGAAGCCACCAGCATGGGGGCTTTTTTTTTTTTTTTTTTTTTTTTCTCTCATTAGGTGAACGTTTGGCTAAGCCTGAAAGAGGTAAAATGCGAGTGCACAAAATATCCAATGTGAACAAGGCCTTGGATTTCATTGCCAGCAAAGGAGTCAAACTAGTATCTATTGGAGCAGAAGGTAAAGAAATGAGTTGATTTGTCTGGGCCCAAGCTGTGTTTTGCCATTGCCTTTCCCCAGCAGCTGCATGTCATATCCCTTCATGTTTCCCTTGCCCCTTACCATGGCCTAGTAAGATGGAAGAAAAAGGGGAGATATTAGGCCTTTATTTTCGATTTGTTTCCCACCTTTATACCAGGCTGCCCAACCTGATTCTAATTTGGGACAATTGGTCTGGCCCTCCTGTTTTTCTCCTGAGTCAAAGAAAACATTGAGCAGCTGCCTTTATTTAGCTTGTTGCTGAGCTGCTGGGAGAAGATCCCCTGTTGCTGTAGGGCATCCCATGTGCAGTCACCATTACAAGTAAACTACCCTAGAAATTCCAATTCTCAGGGCTTCCAGGCTTCTTGTTGTGCACTCCAGAAAGCTGGGTGCTCTGTCTGGAATTCTGTGTACTGATGTGCAGATCCAACTGTAGATAGCACCAGGGTTGCCTTCAAGATAAACTTGTGGATCATGCAGACAGCAGGGAGTTGTATAGGATTGTTGTCTTTTTAGCAAAGATGGTGGGTGTTTTGCAGATATGTCACCTAAGACCCAGGAGGGCTTGCAGGTTAGTAAGATAGTTTACTCTTTTATAAACCTTACCAGCTTGTCATCTGGTTTGTTTTCTCATGACACTTGTTTTCCTCTGCTCTGAACCTGTTTGTGAGTCCTGCCCATGGACTCATGTTGTCACTGTTGCTGTGGAGACACTGCTTCTGTGGTATTTCTAGGCTGGTCTTTACAGTGACCACAGAAAATGACAGAGGTTTGCTATCTCCGTATTACAGATGGAAATACGTGGTTTCTCCAGGGAAACTCATGACAGAGCCAGGAAATGAGCCAGTGATACAGTTCTGGATAAGCATTCCTCCTCCTGGGGGGTCATGGAGCTGCAGGGCTGAGCCCAGGCTGTTCTTAGCCCTGATGGTCAGAGCAGTGCCATCATGCTGTCATGAATTTTGGCCTTTCTGGCATGCTTTTGGGGAGATCCCCAAAACATGTGCTCGTCCTGTGGTCCTCTTCTTCTGTGTCAGAATACCTCAGCTGCTGCAGGTGTTTCTTTGACTTACTGAGACCTTTACCTCAATATTAAGTTTATGGAGACTGTGTAACAATTGTATAAGTATCCAGGAGCATTGCAGACACTTCCTTCCTGTGTTTGGTATTTAAGAGCAAAATACAAGAGGTGGATGGCTCAATGATGTTGATATTTTGCGTGCAAATATTTGCTTCAGTTTTCTCAGTTTTTTCCCACAGGAGCAACCTGAGGAATTTGCTGGCCCTGAGTACTCTTTGTGTAGCACAAATACATATCTAAGTTAATTTTGTGCCCTTACAAAGAAGACTGATTCATCTTGTATCTGATACAGTAGTCTATAACTATAAGAGACCCTTTCCAAACTGGAAGCCAGAGGTCTTCTACTTTAAGACAGCTCCTGCTGTCATTTGGATCTTGGAAAGACATTTAGATCCTTCTGGGAGTCTAGAGTGTGCATGAAACCTATCTTCCCTGCACTAATCCTTTTTTTTAAAACTTTTTTATTTTTTTTTTTTATCTCGTCTCTTCTTCTGAATCATCTGTGACTGTACCCTCACAGCATTTAGAAATCATTTGCAAGTAAAATGGTCTGTGACCAAAGATCTCCAAGGCCCAGTTATTCAGTGTGGCTTCGTAGCAGTTACCCTGTTCAGAAACAGGCTCTGAGGTGCCATTTTATGGCAGAAACCATGACAGTCTGAACACTGATCCTGACCTCCCCTCCCAAATGTTCCTGGCCTTGTAAGTGTGACTGCAGCGTGGGCTCCCTCATCCCAGCCCCTGCCCATGCACCCAGACCAAGCCCAGGCCATTCTGGTTGTCACCAGCAAACATAACCTGCTTCATGGGCTTCTGCCCAGTCCATCCAGGTGCTTGGTATACAGTAAATCACACATCAGCTATAAAAATGGGCTTTTACTTTGAAAAAGTAACAGCAGTAACTTTATCTATGGAAGGGATTACAAACCTTCCTGGAGCATGAATTTTAAGGGCTTACTTTTCAGACTTTTAAGAAGACATCATGCAGCAGCAAAATAATGGAGGGTGAACCAAGGAAACAGAATAATCAATGAGGTTAAGAGCTGCTTTTTACAAGCATCTTTGACTATTAAAAATTCAAAATTATTTTAAACATCTTGGTTTAGCCAGAGTCCATAGGATCAAAGCAGTTGAGGCGTACAGCAGATCTGTGTAAATCTGGATCAAGGAAGGCTTTAGCCTGGTGAAGTTTCCGAATAGTTTTTCATCTGCTTTTAAATCTCACTGTCATCTGACACCTCAGGAACCTTCTTTTGCTGTAATAGATTCCATACTGGTGTCAAATGCTTCTGAGATTTAACAGATTGACTAGGTCAAGTATGTGCCCCCAGGACTGTTTTATTTACATCTCTAACCCTCACAGAAAGTTGCTGCTCCCTTAAACAGATGTGGCTCAGTTCAGGATAATGGTAACTTTGGATAAACAGATCCCTGTTCTCACCTGTGCAAGTGAAAGACGAAATAAAGCTTAAAATTCTGCAGAACTGCAGAAGTCCCATCTGAACAAAACACCAGGCAAAGCAACTGTAAATTTGACGGTGCAAAGAGGGGGGGAGATAAGGTCTTTCCACGGCAAGGACTGAAACGTAGTGTTAAATTTGTCCCTGTCTCCTGCCTGCTCACAATTACAGAGCTAAGATGCACCACCCCATCATCAATGCCAGCCATCTGTCTGAAATCTGGCAGGACCATCATTATCAACATGTGTTCTGAAGACAGGGGCATCATGGATGCTCATCCTATTTTTTATTTGGCTTTTGTTAGGATAAAGAAAATGAGCAGCCTTTATTTTATGTCACCATTGTTGTTCTGTGTGTCATAATGCCATCCTGCCAGTTGGTCATCCCCTGTATCTCCTCTTATTCATGGGGTAACCAGAGCCTGTGCTGTCATGGGCAACTCAAAAGTGGCTTTGGGGGAGGGGTAACAATTTCTGTAGCATTGATTCTGCTTCTGACTACCCAGGTCAATGTAAAACAGTGAGCTTAACCATTTTTGCATTTTTCAAAATGAGTTCACGCATTTTAAAACGTGATACCATTTTAAAAGCCCCATCCGTGTGGCCAGCCAGTCTTGCTCCCACAGACTGAGCATTGGCTAAGCCCTTAATTGACTGCCAAACAGATGAATGAGAGTGCAGTGTAGATTGTTTGGTTTGTTTGTGGTATTTGCTACAATAATGGGAGCTGGGTGGAAGCTTATTCACTGGTGCAAAAAATTTTGTTCCAGTGGATGCAGATACCTCATCAGCTTTACCCAGCAACTGATCCACCCCCACACTGAACAAACCTCACATTAATAACATGTTCTTGCTGCTGCTGTTCAGACAACAGCTGCTGATGGTGGAGGAAGTGACAACCCTTGCAGAGGTCCTGCCTAGGAGAGAACTTGGAAAGCACAGTCAGGCAGAAGACCTACTGTCTGACTTTTAAAAAGTGAACTGATCTCCCATTACTGAGCCTTACTATTATCAGCAGGGAACAAACACAGCATCTTTAATTAAACATTTGGTGGTTATGGCTTTGAAGTTTTACATTCAGCTTTTTAACAATTCTTACAGAGTTTCTTCCTCATCATCACCAAAAAGCAGAAGGCTTCATGCAAACCTGTTTTGCAACCATGCTTTTTCACTTTTGTTTCTTGGACATATTCCACTCTATGAGAAAGAGACTTGCAGCAGCTGAAGGGATTCTAAAGGAAAAGGAGGATGGCATTGGGGAATGGAGGAGTGGAAAACTGAGTGACTGAGACCGAAAGAGCATATGGCTTTTCTGATCAGGCCGGCTGACTTTGTAACCAAATTGCCAGGAGAGTATTTTTTTAGTCTAGAAATGAAGAATACTTTCCTAATTCTAAAAAAAAAATAAATAAAAACAGTCTTGTCAACTCTGTTTAAAAGAGAAAAAAAAGAAGACAATTACTGGGGATGATCACAGCATCACAGAATCATCCAGGTTGGAAAGGACCTCTGAGATCATCAAGTCCAACCCTTAATCCACAGCCACTGTGGTTACCAGATCATGGCACTAAGTGCCACATCAGTCTCTTTTTAAAAATGTCTAGGGATGGAGAATCCCCACCTCCCTGGGCAGCCCATTCCAATGTCTGATCACCCTCTCTGTAAAGAATTTTCTCCTAATATCCAACCTAAACCTCCCCTGGCAGAGCTTAAGTCCATGCCCTCTTGTATTACTGGTAGCTACTTGGGAGATGAGACTGAATTGATGTGATTGGTTAAATCTGTATCTCAGGTTCGATCTCTCACTGATTTCTTTCACATTAATATCTGCTTTGGTAGGTGGTGGGTGTCAAGTTAAAAAAAAAAAGTAAGGATAAAGTGATGGAAGTACGTTGTGCTTCTTCCAGAGCAGCTTTGCTTTGGTGAACTGCTAAGGAAGAATAAAACATGGGAGCAGGGAGAACACATCTTCCTTTTTAATGGGTAGTGCAATGAAGAGGGCTGGGGGAGAAGAAATGCTTTCTGCCTTAATTCCACCAGCTAACTTTATAAAACTGGAATTTGAGAACGTGAGCAGAGCACAGTGCTGAGTTCTAATGCCACATTAGCAACTTAACGCCATCTGTTTTTATGTCAGTACCTTGACCTTTATTTCCAATTACAATTCATGGAACAGTAATATTAATTAGCTGTTTCATCTTACTGATTAATATTGAATATGCTTTATGAACATTAATAAATCAAAGTATTGCCAACAGATTTTAATCTAGTCCATTAAAATAAAGAGTTTAGTTTCCAATCTTAAATATACCATAGAATACTGAAAACTGCTGTGGTTTTTACAAGCATTGGGTTTTTTTGCTTTTTGAAGATGTTTGCAAATATCACATGAACAATGCAAGCTGAAAACAGGGATGCTTTCTTTTCTGTTTTAGCTGTGGTACCTCTAGTATATGTAAAACCAATAGTGAGTATTTTCCTTTAAGTTGATTGTGACCCTTCTTAAAAGGGGTTGAGAATGCAAAGATTGTAGAACTGAATATACTTGCTGCTGTCAACATGCAAATGGGTTTTTTCATGCCATCAACTGTAGTTCTCTAGTATTGCAATGAAAAGTTATTGGCAATTTAACTCTGGGCAAACTGATGCCCCACCAAGATCTCTGTATAGTCTTAAATACAGAATGGAGCAGACACAGGAATTTATTGAAGTAGAGCAAGGTGATGTGTCTTGCTTTCTGACTTTTTAAATCTGTAAATCCCTAATGCAGTTGTATGTCAAAGCACAGCAGAGATAATCCTTCTAATTTACACTGGAAGTTGCACCATATGTATCATAGATCACAGACTTTCAGGAATTTGTACCAGATGGACATGCTTTCTGAAAAAATGACCTTGGTGCTTGAGCTACTGTTCTGTTGGTTTCAAGTACCCTGAGGTTCACATTTTCAACATTTTTCATAAGAGGGAAAAAAACCATTATTGGCTTAAAAGGGAAATTTCAAATACTGTTACTTTTATGACAGGATCTAGACACGTGGCAGTTGCCTATACTGTAAATTTTTCCTCGCCCCAGAGCATGGGCAGCTTTAGGGGAGCAGTGATAGAGTGTACATGGTGTCTGCAGGAGTTGAAAAATGGTCCACCAACCTTGTTAGATCTTGAATTATTCTGCCTTCAAACAGTAGGTTAAATCCTAACCCTTTTATTACTGAAAATACTTTTGTAACCTGTCAGGTGTTTGTGAAAGATTCCTGTGCTGTGCAGGAACCTGCCGAAGAATGAGCAGGAGAAGGCAGCTTGGCTAATTTCACTATCCAAAAAAGGGAAAGCTGTAGATTTTATAACATGTATATGTAATCTGTGCAGAATTTTTGTAGATGCTGAGGATTGGCACTTCAGACCCAACTGCTCACCCTTTGGAATCTTTTGGCACTAAGCCTCTTTCTGGGCCAGCATTCCTCTAGCACCTCCCCTTGTACCATACCTCACACACACAAGTAGACTCTTTCTAAAACCTCCCAGGTGATTTGTATTGCAGAGTCCAATGAGCACAATCTGCTTAATATTTTAGTTTATGCTCAGGCTGGTGAGGCTGAGTCTTTGCTTCCTCTTCAGAGAGGATGCATGTACCTTGAGGAATACTCTATTGTGTCTTGACAGTTCTGTGACTGAAGGAAATTTTATATAGACAGTCTGATCTATTTAGGCTTGCTTGAAAAAAAACAAGCACTTAGGCTCGCTTGAAATTAAAATGTTAATGTTTCTTGATTTGCTTAGTGATACCTTGTTCACCCAACAGAACCAGCTGTCAGAGCTCATCTACTCTGGGAGATCTTACTGGTTCTTCTGGTATAATTACACTGGGGCAGTTATATAGATCACCTGGAGCAGACATACCAGAATAAGAGAGGAAGGCTTTTCTTTTTCCCATTTTGGCTTACAACACTTACAAGTGGTAGAAATTAAACCTGAACAACTTGTTTATAGGCCCCTGTGGGGAATGCCACTGATCTAAATTGATCCTTATTCCTGGTATTTTGGATCATCTGTGTCTGTTTCACATTCAGTATGCAAAAGAACTGCAAAAGAACCAGTCCAATTACTGGGTATTACTGAGCAAGGCTTTGCTGTACTGTACCAGTAGAGCATCTGGGGAGTTGGGACAGAACAGTTTTCAGCTAGAATTCCAGTTCTCCTCTCTCCAAAAGGCAATACTCCCCAGTGGTCTTGTTTTACTAGGATTTGTACTTCCAACTTGATGCCTTCTAATTTTGCTCTTTCTACCTTTTTTTTCCCCTATAGAAATCGTGGATGGCAATGTTAAAATGACTCTTGGAATGATTTGGACCATCATCCTTCGTTTTGCCATTCAGGATATCTCAGTTGAAGGTAAACCCCAGTTCTTTCCAGTCACTGTTCAGCAACAAACAACTGGGATAGCTAAATTGCTTTGTCACTTCAAGGGCACAGAATGTGCTCTAAGTTACCAAAAAAGATCCCAGGGAGCTACCCTTCCCAAGATGCCCTGTCATCTGAGTGACATTTCTGGTCTAGTTCAGGCATAATGAGAAGAGTTTTTCACATCCTCTTCTTTTAAGATACTTTAAGAGCATCTGAAAGGAATGGCTAAGCCTGAAAGCCAACTTTGATGCTGGAATCAATTGTGTTTCTTGCAGGTTGATTCAGGGACTAGCACTGAAAATGGACCTCCTACAATTTCTACAAAGCTCTTCTGTCTCTAATCCTGAAAAGCTATCTCCTTATTACAGAGCCTCATTAAGAAAATAATTGTAACAAAACTGTCCCAGTAAACTCTTCCAAACAAGAAAATTTTTGACAATTGATATTAAATAAAGCACAATTCAGTGCAGTCTCTGTGAAAGAGGAGCTGGTCATGTATTTCTAGCACGCGGTCCAGAGACTCTTGCTTTCTAAGAATATGAGTTAATTGGTGTGCTTGCTTTCTTTCTCTAGAGACTTCTGCTAAAGAAGGACTTTTGTTATGGTGTCAGAGGAAGACAGCCCCTTACAAAAATGTAAACATCCAGAACTTCCATATCAGGTGAGTTACAGGAGAACTTAGCTTTACAATCTGTGCTCTTTTCATGTGTGTCTCGGTATGTTCAACAATGTTTCTGACAGACCTCCCAAGAAAATGCAAATACACATAACACAGTTATAGTGTAGTCCAGAGGAAACTAAGCATAGGAAACTAAAGAGAGAAGTTACAAGAAGATCTAAGTACCAACATCCCAATTCCTCATTCTAGTAGCAAGTGCCACTTTTGTAAAGTTATTCAGAGCATTAAGTCCTCTGAGAGCAGTATATGTGCAACACGTCTTTTGCTCTGTGAGAACTCAGAACATACTAGGGGCCATAAAATAAGGGCTGCACCAAAAACTTTTATAGTATGGTAGAGTTGGGAAGGTATGAGAGGTTTGGTTGCTTATATTTCTTAATATTTCCAAATGGCAGATATTCAGGTGGAGTTTCTCCATAATAGGGCTTTTTCCAGCATATATTGGAGACCTGGATGAGCCATATAAATGTAAAGCACTTTTTTGAGAGCTAAAATACTAGCCAGTGCTATAGAGGAGCTAGGTATAGGCATCTGCCTTTTCCCTAAATAATTCACTGTCTTCCTCCTTTATGGGTTGTGTCTACATGGTTTTTCAACCCTGGCCTCCACACTTACCCTTGCATGTTCCACAGGACGTTCGCAGAGAGTTTAGCACACAGAACTGGCAAAAAGGAGGTGGCAATGAAAAGAAGTCCTTCTTACAGTGTATTTTTGTAGGGATTGAAAGGAATTTTTATTGCAGTCTTGTCCAGGTACAAGACATGGCTTCTTCCCAGCACTTAGAAAAGCACTTTTAGCTAGAAACTAAACCAGGATTAGTCATCCTCTGCCTTGGTGCCTTCCCTCATGGCTGTCACTGTGTCTCGCCCTGGCTGAGCACTGCTCATTGTGCTCTCTTCTGTTTCTCTCCCAGCTGGAAGGACGGCCTTGGCTTCTGTGCTTTAATTCACAGACACCGCCCAGAGCTCATTGACTACGGGAAGTTACGAAAGGTACAACTCAATTTCTTTGTCAGACCAGATGCTTGGCTCCTTGGAAGTAAAGAGGGGGAAGAATTAGCTTGATGAACATAATTGAAGAACTTCAGCACAAGCTGGCAGTTGCAGGGCTGGGGGGAAGGGAGGAAGGAGGGGTGAATCAGTACATTCAGGCTTCTTAGTGAAGCGTGAACTTAATGAGCTTCCTGCTTGACTTTCCCTGCTCTCAGGCAGCTTTCTGTGAGACACAGCTTTTGCTGGCAAACCTGGTGACACCAAATGTGGAACTAGTTCTGTGCTTATGCCACAGGTTAAATGAGTCACTTAAGGTTTAACATTTCTGTGGAGAGTTGGATAGAAACTGATTACCTGGTGTTCAAGTGCTCATCAAGTGGTCTGTGTGCCCTCACTGGACACTCGTCACGTGCTTCCACCTTGGCACTGTACTGCTGGCTTCTCCTAGCACGTAGGTATCAGGTGCCAGAAAAGCATTTGCCATAGCACTCATTTTTTAAAAATTGCCACTGCTAACATGGTATCCAGCTGCTCCAAATTTTGCTTCCTGTGTGCCTTGGCAACAAGATTGTGAAGTGAATGATGAGAATAAGCATTCAGTGGTTTGTGCTGCCAGCAGTGTCTTGACCCAGCAGGGTGATGGAAGACCAAACTGAGTTTTCATCCTACTGGCATTCCTTCAGCCTGCTGAGATCCACTTTCACTATGTTTGTGCAGATGTGGAGTAAAATGTCACCAAGAGCATTTATGTGTCATTACTGGGGTTAATACACAAAAAGTTGTACCCTCTGATCTCATGGGCTGGGTATTATAAAGTGTGTACGTGCTTGATGTTAGTTAGGAAAATAAACTTAGAAGCCCATCACTAATAGGCCTGAGCTTTTGGATCACTGTGCAAATAGGTAATATGTAGATGAGTTAATCAAATTAGCTGCATCCTTGAGGCAACAAATTGTACAGTGCCTGATCTGTTTTGCAGTAACCTTTTAGATCTTTACTGTCTTGCAGAGCAGTCAATTATATTATCTGATCATTTTAGTGTCTGGAGTCAGCACATGATGCATGAGCAGTGGGGACAGACTACCTGTTTATACAAACAGCAGCAACAAAAAAAAGAATTATTAGAGCTACATTTTCAGTGTCTCATCTTGGGAAAATAAGCAGTTAAGCAATGTGCATTTGTCAAACCCAGCTGGGTAAATGCTACAGTGTTCTCTGTTACCAACAAGCCCTGAAGCCAAAC
This sequence comes from Florisuga fusca, assembly GCA_038090715.1. Taxonomy (NCBI): domain Eukaryota; kingdom Metazoa; phylum Chordata; class Aves; order Apodiformes; family Trochilidae; genus Florisuga; species Florisuga fusca. The sequence goes on from JAAWXA010000009.1 coordinate 5,961,802, forward strand.
CCTAGCAAAATGGAAGTGAGGGAAAGAGAATTATTTGTTCATATTGGCTGCAGGCTTTTTAAGGGAAAGGGGTGTGTGATTCTCCTAGCCAAAATCAATGTAAATGGGAAGGGATTTGTTCTCCTTGGAGTAAGGTTAAAGGGAACCAGCATCTTTTGTTCTACGCTTGCCTTTGATCCCATCTGTCATCAGTTTCTCTCTGCCCTCCTGCAGTCTTCTGACTCTTTCTGTATCATTTCTATTGTTCTTCCTCAGTTACTCTAAATATTAAATGCAAGCTTGAGAACTTCCACTGCTGAAACCTTGAGCAAACAGCTGGGAAGAACTTAGCTCAGAGCCTAGCCGTTACCTCTGGCAGTTGATGTGTGCTGAAGGGAAGTTGCCTTTGTAATGTTAGATCTTTGAATCCCATGTATAAAATGTATAAACATGGCACCTTCCTAAACACAGTATTTGCCTGGAGTGTTTCTGTCACTTGCTTCCTCCTATATCACTTCTTTCTCCCCCTTTTGGCTCAGTTCAATTGATTCTTGCTCTTCTCCTTGTAACCTACTTCTTCTGTTCCCTTATAAGCAAACAAACAAATTAAATGTTTTGAAACATCCATGGCTCTGCAGAGGGCTTTCCTTACAGAGAAAGGCAGGAGAAAAGCTGCTGAGAAGCAGCTACCATGGTGGTTAGGAGGTTAGAGGTCCACCTCCGGTTGGAACACATTCCAGCCCTGTTGAGTAATTAATGGCAGCCTTTGGCAATGTTGTGTGGTTTTTTGCATACACACACACACACACATGTATAAGACAGAGAGGTGAACATCAGTCTAAGGTGCTAAGAGGTCTGCATTGTACCTCCTGTTCAAGGTACATTCTTTTTCAATTTTACTGTTTTCTGCTCTTTCACAGAGGCTGTGTCTATGCTATAGACCATGTATTGGCAGTGTATGCCAGCAAAAGGCAGCTGCATGTCTTTTTCCCAAAAGTTATCACCTTGTTTTATCAACACAGTTGTGTATGGAGTTTATGTTCATAGTTATTTTTCCTAACCTAGCTATGTTAGTGGAGCATGCACAATTCTTTTCTGCCTGCATGCACTGCCTAGCTGAAGCTGCTTGTATATACCAGGTCTTGGAGTAAAAGGTGCAAGTTCATCCAGCTTGGTGTCAGTAACCATAACACCACAGCTACTTAGTTGGTTAGATGGTTTCTATTTTGTGCAGATCTGTCTGCTGTTAATCAGCTCACTGTAGATAAGATCTCATGATTCAGCTCATGGCCTGCATGTGAAGGATATGCAGAAGATGGGGTTTCCCTTCCTCCTTTTACCCCTGACTATAGCTCAACTATGAGCCACATCTAAGATCTTTTTATCAAGTACAGTGGTTGACTGATGGCTCTGATACCTCCTTGTATGCCACAATCCAAATAGAAACGTGGTCTGTGTACTGCTGCCTTGGATGCATTTATTAGAGATATTCCTGAAAACAGGAGTTGTACAAACTGGATTTCTTTCCCAGTGTCTTCAACTCTGGCAGTTATAGTAAGTGATTGCTCTGTCTCAATTCTTCTCCTCCTCCATCTCCTTTCCTGATTGCTAGTTAATAGAAGAATTTTTTTAATGTCACACTGCAATAATTGCCATGGCAACCTTGTGTGCTGCAAGGACTTGGAAATAGCTGGAGGAGGAGAGAAGACTCCCCATGTGAGTTAGGGTTGTGGTGAAAAAGGGGGAGCTGTGGTAGTCTTTAGTCAGCAAAAGCAGGGAACGTGCCACGTGGGCATCTGTTTAGGGCAGGTTTGCTATCTGCCACCATTAAATCTGCCACCATTAAATCTATGGTGGCTATCTGCCACCGTAATTCCTCCAGGGTAAAACTGTAGCTTTCCTTGTGGCTGGCCCAGCTAGAGGCTGGCAAGTTACTGCTGCTCTTCCTGTCTCTATTTCTACACTCACTGAGGCACCTCTGCAGCACCTCATCTGGGTCAGTGTTCCTCTGGGCTGCCTGTTTCGGTTGTAGAAGGAATCAGGGGACAGGTGGCTTGGCTTCTGCTTGCGCTGCTGCCTTTGGGTCCCTAAAGCATAATTGCAGCTGAGGTGCTGCTGTGCTGCACTGTGAGGCTTGGAGCTGCCAGGACCATCTTTGCTACTTTATCCTTTTTCATGGGAGCCAACTGCAACAGGTGATTTCCTGGTGTACAGTGGGATGGAAGTGAGAGTGGTAAAGTTTGGAGGAATTGCATAGGGCTTGAGACCCTGTTATAGGGGAAACCCTGCTTCTTGCAAAAAGATATATTGCAGCTTCACTGTCCTTGAGGAGGAGCTTTTGCCACAGGCAATGGGGTCTTTCTAGTGTTTAGCCTCTGCTCATCTGAGAGCTGGTCTTGGGCTTAAGTAGCATTACCCCTAGCTTCATTGCCCAAGAGAATATGTGATCATAAAATATACGAAGTAGAAGTCTGCTAACTTCATTTAGGTGAGTCTTCAGTTTCCTGCATGTTAAGACTTCCCACTCTTCCTTTGGGAGTACCCAAGCCCAGTAAGTTTTCCCATCAGGAAACCTCTCCCAGCTTCCAGTTTAAAATCTCTTTTTAACCTCTGGCAACATTGCTCCTGGTGTTGTTACTTGCAAACCGGTAGGAAAGCTATCTACAGTTAGTTTGCTCCTCCCTTTCCTCCAGGAGAGCCTGACAGATGTTCAAGCAGCTCATTCACATGGGTCTGTGCTAAAGAAGGGTCTGTGTTAATACTAAACACTCTGTCAGGGTGTTAGTAATGATATGGTGGTTATGATCAGGATGGGTTGAAACCTGGTACACAATGGTGACATTTCTTCAGAAGTAGAAAATGGCACATGGGCTAGGGGAAAACCTACAAGGGAGATGCAGCTTGGCATTTCTGGATGCTCCTGCACTTGAGGGGAAAAAAAGGCTGTTACTTTCCTTCCTAAACTGAGCTTAGGCCCTGTGTACATGTAGTGAACGAGGTACATTGTACACCAGCTCGTCTCTCATTACACACCATAGTGTGGTTCCTTGTGGCTGGAGAACAGTAAAAATACCCTGCTTACCCCACTGCTAGACTCTGAAGAGTACTATTTGATACAGAGATGCATGCATGACAGCTGCTGGCTTTATCAGAGTGCAGTATTTCCTCACTTAACATTGATCTGTCCCAGTGGACTATATGGAGGTCACTGCTCGTGTCTGTTTTGATGGCCTCTGTGTGTGATTTACTTTGGTGAGATGAAACATTGCTTTCTGCTGGAGTCATTCACCAGAAGGAATACGATGCCAATATGGGATGCCAACCCAATGCATACATTAATTATGCATGCATTACAGGGAAATAATGCAGGAAACTGGTTTTCAGAATAGCTCATTTTCCTAGTTTTATGAAGACTAATGTGCAGGCTACATAATGACCAATGCCATTATGGGACAAGGGGCAATGGTTTTAAATCAGAGAAAAGTAGATTCAGATTGGATGTTAGAAAAAAATTCTGTACCATGAGGGTGTTGGAAAAATGGAACAGGTTTCCAAGGGAGGTGATTGAAGCCTCATTCCTGGAGATTTTCAAGGTTGAAGCTTGATGAGGCTCTGAGAAACCTCATCTAGTTGAGGGTGTCCCTGCTTACTGCAGGGGGGTTGGACTAGGTGACCTTTAGAGGTCCTTTGCAACCCAAATTATTCTTTTATATGGTTCTATGATAAAGGAACTTTTCTGCCTGCCCAAACCTGCCTAGCTTCATCTTTCATGCTGGGTGTGTTTAAAGGAAACTGCCTGATGATTAGAGTTCAGGCACAGCTTAATCTTCCAAGGCAGTGTAATAAGCAAAGACACTTGATCTCAGAAAAGAAACAGAATATAGATGCCAGTCTAGAAAGAACAAGATTATACTGCTTATTTCCTCATTTTTAAGGCGGGTCTCGGTGTGAGTGGCACAAATGACAATATAGAGAGTACCACCCCATCCTTCCTCTCTTTGAAAAGGCACTTAGCAAACATAGTAATTAAACACTAGCAGTTTATGCACAGCCTTTCCTCCAGCAGAAGCCACCTGTCTCAACAGTAGAAACTGTGCAAATGTCATTTGTCATCCATGAAGTGGATTAAATCTTCAGAATAACTATCATGGATATACAGGAATATAGGAGTCAGGTTGTTATCAATGTCTCATATAGTTTGGTAGGTGTCCTGCTCATCATTATGCTGGAAAAAATTTGCAGTGGTCTTTGATTTTCAGTGTCATCTGAGTTTCATATTCTCTTGTGTGGCTCTTTAAAATCTGGTTACCTTTGTGATATGAGTCATGATTTGATAAGTCACGTTTAACTTTGTTTAGGATTTGATTACTGTGTCTGTATCTGAAGTGCATCCTGCTGCAGCAGCAGGTTTACAGCTAGAGGAATAGAAATGTACTAGGGAAATGACCAGTCTTGTGTAGCACCTAAGAGGAAAAGCAATAGGAGACAAAATGGATATTTTTATATATATTTGTTTTGTAGAGACTTGTTAAAACATTTCTCTTCCTCCCACTCAACTGGTGTTCAAAAAACTGTACACTAGCTGAGGACAGCACCCGCTGCAGATGTTGTTACTATTTTAGTATTGCTTAGATGTTCAAACAGATACACTGCTCTGCAGTTCTTTAAAATGGAAGTTGCAAACCTAATATAAACGTGAGATGTAAATGTGAGATATGGTCATTTACTATTACTAGGGTGGGAAGCTAATTTTACTTAAAACTAGGTTCAAAGCAAAATTTATTATTCCTTCTTGTTGCAAGTGCATAGATTGTGTGTTAATTATCATATCATGAGACTGCAGGCTCTGCTTTCAAAAGGAAGCTAATTATTTCATCCTGCTACATGAGTATTTACACATAATTTTGTCTGGACAGCAGTAACCTGAACCAAACCAAGCACAATAGCTCTGTTTCAAGAGAAATTCTATGTAGCATGTTACAAGTTGATGCTGATACTCTCTCTGTTTCTTTCCCAGGATGATCCTCTCACTAATCTAAACACAGCTTTTGATGTGGCTGAGAAGTATCTGGATATTCCCAAGATGCTGGATGCAGAAGGTAAAGGAGAACCCAATGGCTTTTAACTTGCTTTTTATGAAGAAATTTTTCACTTCTTCTAGGTCGACTTGTATTGTACAGGAACTCAGTTACCTGGATGCTTCTTCTATCACCTTATACTAAATGTGTAGGGCAGAAGTTACATGGAACAATGAATCACAAGTTCTGCTTCCTCCTGTGCCCCTCACTCTTCTGAATCTGGTGTGGAGATCCTAACCTGGAATTGACATACTAGGCAGAGAGGAGTAACACCTGGATATGTCTGCTGCTGACTGAAGCCTTCTCTTTCAAGAATTAGGCTTAATACTGTAGGGTGTAGGGCTGAGTTCCTTTTGCTCCAGAATTTTTTTCTGGGCTTTTCCTTCCATTGCTGGCAATTTCTGTTTTGCAGGCATGATATCAGTATTATAAACTGCTTCTTGCTACTCAGAAGTGTTGGGCATGAAGATCTCCCTCACTTCCCTAGGTCTATAGAACAAGGCAGAGATTCATGTTGTTCAGAGGTGCTTTTGCTGCTGTGACTGCTTCTCTGACGCCAGTAGGACAGCAAAGATTACTTTTCGGAGCCTTGTCAGGACCAGCTTCACAGTAGACTTTGAAGACTGTAGTTCTGGAGTACAAACAGCAGCCTGAAATAGTTCACTGTCGTTGGCTGTTTGCCTGAAGCCAGCTGGTTTCAATGGTGGAAGCTGTCTTTCAGGCGTGGTTTGGACAGGAGAAGCAGTTAAATAAGGGAGAGAGAGGAACAAGGGAGAAAGGTGGGGGTTGTGGCAGCTGAACCCTGTATTTAGGTAACTAGGATGTTCATATTCTTAGGTAGTATTTCCTATCCCCAGAGATGGAGTCTTGCTTTCCCTGCATTCATCATGCTGAGGTCACAAAAAACCATAAGGTTTCTGGAATGGATTCAAGTGCTTCCTGCCATTCTGTAGGAAATAAAGCTACATCCAAAATAAGTGGATCTAGCATCAGATCTCAGCAAAGCTAGCAGTGATGACAAGGTCTCCTTGCAGGAGCTTCCATTGCTCTTTCCTGATGATTCTCCTCCTTAATGGAGTGGATCTAATGTGCCTTGCTCCACAACATTAATTCTGATCTCTGGAGGTGTTGAATTTCTTCTGAAACTAATGAAAGGACCTTTTGAAATTTAAGCTATCATTGTGTTGAAATGGAGGACAGGGTCGTGGAAAGGAAGGGACAAAGGATCTTTCCTGAAGAACTGCATGGAGGAATTGCAGTATAAAATGTCTATAAAATCCCTGTCAATCTGCTGCCAGTTTGGGTTGAGTCAGCCCACTATTCACAGTGATGTTCTCAGGATGGGAAAGTACTGTGGCATGAGACACTCTGATACATGCCTGCGTTAGCCTGGTCAGACCCTGGAAGCAATTTTATCATGAGGAAGGAGAACCAAGAGGGTGATCCTGGCTTCTGAGAGAGACGCATCCTCTGGGGAATGCTGGGAAGCCCTGTGGAGTTGCTATGACAAGTGAATACTCCAGCAGACCTCCTGGACAGCTGTGGTTCTCTCTCACCTTTGCTTTCCTCCCATCAGTTGATTATTCTCTTAACGTGAGGTTTTTTTTGACAGACATTGTTGGAACTGCCCGTCCTGACGAGAAAGCCATCATGACCTATGTTTCTAGCTTCTACCACGCCTTCTCAGGAGCCCAGAAGGTATCACAGGATCCCAAGCTTCCTCCACAGAGCACACCTGGTGCCGTTGCTAATGTCCAAACCTTTTTTTTTTCTTTCTCTCTTTCCTCTAGCTATGGGCATCTTTATTATTATGTTCTTGGTAGAGTTGGCTGTTGGTTCAAAGTGGTGCCCCAGACATAATACATGGGGCAAGGGAACCAAGAGTCTCATTTCCCTATAGTCAGTTGTACTTCCAGTGGCACTTGCATATGCTGGCACCTTGGTACACACACACACATTTAAATCCAAGGGAGTGGGGACCTCTGCCTTTGGATTTACCTTCCAAATGGCTGCAGACCTGCATCCCCCATTCCTGTGAAATCTGCGCTAGGATTCTTGGTCTCACAAAGGTGGAGACCACCACATAAATGCTCTGCTCAGCAGGACACTGTAGCCTCCCCCACTGCAAACAACACTTGTGCCCATTCACTTTTTTTTTTCCCCAGTGATGGAGGAATGGAACTGACTTAGTGGTTTTATGAAGGGTCCAATGCATACCCAAAGATTTACCTTTTAACTGTGTTGCAGGTTCCAGCACCCTTTGCTTCTAAGGTCTGAACCTGCTGCTTTCTTGAGCTGTGCCACAAATTCAGTCCCAGTGCACCTGGGGCTTACCAAGCACACCTAACAAGTCCATTCATGGTGACTTTGGAAACAGAACGTGTCTTATTGTGACTGAAATGCCTGGTTTTGTTCATTGGTTTCTGTTTTCCCCTCTTTTCACACACACCACGCTGGAAATCAGGCAGCTGAGTCCTTGCTGTGCCTTTTAGCCATTTTACTGTTGGTAATGGAGTCACTGGGGGCGAAACCTTGTACACATCTCTTGCCAAAACCAACCAGCTGCCTGAACTTTGGTGCTGTAGGAACAGGCAGTGCCTGTTGCAGCAGAGCAGATACTGTGTGTAGGATGTGCACTGTGTAGGAAGGCTCTGATCTCTCACTCCTCAGAGCAGAGGAAGGCCTTGAGCATTCAAACCTCCAGGCAGCCTATTTGTATCCTTGGGCCAGGGTCCCCACAGCAGCTTCGGAGGTGCAGAACCCAGATCATCAGCTTGGGATCCCCCTGGATGGAGGGGATGGGAGGGGGGTGCCGCTTTGAGCCACAAGCCAACACTGCTAGCCACCTTCTGATCCAAATTCCCAGCTCTCCGCATGGAAATCTGTTTGGCCTGTCCTGCCGTGCATGATGGGAAGTTTTCTCCCCTCTCTCACGCCACCCATGACTGTTTTGTTTTATTCTATGTGCTGCTTCTTACTTTATCCTTTCAACCTCTTTTCCTTCTCTGCACAGATATTATAGGCACGCTAAGGCCGGATGAGAAGGCCATAATGACCTATGTCTCATGTTACTACCACGCCTTCTCAGGGGCGCAGAAGGTGAGACTTTACTGCTAACAACCCCCTCCCTGCTCCCTGCACTGCCCACAACCGCTCCTCTCCACAGAGGAACGTGCCAGAGCCCCATCTGCCCCCGGGCGTTTGCAGGGAAGCCCAGTGCATCCAGTGATGTTCTTGGATGTGCCATCTGTAGTCTTGCTGGAGAAGTGATGTAAATGTCCTTTCAAACAGATTTGAGCTGCTCCTTCCCTCCAGTTTCACACCCCAGCGCTGGAGAAAGCATTTGGTAAAGCTGGCATCAAAAGATGAATGAATGTTGGTACCCTTTCAGTGACTAGTGGGCATCATCCTGGCCAGGCGATGCGCCTCCAGAAGTACCACAATCAAACCAGCCTACTCCAGGAAATCACAGCCTGTCCCCTTTGAGCTGCCATCCTGCCTTCCACACCCAGCCCCCTCTAGGTCAGTGGTCTTCTCCTAGGCTAAATCGTCTGTTAGCTGGTTACATAGCACTTATGTGCTCCAGCCACAAAGTCCATTTCTACCAGGCCTTGAGCATTCCCAAACACATGGTTCTCCATTCCTTGCTTCTCCCTGGTCATTCTCTGTTTCCCAAACCACCTGTATGTTTTATTTATCTTTCCTCTGCTTTGCCCATTTTCATCACTTGAGTCATTCTTCCTCTTTACTCCAAAGTCTCTTTGCCAGACATCAGGACAGTTGTCCTCAGAGGAACCAAATAATCAGAGTTCGTATTTGAGCAAACACAATTTCCCTGTTATCCTTGGAATAGAAGAAAAAGGTCCATCCTTTCCTCCCACGCCATAGCCTGATGGGGCTGCAGCCTTTCCCCAAGATCACTGCTAATTTCAGATTTTAAGCTTTGGAACTATAAAATGTGAAGCTCAGGACAGCATTTTTCATGTTACAAACAGACAAAATCACCCTGCTTATCCCAGCCACAACTTCTTTCTCTCACTAGGCGTTTTCTGTGTGAGATACAGTCCCTGTCTTGCCCAGCCAGCTTGAGGCTTAACTTGCCTCCAGGAAGACTCCATCTCTTTTGTACAAAGCAGTGCTCCTGGTGGCATAGGTGATGAAGATACCATGCTGATGCTGGCTTTCGGAGGGCATAGGTTCCAGGGAGCAGATCTTTAGTTCAAGCATTTTGTTCTCTGCCCTATTCCCTATAAATTACATGATACAGACTTGTTTCCAAGAAACTGAGAATATGCCCCACAGCACTGCTGTAAACTTGCCCATTTGGCATAATCTGAGTAGTCATGACTTTCTCACTAGGATCCTACTTTGTGAATAGTTTGAAACCCTTAAGATCAGTCTGTGAGCTTTGGCCAGCTCATACTTGCTCAGGAAAACTGTAATCTCAGAACTCATGCCAGCCCTGTGATAAAGCCTGCTGTTTGCCAGGTGCTTTTGAAAGACTGCTCCATGCTGTCTGCTTAACCTGAAGAATTCCAGACTGAGGAAACAGCAAACCACAATACGAGGAGGGTTGTGGCCTGATGCAGGAGCAGCTGTGCCCCTTGCCAATCCCATCCTCTTCTTTCTGTATCCATTCTGTGATTTGGAAACCTGCTTAGCAGGTCCCATGCTCTCATCACCAACTCATGGTAGGTGGATGGTAGGTCTCCAGGCATAACTGAAAACTTCTACTGCCTCAGGACCTGAACCAGGTAGCTGGGGCAAGAACTAGAGTTGAAGCTTCTTAGTAATTAAAGCTTGAACTCCATGTAGTCTAACTAGCTTACAGGATTAAATTATTTATTTAAATTTTTTTTAGCCATCCTGATGGGCCAGCAACTTCAGCGTGCTATGGCAGGGGAGGCACAGCTCCTTTTTGGAGCTGCCCTAGCTGTACATCAGCCAGCTGCTTAGTGACACAGATTCAAACCCCCAGGCAAAGTGATTACTGAGTGCAAGTCCCAGCCCAGATTATAATGTGTTGCTACCTCATGCACGGTTAGGTGACTTACTGTGATATCGCTCCATTTTTCATTCAGATTTTTCATTACTGCTACCAGTCCTGAAGGGGAAGTCCCATGAGCTGCTTTGTGCTTCTTTCACTCTCTTATACTGAACCTTTGAAGGTACAGGGTCCCCAGCCTGCCATGTGTGTGTAGATGGCTGCTTTTTCTTTATGCCATTTATATATATATATATATATATTTGTAAGTATACTTGCTTTGGTCAGTTTGCTTGTTTTCTAACTGCTTCTGTCTTTCACACTAAATGCATGCAACTACTGGTTGGCTTAATATTTTGTAAAATTTATTTCTGGGATGAACATCTCTAACTAACTTTTTACCATTTTATTAAGACATTGTGTTTGGCATACAGTATTCTGGAGCAGTCCTCTGAGGCCAGAGGACAGCAACAGGCAGGCATCCCTATGTAGTGCCCTGTGGGAATGCCTCCCTGGATGATCCTTCTCAGCAAAGAGACCTGGAGCCATGAGCTAGAGAGAGAGAGAGAGAGATAGTTAATTCCACTTCCATCCTAAGCAGTCCAAGTCAGGGTTGAAAAGTACAGAAAAGACAAAAGACTGAGAAATTACTGTTACTTGGGCTATCCAGATTTCCCTTTTGAGCCTACCAAACAGCACAGGTACATCACACAGCAGTGTAGTATTGAGCAGAATGCCCTGGGCTTGCCTTCCCCACAGTCTCTGGAGTGCAAAGCAGTTTCATGTGTCAGGATGTTGCTGCACTGAAGCTGAACAGCTCACACAGGTTCTCTGAGAATACAGGTGTGCAGCTTCCAGCCCCGGGGTGTTGCAGCTTCTCAGTGATGCTCCATGCCTTGTGGGCATCCTGACCTGTCTGGAGTCTGTGTGAGCATCCTGAATGCATCGTTGCCTTTAGCAGTGTGGGGAAACCAAAGTGGCTTTTTCCACTCCACTAATGAAGGTGTAGGGACAGCTGCCTTGGCCTCATGTAAACAGTTTAATATGCCACTCTTCTTTTACCTCAAAGTGTTTCACTGGGGTTGCCATCACCACAAATCAACTCATTAGCAGCAGTGGGGGAGGTATTTGTGGAAGTGACCTGAAAGCACTGAGACCTTTCTGTCCTACCTTGTTTAAAGCAAGTGAGTGTAATGCATTGGTGATGGCATTAATGGTGACAGTGGCCACAGAGCCTTTCCTGCTGCTGCAGCAGCATGCTGTTCCACAGAACAGTTTGGAGCAGGCAAGAAACATAGGGAAGCAAGTACTGTTAGGGGAGGGAAAGCCTTTACACTTCAGCTGTTAGGATAATACAAATGATATTGTAATTGCTGACATTCAGAGGGCTTTTGTGTTTGGGCAAATGTTCAACACACATATGTACATACACACATACTTAAAACCTTGGGTGGCTGGAGGAAATCTATTGTGGGATACATGTAAATATGCCTACATGAAATGGGGTCCCCCCATCACAGCTGGCTGCTGCTGCAATGGGATCCTGGGAGAGAGAGTTAAGAGTGTGCAGGGAGCTCCTGTCCTGAGATGACTGAGATCTGGCACCACCAGTTCCCTGCAGTCACTAGGCACATCATAGAAGGGCTCTAGCAATGTCTTTTTGACATACTGTTTGGTCCTATGTCTATCAAGTTTTCTCTGGATATCAGAAAGCACTCCATTAAAGTACAAACTTTAGTTTAAAACAGATCAAAGTACAAACTTTCTTAAATGTAACCATTGTTTGCACTTTTTACACATTTTTTTTTTTTAGTGAAGTTGCTCTTTCTCCTGTACAGGTCCCTCTCATGTTTTAAATTACTTAATATCTACGTGTCTGCTAGCTGGCTCACTTTAGTGAAGGGACAGATGACTGAATGTATGTTTTTACAGCTTCTTACAAATAAATAAGATTGCCAGATGCCCTGGGACCTTAGCAATCTATACACCACTGTATAGCCTGTGACTTCATTGCTATTCTTGCTGCCTGGCATCAGCTGCAAAAATTAGAGGATTTTTCTCAAATGGCCTTGGAGATTGAATAGGCAGATAATAAAAGGCATTTTAAAAATAGAAGGATGAAACTTGCCAGCTATAAGCTCAGCAAAACTCCTTTTGGCACCAAGCCCACATATATTTTTAAGGCAGGACAGAGCATTCACAAGGGGTCTGTTGTAGTGTTGGCACATGCCTTCTGCTCTTCATCTCCACGTGGCCTCTGTAAAGAGGGCTCCTCCACAGAGGTCCTGTGGATAGCCCTAGCACCTTCCCCATGCACCAGGGCAATATTGTGGTAAGAGGATGCTGAGCAGTCCCCTGATGCCTATCACAGGGGCACATGCTCATGAGGCTTTGCGGCATGGCACCCACCGTGATAGTGATAAAGGGAGATGATATCCACAGATAGATGCTGTGCAAGGATCAGCCTGCTGTGTGTCCCCCATGCTAAACACATGCATGGCACTCCAGTGCAGACTGCCTGCTCCTTAGTTCATAGCTGAGATTTTTCTGATCCTTACTTTGTTCCAAAGTCATGTTTTAACATGTTCAGCTCCCTGCAGAGAACAAGGATTTGGTCACACAATGGGGAAATAAAAGCCCAAATATATAGTAACAGGCCCTTTTTTTGGTGAGTCTTGTTTTGGGAGAGTAAGCAGAAAGATTACCCAGAAAGGGAAAAAATAATCCTTTCTCAGCTGGATCATGAGACCCTGAATACGTGGTAGGTGTCATGCAGTGAAACGCTGGAGGAGGTGGCCCTGTAATGAGTGCCAGAAATAAAGGGAAAGCTGGAATACAGCTGTGATGGGCAGAGTTTTAGGTTAAGTGGAGTATCTACCACTTTATCTTCCAAACAAAATTATGAATTTTGCAAAGCTCAGTCTGTGGAATAACTGTTTAGGTAGCTCTTTCATGCGTTAAAAGCATGTAGAGAGTCTTTACCAGCTTGCCACCATTCAGTTACTAGTGTTGCATGTCTGAATGCTGGCAAGGAGAGTGGAGATAGTGGCAGAAATCCTGTCTTTGTAAAGAGGCAGTTCCCTCTGGTAGGAAGCAAACAACAGAGCCCTGCAGGAGCAGCCTCAGAAAAGTCATAGACATGTGGTTGTCTTACAGAACAGAGAGTGGGGTCAGTAGAGCTGAGAATCTCTGAAGAAGTGTATTCACCTTAGAAGGGAAAAATAAATTGTTATAGAAGGTCAGACAGAAAGCAAAGAGGTCAGGACAGATGTTTCAAAGCACAGACAGGTTGCTAGAGCAAGGGTTGGAGACTTTACCTGCAGGTCTGTAGCAGGAAGCTAAGCTGCAAGCTTTGGCTGTTTGTTTTTTTCACAATTTTCCCTTCTTCTGTTTTGTTTCTCTTCATCAGGCGGAGACAGCAGCAAATCGTATCTGCAAGGTGCTGGCAGTCAACCAAGAAAACGAACAGCTCATGGAAGACTACGAAAAGTTGGCCAGTGATGTAGGTGTCTATAGTGCTGTTGGTTTCTGGTTGTGGTATGGAGAGAGGAATTACATTTAGCACTGATGAGCCAACCTACTTTAAAACAGAAAGCTTTCATAGAGAAGCTTTGAGTTTTTCAGTTTATTTAGAGCAACCCCAGAAATGCTAAAATAAAGGGAAAAATCAATCTGGTTTAACTTGCATTCCTCAAGAGTATACCATTCCATAACATCTTTCATACGAATTGTAAACTGCAGAAGGTAGGAAGTGGATTAGAGAGAATGGAAGTGTAAAGATATTTGAGGAAAGAAAAATGCATTTGCTGATGGTTGTAAAGAATCTGTGTAAGGTACAAGCTGGACATTGATTTGGTTAACTGACAGCTGTGAAACTACAGAAGTGACCAAATGTAGACTGGAGTATGTTTGTGGAAGATAAGTAGGGAGGGAAAGATGGAGAACAGAAATGTGAACAGCCTATGAGCCTGATTTCAGCCTGGTCTGAAAAGCACAAAACACTACTCCAGTCACACTATAGACTGTCCATTGCATTACCCTTTTGACAGCTCCCAGGATAGGTTTGCTGAGGATGGTTATTCAAAGAGAAATACTGACTTCAAGGCAGCTAGAGTGGGAAGAGGGTAAATGGAGTAAAGAACTTGATTTATCCTGTCAGACCCTTCTGGAGATATGACTTGTAGTCTCCCTTAGTTAATCAATAGTTCAAGCAAAAATCTTTAGCATAATCTCAGGATGTAGTTTGGTCCTCATTGTGTGAAAGTTATGCCTTAAGTGTGTTGGATTGGCAGTGCTGCCAATCCAGTGTGAATCACTTAGTGTTAAAGTCAATAGGCTGCCCATTAAAAACAAAAAAGTACTTCCAAAAAAGCTGGAAAACTTTTATTTATAAGCTTTGCTGATGGCAGAGAGTTTCTGACTACAAACATAAAAGTAAATGGTGCCTGGTGAGATCAGAGCAGTGCCTGTAGTTTTAGGACAATTTCAAGGCTTCTTGTCATTGCTCCTCCCAGCTGCTGGAGTGGATCCGTCGCACCATCCCCTGGCTGGAGAACCGGGCCCCTGAGAACACCATGCAAGCCATGCAGCAGAAACTGGAGGACTTCAGGGACTACCGTCGCCTGCACAAGCCCCCCAAGGTCCAAGAGAAGTGCCAGCTTGAGATCAACTTCAACACCTTGCAGACCAAGCTGCGGCTCAGCAACAGGCCAGCCTTCATGCCTTCAGAAGGGAAAATGGTCTCGGTGAGTGGGGGTGACTGCTCTTGTACACCCCAACCATGAGTACAAAATGGGACTTCTCTGCCTATGAGTGGGCAGAGCATGCCCACCTTCAGAGTGAGCAGCTTGGTGGTAGGAACCCTATAGAATATAACTCAGGCCATAATAAGTGAGGATCAAGCAATCATTAATTCCTTGTATCTACACCAGACTGAGAGTCTTCACAAGTTGCATGCCTTTGTGAGATGTCTGGGTGCCTTTGATTTTTTTTCTCTGGTGAAAAATGATTGAGTTTTGTTGTTTTATGTGTTTTGAAAGGCACTCTTGTGTAGACGGGTATATCCTGAAGCTGCTAGTCCTGCTTATCTTAAGTCTGGGACCTTGTCTTCCTGACTTGTCTGCACAATGCTGTGAGATCAAAAGCCCACATCCACTCCCTATAATCAATCAGAGCCATGTAGCTCGTGGAGTCTAATGTTGACGTATGTTTTCTCCTTCATCTTCTAACTTGCCTTTTCTCCTCACTCTCCTGTCTCCAGGATATAAACAATGCCTGGGGTGGCCTAGAGCAGGCTGAGAAGGGCTATGAGGAGTGGTTGTTGAATGAGATCCGGAGGCTAGAGAGGCTGGATCACCTGGCAGAGAAGTTCCGTCAGAAAGCATCCATTCATGAGTCCTGGACAGATGGTAATGCCAACTTACATGCTCCCTATTGCCTGACATAGTACCCTGCATTATGGAGGGAGGAAGAGATGGATCACGTATAGGTTCTTCCATGAGATTTTCCTCTTGAGAATGTTAGGTTCATTTCTTATTTTATTAGAAAATAAGCTTTGACCTCTGCTCTGCTACATGGTGAGGCCACATCAGCATTCCCTCACTGGTGCAAGGTGAGAACTTTGGATTGGAAAGAGCTACAGAGCAGAGGAAAAGTTACCATAGAGCGAATGCTATGGTTGGCATTTACAGAACCATCATATCCCAGTTTGCACATACTGGGGCGAGTCCAATATAAACTGTGACAGCACTGGCTTGAGCTGCAGTGTGTGCCCTTGTCTGTTGTTAATGGAAAACTCACACTCTGTGGTTTGAAAGGGAGGATTGTGCATCTCTGGGCAGCATGCATGAGAGGAAACTCGGGCAGGGTGTCTTGAGTGGGGCAGATGCCCTTTCTGAGGGCTCCCGCGGCTGTCTTGGTGGTGGGGAGCTGGCTTTGGGAACATTAGATCCTACCCTCATTTTCTTGTCCTTTGGCTCCCTCCCCAGGTAAGGAATCAATGCTGCAGCAGAAGGATTACGAAACTGCTACCCTCTCGGAGATAAAGGCTCTGCTGAAGAAACACGAGGCCTTTGAGAGCGACCTGGCTGCACACCAGGACCGCGTGGAGCAGATTGCTGCGATTGCACAAGAGCTGAAGTACGGCACCCCAGCCCACATCCTGTCCTTGGGGACAAGAGCCTTAATCAGCTTTGCCCTCTGCCCTCTGGAGAGCCACAGATCAATCCCCATACAAAAATGTTGGGAAGTCCCAGTGTTTCCAAACAGTATCTAGGATACTTGCTCTCCAGTATCTGGACACACGAGGGCCAGCAAATGGATAAGCTGTGTGTGCTGCTGAGGGAGTGGCAGCATTATATTCCCAAGCCAAATTTCCATCCTCTTCCAGCTCGTTATGCTGCTGTGAACCCTTTCTTAAAGTGTCTGACGTGCTGTTGGCACCTGCTAGCTTTCAGAGTTGAAATGCCATCGTACTTTTCCAGGAACTGAAGGAAACAGCAGAGGATAGCAGGCTCTCAGTTTGCTCTCTTTTATCAAAAAAATCCTCCTTATTCTGTCAGGAAAGTAATCTGCTGACACTTGAGCCCAACATGGCCTCTGCTGCCACCGTGGGCACTTTGCCCCAGGAATAATGCACCCCATATGCTCCAGTCAGCACTTGTTCCAGGGCATACTCACAGCACCTCATCTCCCTCCCAGCTTCCCCACCCTTGGAAACCTTCACCTCCATTCCTTTTCTTGGAGTGACAGGTGAGGCAGATTACCAGGAGAAACGAGGGCTCCTCAGGGCAGGAGGTTGAGTGCTAGGGATAGCAGATGGGTAAGGAGCTGGCCTCTGCAGCACAGGGAGAGAGATTTTGAAACCTGGTATGTTTGCTGGCAAAAACAGTCTGAACAGCTTGGCTTTGACTCTGTTTCCTGTTTTAAAAATAATTATATGTCACACTGGCCTATCTCTAGTTAGTGTCCAAGTTAAGTTCAATACACTCGGGCCTAAGGACTGTTTTTCTCTGAAAAATCAGGTTTATTGGATCAAGATCATTATCTCCTTTAACAACACAGATTTACAGAATTGTTCCCTTGTCCACTGGAAGATTGACCTTGGAACAGGAGGCGTGTTAAAGGCAATCCTCCACGTCAGGAAGATTAAAACTGAAGCTGGCTAGTCAGCAAGCATTAACTGACCTGCCATTTCTGAAGCACATGCTGTGTGCCAGCCAAAGCAGCTGTAGCTCTAAGGGCAACAGAGGAAGGCTGGGCCCTAAGCTGGGGGAGAGGTGATTTCTTCTGAAGTGAGCGAACAGCCACAGCTGCTCTCCTTCCAAAAGACACCTTCCATCTCAGAAAAGGAGGCCATGCCCTGAAAAACCATGGCTGAGTTTTTTTCTCTTGGAGATACACTATCAGGGAGATGGAGAGGGTCTGGAGGAAGCCATGCCAGGCATGTCATGTTACACTCCCCAGCAGTAGTGGTCCAGCACGGGAGCATTACAAGCCAAGCTTTCAGAAGCTCTGCAGCAAAGCAGATCAAGGAACTGATCTGGATTAAAAACCCAGCAAAGAACATGTTATTTTTAGCCCAAATCAGTTTCCTGACTAGTTCACCACAGGACTCCACCAACAGTTGTGCCCACACACCTCTTGGGAGGGCAGTACAATGGTGGGACAAGGCTAGGGGGAGGCAAGAGGAAGTTGTTTAAACCTGCATTACTGCTGAGAGAGGTGTTCATCTGATGGCCCCAAAGTCACTCAGTAGCCCAGAGAGTTATTCTCCTTTGAGGCTGACACCTCCCAGCTTCGTCTCCCCCTGTCTTCATGTTTCTCTTTCTTTTATCATGTGCAGAACCAAGAGCACATAGCAGTACAAGACCACAAGCTTCAGCTTGCCCCTGTGCTCCTTTCCCCAGCCATATTCTCCACCAGCCTGTCTTCCATGTCTTCATTCAATAGACAATCAAAAATAGGGCAATTCTGGGTTGCCCTAAATAAATCATTAGATTGCACAAAGCTATGC
This sequence comes from Florisuga fusca, assembly GCA_038090715.1. Taxonomy (NCBI): domain Eukaryota; kingdom Metazoa; phylum Chordata; class Aves; order Apodiformes; family Trochilidae; genus Florisuga; species Florisuga fusca. The sequence continues at coordinate 5,979,857 of JAAWXA010000009.1, forward strand.
CTTGTCACCTGTACTGTACAATTCTTAGAACTATCTTAAGCAGTTTCTTTGCAATCATAATAAAATCTTTGCTGCCCTTTCTGGTTTACAAGATGGAAGGAATTAGTCTCTATGGTGTTCGTAAGCAGAACACAGGGGCACCTTGCTCTTCTCATAATCAGCTTGTTGCCACCTTGTGCCAAAGTCTGTGCCCCCTTCCCCCAGTGCCAGGCTATTCCCATCAGGCAGCCAGCACCAGTGTTTGTTGAGGCCTTGGGTGGCAAACTACATACTGGTCTCTTCCTGGCTCACTTTACTTACAGAGATCCTGAGCTCTTTGAATCTGACCTTAAGCCTGATAAAGATTTCTAATGGTTTTCTCTTTCTTCTCCAAAAGGTCTTTATTTGACTTCTTGTCCTTTTTTTTTCCCCACTCCTTATAGCGAGCTGGACTATTATGACTCTCCCAGTGTCAATGCCAGATGCCAGAAGATCTGTGATCAGTGGGATAATCTGGGTTCCCTAACCCAGAAACGTAGAGAAGCCTTGGAGGTGAGACATGTTACAAGTTCGACCTTTTGAATTACATGGCTTAGATCATTTGTGGGAAGCAAGCTGCAGTAGGGACAAGCTACCAATTTCAGCTCTTTTGTGCACTCCTAGAACATCCTGGACTTTAATGAGGGCTACGTTTCAGTATATTTAGCCTGCTTTTTTATCTTCCAGTCCAATTTCTGTGCTATTCATTGCTCAGGCTGTTGATTTATTTCTACTTTTCTGCATTTTCTAATTTTGTTCTGCTTGGAAAGGCTGTCCTTGTTTTGTTTGATTTTGAAGAACCTCAGATTTTTCTCTTGGGAAAAAAAAATCCATCCTGTGTTTAACCTCTTAACAGCAGAGAGACTGTTTGTGTAGTGCCTTCCTGGGAGCACCCAGGAGGACTAACAGGAAGGAGAAGCTCAGACAGTTCTCATACCTTTGTCATTATTCTTCTCTAACCATCTTTGTTTATTTTCTTTCTTTTTTTGGTGCATGCTCAGAGGACAGAGAAGCTACTGGAAACAATTGACCAGTTGTACCTGGAATATGCCAAACGAGCTGCCCCTTTCAATAACTGGATGGAAGGGGCCATGGAGGACCTGCAGGACACATTCATTGTTCACACCATTGAGGAGATCCAGGTACAGAGTAGTTATTTACTTCAGTCAGGCTGGGACAGAGATAAGTCAGGGTCTTACCAGATTCCTAGTGGTGTTGAATTTTTTGTAGAACTTGTTTTGATGCTTCTTCTCTAGTGAGTGAGCCTTAACGAGAGAAGCAAAAGGAGGGAGTATGTTTTTCCTTTATTTCCTAAAAACCCTGGATCTGAATAGGTATGAAACATGCTGACACTATCCTAACTAGACACAAAGAGCTGAAAGTGGATTTTTCTTTTTAACTCCAGAGACTTATCAATGAAAGCCTGAAACTTGAGAGAATCTTTCAGGGTCTTTTGTGGGTTTTTTTAACCCATGGGAGCAAAGTTCACAAGTTCTGCAGGTCAGTTGTCCCATGTAATGTCGTGTCCAGATCATTTGGTCCTATGTGAGATGTCTTGTGAGGGCAGTTTTTGAGCTGCCACCTGGGTTTCAGTACTAACCACAAGAAAAATCAGAATTGTTCACTTTGGTGGTGGGTTATTATTTGAAGCAAAAGTCTTCTTGTGTCCTTCAAGACAACAGAGACAGTGTCTCAGTTTTACCCCTATTGAAAGGGTGTTATGAAAGCAACTTAAGGTATCTACAGATCATTTACAGACCTTTCAGGGCAGAAATTGATCCTCCTTGGTTGCGGTGGGGACTTGTGAAAACAAACAAACAAACAAAAAGTCAGCTCTTCACAGGAATGGCCAACAACATGGCCATCACTGAAGCTGCACATGGGAGACCAACAGAACACACTATGAAGCCGGGGGGGGGAGAGGCTTTGTGAAGTATCTCTGGCCTGGTGTCAGCTCTCTTACTGAGCTGCTACCTGTTCCTTCTACCCTCCCATCCTGAACTAAGGGATTCATTAAGTCTTTTATAATGCAGGACAAATCTGAACAGCATTTAAGCACTTCCATCTACCTCGTGCAGTATATTTCCCAGACCCCAGATATGCATTACATATCTACGGCCACTACAGCAGCTGCAAAGTAATGAGTCACCCTGTAAGGAATCAGTTTCACAAAAAGTGAAGCTTAGTAGTTACAGTGTGTGTGTTGTAAGCGAGGGGTCAGTTATGCCATTTACTTTCATTCCCTTGTCTGTCCACACTGTTCCCTCAATTATCCCTGCACATCCCCTTCTGTCCCCCATTTGTTTTGCTTCCTCTTCCCCTGTGTTTGGCTCCCTGGTCTTGATCTTCCAGGCTTCTGGGATGAAGTACCTTAAAGGCCTGTAGAAGCAGTGGGAGATGAGCCAGGACCCGCTGGCTTGTCAGCTGTCCAAAAACTACCAGCAAGCGTGCCCTCACCTTCGGTCCTTGGAGCACAGTCTGGGCACCACAGCAAGATGGAGAACAGAAAGGGCCTCTTGTGTTCAGGGAGAAGAAGCTGTTTTTCAGCAACAGGAGTATATATTTCCTGTGCAAGTTTGCTGTTGGCTGGAAGACTTCACCTAGTTCTAACTGACTCTGATCTGACTTGTACTATTCATCTGGAGTTCCCTTAGGTGTACAACTCATGCATACCTAGTGGGAGCAGAAAACCATGGCTCATTGACACTAGTGAGACATGACTGCTTCAAAGTAATGCTAGTAGTCAGATCGTTTTCCCAAAGGGGTTGACAGGCAGTCACTGAGCAGTCAATGTTGGAGAAATACTGCTGGACAAATAGTTTCCCTTAAATTATGAACCAGAATTATTCCATTTTTTAGGATGTGATCTCTGTCACTGGCCAGCATGTGGGAAACATAGGGAAAATGAGGCTTCACCTCATTGAACTACTTAAAACATCCTGTTTAGTGATGCTGAGAGAAGGTGGAAAGCATGTTAGAGTATCCTGCTTTGTATCCTGGGAATATGTAAGCTTTTGCAGTCACTTCTGAAGAAATGCATTTACTGAAGAGGCTATTTAGTGACTAGTGCTCATACCCTCACTTTGCTGCTGCCTTTCTTCTGCAGGGATTGACCACAGCTCATGAACAGTTCAAAGCCACTTTGCCAGATGCCGACAAGGAGCGACAGGCCATCCTGGGAATCCACAATGAAGTCTCAAAGATTGTCCAGACATATCATGTCAACATGGCTGGAACAAATCCTTACACTACTATCACCCCACAGGAGATCAATGGCAAATGGGAACATGTGAGTTCTTTCCAATCCTTCAAGTTAGTGTGGGAGGATGCTGCTGCTCCATCACTGGGGCCTCAGGAAGTGGATTATTTTACTCTTCAGTTACCCTCTCATTCTTACTGCTGAGCTTTTTATTTTTGTTACTTGTTTTCAGCTCAATTGCCATGTGCTTGGAAAGCTGAAGAGATCTTTCATATATATATATATATATATATATATATATACACACATGCCTAAGGGCTGTCAGATCCCTTTTGCTTGCTATTTTTATAATGAAAGATGCTAACTTAAAGTCTTTGAGGTTTTCAGTCTTCAATTGGCCTGGCAAGCAATTAAGTATGGCATGTTGAGTCTGCATCAATTATCACCATTCAGCCCTTCAGATGTTTCATCTCCACAGCCAAGCTGCCTTCCCTTGCTGTAATCTTGAAAGTGCAGCTGGTCTCCATACCAGCTGTGCTGATGGTTCTTACTACTGAATGAGATCAGCAAAGGGAGATCTGAACAGTCCTGCAGTTCAGTTACTGTCAACCACCAAAAACCCAAGCAGTGAATGGAAGATGCTTCTGGTCTTCCATGGCCCAGGATGAGTTTGCAGCATGCATCCTACAGCAGAGAGCACTCACATTCCATGAGCCTTCCCACTGTCCTAAACTTATGACTGCTCGTTTTGCAGAGCAAGCACCCACTCCTTGCTTCCTTGCAGCAGTTTCTACATTTACTTTACATGTACCTTTGTACATATAGACTGCACACTTTGTGTCTCCTTGCTGTAGGTGAGGCAACTGGTTCCCAGAAGGGATCAGGCCCTGATGGAAGAACATGCTCGCCAGCAGCAAAATGAACGACTTCGTAAACAATTTGGTGCACAGGCCAATGTCATTGGACCCTGGATCCAGACCAAGATGGAGGTAGGGCTTTGCTCATTTTGAAGCAGTCTGTTTTCCTTCATGATCTTCACTGATCTTCTTATCCTTGTTTTTTCTTGACCACTGTCACAGTTATTCTTCCTTCAGGCCAGAGAAAGTTCCATAGAAAACACTGAGAATCCTAAGATAGATATCGATTATTTAAATGCTTATACTTTTTCCCCCTAACTCTTTAGTATAGAGATTAACAATGTGACTTAAAATGGGGAACAGTGGTATTTTGATAAAGTTATGTGTAGCAAACTGAAGACCCCACATCAGAAACATATTTTGTGTAACTGCTTTCACAGCAATAGTCTTGATACGCATGACAAAATAAATACAGTTAGCATAACAGGCATCAGCAGAGGAGATATATTTTTAAGGGAGATCTCTCTTTAGGTAGGTTTTGAGTTATAGCATTTGGAACTGATGAAATGGAAAAATACGAGGCTATCGCTCATGGCAAGAGCTGTGAAGAAGAGAGCTATTACAGAAGGATGTTTTTATGAAGGGACTAAGTGGCAGACATCAGAAGATCTGGCTTCATAGATGACTAGTTTATGGACTGTAGTTTCCCCCTTTTTTTGTATCCTTGTATTAGACATATCTCTTGTGACTCACCTCACTTGGAAAATGTTCAGGGCTCTCTAAAATTTTTGCTGACTCTGTCTCAGCTCAATATAAAATAACTGCTCTGTGATATTGTTTTATTTATTTATTTTTGAATCATCATCCTCTGTGAGCATGAAATAGCTGCAATAAATGTCAGGCTTGTTGAGGCTTGTCCTTCCATTGGGGTTTAACTCCTTTGGCTTTGCTAATGCAGGAGATCGGCCGCATTTCAATAGAGATGCATGGGACCCTGGAGGACCAGCTCAACCACTTGAGGCAGTATGAGAAAAGCATTGTGAATTACAAACCAAAGATTGACCAGTTGGAAGGAGACCACCAGCAGATCCAGGAAGCGCTTATCTTTGACAACAAGCACACCAACTACACCATGGAGGTAAAAGTTTTGGCAGCAAGGTTAGCCAGCCTCATCTGCAGTGGCTGCTTACCATCAGCCACATCTAGCTCTGGCAACGTGTTGCAGTTCTCAGGAAAATGGAGAGCTTGACAATATGGATATACGTGTAACAACATGTCACTGAATAGGTTTTTTTTTACTTGCTGTGCTTCATGCTGTTCCAATATACTCCCAAATATAGACAACAGAAATAACACGAATTAGATCAACATTAGTGCTTGAAAAATGGGCTAGTCTCATTTCTCCTGCTGCCTGATTGTGGCAGCCCATTTGCCGGGATTCAAAAAACCAAGGGAGTGCTAGTGATTTTGAGCTACCATAGCCTGGCAGAAGAAAAAAGTCCAGCAAAAGCTTTTTAAAATCAGAGTCTAGCTTTCTGTTGACAGTGTGCGATTTCTTGGAAGCAATCTGAGTTCAAAATGAGTCTGGCAGAATACAGACGGGCTTTGAAACTTGTATTTTGGTTTCTCTCCAGCTCTCCATTAAGTAACAGCAGAGCCAGTGGAGCACCAGTGTCTTCTAAGCACTGTGGCTTGTTTGTTTTCTTGGTAAGGAGCGTTTTCTGCCCAACTGTGTCCTAGAAGCACTGGGTTTGGTTTTCCTTTGTATTAAGGGTCCCCAGTACATTGCTTCGACAGGACAAAGGAACTTTGCAATAGTACCAAGGCTTTCTTAGTATTAGGACTTGGCCTCTCCAATGTTTTGGGTTTTTTCCAATCAAAGTTCGTGTTCTGGTTGGCTTATACTGCAGATAAGAAGGAAGCTTTTCTGAGCAAATAGACTTCTGCCTTGACCGCCAGGATCATTTAATTTCCAACAACTAGCACATTTGACCCGCTCCTCAGAGACAGAAGAGCTACTTTTTGATTTTAAATTCCGTATCCTCTTTTTCTAGCATATCCGAGTGGGCTGGGAGCAGTTACTAACAACAATTGCTAGAACCATCAATGAAGTGGAAAACCAGATTCTGACCCGTGATGCCAAAGGAATCAGCCAGGAACAGATGAATGAGTTCCGGGCTTCTTTCAACCATTTCGACAGGGTAAGTCAGTGCTGACTGCAGCTTGGTGAGCTACAAGGTTCCATGCAGGCTGTGCAGTGTAATAAAAAAGTCACTGTGACAAAAGCAGATCAATGGAAGACATTTAATTCTTAAAAATGCCACTTCTGTGGAGAAGTTATCCTGTTAACACTGCCAGGTGCTTGTTAGGCTGGGGGCAGAAGTACAGCTTCACAGGAAACTGATACATTTCCTGATAAAGCTGAAATATGGAAAAGTTAGAAGGTTTATTTAGGAACTTAGACTTCTACCCTATTTTCTCCAGAGACCATGTTATTATCTTAATTTATAGAATTCATTGGAGCAGCTGTCCTTCACTCTGACTATTATCTCACATACCTCTACTGAAGAAACCAGTATTGCTCTTGTATGAAGCAAACAGGAGATCTATACACACCATGGCACTGCATGACAGATAAACCCTGATGTAGAGCCTGCCTTGCCTTACTGTACAAATCCATGCCAAGGCACTGACATGTATAAGAAGAAAGAAATTCCTTAAAGGAAATTCTGCCATCCTGTCTGCTGCTCTCTTCCTTCTACAACCCAAATCATAAAGGTATCATGCAGGGAAGGAGAGGCAGCAGCCTAAAGCCTGAAACCAGCTCCATTAGCAACCCCTTCAATGTTGTCTGGAAATCCATGAGCAGCCTGTGGAGATGCTAAGTCACTGATGCAAATAATAGATGCTGTGCCACTTGCTGCAGCAGACAGACTGTTGGAAAGCTCTTCAGAGAACAGGGCTTCAGCCTGCCCACAGTGATTATCAACACTTTCAGACTGGTGAGCACTGGCTGTTTCAGCTTTTCTCTAGATGCCTAAGAAAAATTAAAACCGTGGCTTATGTTTTTAGCAAAGGGACCCATAAAGCCCTGTAGATTTTACATTTTGATCTTCATATCGTTCCCCTCTTCCTCCACAACAGTCTGAATTATAATGCAGAAAGAACTTGGGTTGCCTATATTCAAGTGTGTATGCAATTTATGAAGACTGACTTTAAAAGATGATTTTTTTGTGGAGAATCACTTGAAGTTGGCCCCACCATCCTGTCTGTAGCTTCCTTGATTTGGCCAGAGGTAGTGGCAGCAGGCAGGGGCTCTTCAGTGCTTGGGGGCTGTCCTGAGCTAAAATTCTGCAGAGTGAATGGGGATTCTCAATTCCTGTGGTAGCTTATTTATAGTTTGGTGTGTACCTCCAAGCAGTGAGAGATCAGGGAATGAGCAAAGGGAGGAGTAGCTGCCAAGCTGTGTTGTGCTGCACTGTGCAGCAGTGCTGTTTACAGAGCTGAACATTTGAAATACCTTGACCAGTCAAAGCTCCACTTCACATGCAGGTCTCCTAAATAGAGCCGTAACACTGCTCCCCTGAGCTTCAGCTGGTTTTGTTTGTCTGTTCTTGGGATGCCCTGGCAGCTAAGCTTCCTTGGGTGTGTTGCCAAACATACCTGCCCTCACCTACTCCTTTAGTGGGACTTTTGATCAAAAGATTAAGGCAATGCTTCCCACTGCCTCTGCCTGCTTACCTGCACTCTGGGTTATTAGTGAGACACAGGGCTTCTGGCACTATGGATAACAAGCAGTGATGCGAGTGATTTACTTGGGAAATAGAGATCTTGAGGCTTCTGAGCATCAGCTGTTTTTGTCATTCAAATGCTCTCAAGATGTGACAAGCTCTCTGAGAAGGAACTGCTCCAAGAGCATTTTTAGCACATCCTGAAATGTCATTGTGATATCTAATGTTGTGCACTTTTTTATTTTTCTTCCCTGTCTTTCTTTCTGCATGTCATTCTTCCTCTCCCTCTCTCCTCACCACTGCATGGTGCACCTGTTTGCTGTTCTTCCACCTCCCTTTCATCTCCTCTGTGTCTCCTTCTGCCCCACACCATCACCCCACTGGCACTGCATGTCCTGCTGCCTGGCACACCGCATAACCAGGACCACTCCGGCACACTTGGCCCTGAGGAATTCAAAGCCTGTCTCATCAGCTTGGGTTACGATATTGGAAACGATGCACAGGTACTGAATGCTAATGGTGAACACAGACAGATATTAAACTGTGAAAAAATAACAGTTTTTTCCTTTCTTTTCTTGTTTGTCTTAATCCATCTGTCATTGCTGTTCTTGGTTTTTGACTATATACATATCAACTTTTCTATGCTACTTCCTCTCTAAATGTAATTTGTTATTTATTCCTTTGTAATTATCTAACTGTTTGTCTTGGGAGAATTCCTTTTATGCTTTCAAACTTCTGTGTCACTTAACACTCCTTTTCTTGTCCATCCCTCAATATGGATGGAAAATCTTGGTATCTTCATTCTTTATTTTCATTAATGTGTTCCTTGTGTGTAAACTATTCCATGTCCAAAACCACCCTTGCTTCTTCATGGTTTCACAAACTACCTTTCCTCTACTGTTTTTCATTGTCCTGTAAATCTGTCCTTCTGTCTCCTCCCACCTGAAATTCATTTTTGTAATGTCTCCTGTGGGTTCATTTCTTCCTGGACTGCTCTCCCTTTTCTCTCTTGGCTTTTTCCATCTTTGCATCATTCCCTGTAGAAGAAGACTGGTATGATGGATTGTGAAGATTTCCGAGCCTGCCTTATCTCCATGGGTTACAATATGGTAATGTAGAGCCCCTCTGTCACCCCTGTTCAAAGTGATGCTTGTAGGCACCTTCAAAAATAAAGGGAGAATGTGTAGTAAAGAAAGGTAAATACAGCCTTATTTTTAAATGTAGTATTAGTTCTATGTCTAAAATTCTTGTCTCACAGCTGAAGATGGAAGTAAAAAAAATGAAAATAATTGTCTAATTCCTGTGTATTTCAAATAGGAGTTGTATTTATCAAGCCATGTAGCTACAAGTGGAAGAAACAATAAACTTCCTTATATCAGTATCTGTGCAGAGCACACTACCTTCCCAGCTCTGAGGGTCAGTTGAGCTCATCTGGAAGTGTAACAACCTGATTTCTCAATAGTCAAATGCTGTTCCTCTCAGTCCTACCATTTATTTCACAACTCTCTTCCTCTACATGTAAGTAGGCTCAAGTTCCAGTCATCCACCCTTTAGCTTTTCCCTCACCTGAGTACCCGTATATTCAGAACAGTAACATGTGGCATCTTGAGAGGCACAATAACTGACAGGGAGAGATTCACCAAAGACTAATGCTTATCAAAGGGCAGGAGAAGAGTGTAATGCAAAAATACTCAGCAATTCTCCAATATCCTTGTTCCTGGTATCAGGCAAAACAGTGTTTATTCATCTTGCTCACCAGTCCAGTATGAGTCAAGTCAGTGGTAGCATGCCAAGACACAGTAACAATTAGATACCTTAATTACTCTTGGAGGCATACTCTTCTACATGTGTTAGAAGAGCCTGTTCCCAGGAGAAGACTCAGCTCTGCTCCTCCCTTCTCCTTACCTGGGAATGAAGGAGTCACAAGAGATGACAATAGATGGTCTTATATGCAAAAAAAAAAATCCTGCAAACCTACACTACAAGGTTCTAGCTTCTGTAGCAAATATCCTTGTATAATCTTCCCCATAAAAGATACTTCCCTGGGCCAGCTCAGACATTTAAGTTCTCCTTTCCAAAGCCTGTCTATTTAAGATAAGACAGATTCTACCAAAGACCCCAGAGATGTTTCTTCTGGTGTCTTCTGTTCTAGTGGCAGGAAAGCACTGAAGAAGTTCTTGTTTAGTAAATGAAAGCAGAAGCAATTGGTTAATGGAGATCCTCAAGTATCGCTACAAACATCTAGCATGATATCTATTACAGAGAAATTTTCATCTTCTGAAGTCTGTGTGACATTGTTGGCTGACAGGAGCACTGTCCTAGAGCTGGATGTTATCCTAGGGTGCAGCTGACAGTAGTTTATTCCAAAGGACAAATGAGTGGAAAGCATTTGTAGATAACAGCAAACAAAAAGAGAATATCCTAAGGGAAAAAAGGCAAAAGAAAAAAATGAAATAAAAAGCCCAAACAAACAAAAATAAACCAAGCAGAAGTGGTTTCTATTTGGCTTTGTTTTTCTAGATGTGAGATGTACTTCTGAACAGTTTCTCCTCACTTTCACGGCACTGTTGCCCAAATGTCCAGGCTTACATGACTCTCTTGTTCTCCAGGGAGAAGCAGAGTTTGCCCGCATCATGAGCATCGTGGACCCTAACCGCTTGGGTGTGGTGACTTTCCAAGCCTTCATCGACTTCATGTCCCGGGAAACAGCAGATACAGATACTGCTGACCAGGTTATGGCTTCCTTCAAGATCCTGGCTGGAGATAAGGTGAGCCTCCATGTCTTCCTTTCCTGCATCTGCTTTCCTTTTTCTCTCCCATGTCTCAAGAGAGAAAGAGCTGAGGGACGCACTCTCTAGTGTGGAGGGTATTTTCACAGGAACATTGTGCTGTGCTTGGAAGAGTGCAAGGCTCACGTATGGGTTAATGAGCAACCTGCCTAGGCACTGTAAGTCAAAACTAGGCTCCTCACTCTTGTCTTAAAAATTTAATTAAGAGCTTGGATATTATTTTTAAATGTATTAACAAATTCAACAGATTGTTCTTGATCAGTCTTGAAAAGCTATTTATTACTGTCAGCTGTAAACTTCAGATGATCTTCCTCAGCAATACATTACTATTAGTTGTTCTACAGTAAACAGTAGATTTTCATTGAGGATATGCTGTATCTGCAAGAGGAGCATCTTTTAGTTTTAGAAATTGGTCAGAAGTAGGAAATACACAGGATAATACTAAAGGTATTAATTTTCTAAATAAAATCACCAGTGGAACCAGCTGATAAAGAAAATCATGTAATCTTATTTTTCTTATATAAGAACCCTCACTAATCTTTTATGTAGTGGAATGAATAGCATGCACATGTAATATTAATACATGCCATATATATTTGCCCGTTATTTTATCAATCTCACTTGACGGGCAGGATACCATTTCTCAGATTGTAATGGGTTCCCCTCAAACCCAGTATTGGTTTCCAGTTTTTCACTAATAATCTTTCCATAGTCTGTAATGTAGAAACCCATGATACCTTTCCTTTAGTCATCTGCCTGGCTGAAGCCAGTCCTATTGTCTTTCAAGGCCTGGAAATCCCACATTATTCAGAGAAGCTCATCACTGAATAAATAGGTACTTTTGGACACAACATTATTTATTAACTTCTTTACTCTGTACAGTACATTAAATGTACTTGTCAGTGTTTAGTATGCTCTAGTAACTATAACATGAATCAGATAGTAATACTTCTTACTCACTTTAATCATTACACTGAAAGGCAGGGTGGAGGAGAAGAATAAAAAGTCATGAGAGAGAGAGAGATGGCATGAAACCTGAACCATTATTCAGACGAGTGCAAATGCCCCTGAGTCAGTTAGCTAGAGACAGCACACTGGTTAGCAAACAGGCACCTACTGTTACCTACTGCCTGGAGAGAAGCCAAGCTACCTCACCTGCACTTGGTCAGTCTCTGGAAGCTGAATTTACATAAAAAGTTTTGCTTGCTTATTAAAAATCTCTGTTGTGAAAGGCAAGGATTGTTGGGGGATCTGTGGAAGTAATACCAAGTCTTAGTGTGTCTGCTGTTCTGCATTGGTGCCATCAACCAGAGCTGGTGGGAATGGCTCCTTTCCTTGCTCTGAAGAGAGAGAGTGGCACAAGCAGCTGTTACCTCCTGCCAGTGGGGAAGAGGATTCAAATTAAATTTCTTCTTTCCATTGCTTTCAGCAAAACCTCCACTGTCAAAAGGATGGTGGGGTCATAAACTAACAGCTTAGCTTACTTACCTTCAGATCCTTTTTTTAGGTGTGCCAGCATCTCCCCTGCAAGAACAATCTTATTGTAAAAACATTTTCTGGGACAAATGGTAGGAAGAGTGACTTCATTTCCTCCCAGTGTGTATATGCAGAGAGCACCCAGTGTGGGTGTACAGTCCTTAGTCTACTTCCTGGGGTCCTGTCCCTGACCTGTCTACTGTCCTGGGCGAAAAGGAGGTGGCTGTCCCTCTAAGGAAGGTCAGTTTTTTGAAAGTAACAAGCACCTTATTGTTTGCCTTTCTTGCAGAACTACATCACTGTGGATGAATTACGACGGGAACTGCCTCCTGATCAGGCTGAATATTGCATTGCTAGAATGGCACCCTACAATGGCCGTGATGCTGTACCTGGTGCCCTGGACTACATGTCCTTCTCCACGGCACTCTATGGTGAAAGTGACCTTTAACTTTTTTTCTGTCCCACCACACGCTCCCTCCCCTCTCCCCCGTCCAACACGCCCTTCTTTCTCTTTGCAAAGCAGCCTCTGCTCCGCTCTTTTTTGTGTTTCCCTGTTTTGCTTCAGATAACAAATCACATTTTTAAGTAGGGGGGAGGGGGGGCATTAACATGGCACCGCCTACCTTGCCCTTGAGATGACAGTTTACAAGATTATTTTGTGCAAAAAAAGTTACGTTTTAAAAAAAACAGACATATTTTATTATATAAAAAGGTATTTTTCTCCACCAGATTGAAACTTAAACAGAAAATGTTAAAATATTGCACCAAATATTTTTTGTTGTGACATAGAAGGTCGAGCACAATGTTACATTCCATTCTTTCCAAAAAGAACCAAACAACAACAAAACACCACTTGTTCTGTTAACTTTTACATTTGCGTATGTCTCTTTTATCACATTTATCCTGGGAGGGGGGAAGGCACACAAGTGCATGTGTTTGCTGGTTCACTCATTTCATGAAAATATTTTATGATAAACTTTTGAAATTGCTGTGTTTTCTAGGGAAAAAAATAATGTACACAGCTCATGTTTTCATATTTAATTAAAAAATACAATATGCCTCCTATGTTTATCAGTGCACAACTTTTTTGTTGCTGGGAGTTGTCTGGTTTCAGAACATGAAGCTTGAGAGTTGGTAACTTTGATATTGCTTGTCACAAACCATATTAAAAATTTCTTGTGATAACAACTCTAGACTTTATTCATTTGTATAACAAAACTCTTTAATCCTATTTAGTTAAAAAAAACACAACAAAGAGAATCCAAAATTAATGTTGGGGGTTGTGTTTTGTTTTTTTTTTTAAATAAAATCACAGTACTTTAAAGGTAAACTTCCCTCCCCCTTAACCTTTACATTCTTGAATGATATTGGAATTTTCAAAGCTTTCTGACCACTTTAAACTAATAAGGTTTAATTTTTAACCATTCCTGATACACCCATGTCTATAGGAACAATATTCTTATTAAAAAATATCACGAAATTAGTCACTAGAGCTATGCAAACAACCAAGCACCATATTTTAAACTATCTATGAAAAAAACTCCTCCACTGTTCCCATGCTCAGCACTGAAGTATCTCCCTACTTTTTATATCATTGTTAATAAGTGCTGGGGCTGAGGTGAAGCTGAGTTGCCTGTGTTGTAACCCAGGTACCCCACCAAACAGCCTGGAGAGGTCAATATGAACTGTCAGTACTGTACTACTTGCACCCACATCAGTATTTAATCTGCTTGCAAGCTCCTCTAGGCCCATTTTCAGCCACGTCACTGCTGTGTTGCAAGTGGGACGGTTCCCTTCAAAGGTACAGAGTCCTGATTCCATTCCTATCTTTTAATGTACATAACAAAAGTGATCTGTTTGAAAACTAAAACAGCAGAGAGGATGGCTACAGGCACGAGCAGATAATCTATCAAGGCTCTGGTTTCCCAGCTACAGGCAAGTGTAAGGTCTTTGAGACCCACATCTCTCACCACTGCTTCCTCACAGCTCTTCACTCACTCAGTAGCATGCAGATATTTTGGTCACCTTCTCCCTGTGCAGGGATAGCAGGATACCTACCTCTAGACCTCGAGTTCCTTCTGGGTGGCTGGCACCTCCGAGCTAGGTGCTGCATTGAAGGCAACTGAGTGGTTATAATCTCCAAGCAGAAGCAATTTACCTGTGCTCCTCAGGCAGGTCCCTTGGGGAGCAGAGAACTGGACCTGGCTCTGTTGCATTCCAGTCTAAGTGCTGCAGACACCCAAAAACTATTTCAAACCTTTTGCCAGACCATTCCTTCCAGTTTCTTAATTGCTCTCATTTTTTTTTCATATGAACCCTGTGGCTCTCATTGTACATTTTTGCCTAAAACCCAGGACTACTTTAAACTGCAGAGATACAGAAGCATTTTATACCTTCCTTATTATTAGCTCATTCAAACACCACCACCATCACCTGAATGAAGAATTTCTCTCCTGTGACTTCTTACTTGAACAAGGAGTAATCTCTGATCTGTGGTACAGAGCCACAGCATCCTGCTTTCTGCCACAGAGAAAATCACATCTTCTTCAGGGAAGGAAGCAAGCAGTTAATTTACTCCTGCAATAAACAGGTTGCGGTTTTTAAGTATTCTGACTCCAGATGAGTATTTGTTCACACTTGTAGGTGTGCAGCCAGGGCACTAATGGTTCCCAGTGGGCTTTCAGGTGTCCTTCTGAGACACTAATCCTTTTATGCAATGAAAATAACAAGGAGACAGAAGTACAGCTTTATTACAAAAGTTGATTTTGCACGATAGCTTCTAGAGACACTACCCACATGCTGGAGGCAATGCTGCAGATTCTTCTAATGATGTATTTCATGCTTTTTACACCCATGCAGAATGCCCATAACCAAGAAAGGGAAAGCTGGACTCCAGCCCAGCTCAGGCACTGCCAGAGCAGCTGGAGCTGTGTTCCAGATACACAGCTGCATTCCTCCCCTCTGACATGACCCCAAAGGCTGCAGATGCAGGATATAAGCAGAAAAGATATAATTGGTCTTCCGGCACGACTTATCTTCATTATTGCCAGTAACTCAAATCCCTGTTACTCCCATGCTGTTCCAAGACTGCCACCTAAGGAGATTTTTTTCTGCTTCTGAGCCTCTTAGGCAGCAATTCAAGCACGCAGGCACACAGAGACTCTGGTGCTACTTGCTCCAGCTCCCCACTTTTCAACCACAGTTAGCTTTGTTAAGCTCTCACATTACTCCATTTTCTTACCCCAAAGAGTTCACATTAGTTGCCTTGCTGCAAAAGCCAGCAGCAGATGGGGTTGTATTAGGCAGAGCATTGCTGGAAGCTCAAGGGAGCTGGTCCTTCCACTCAGCACTGGTGATGCCACTCCTGGAGCACTGTGTCCTCTGCTGAGCTCCCCAGTACTTACTGGAGCTTGTCTAACTCTATCACAGGGCCACAAAACTGACTGCAGGAATGGAGCTTCTCCCATGTAAGGAGATTGCTGAGGCTGAGCCTGGAGAATGCTGAATGTTTATAAATACCTGATGGGAGGGAATGAAGAAGAGGGAGCCAGAATCTTCTCAGTAGCATCCACTGACAAAAGAAAAAACATGACATTTCATCTGAACACAAGAAAACACTCTTACTATAAGGGTGGGCTAGCACTGGATCAAGTCATCTGGAGAAATTACAGTGCCTCCATCTATGGAAATATTAAAAAACTGACTGGACACAAATCTGGGCAGCCCTAGGTTCTTAGACCAGATGGTCTCAAGGGGTGCCTTTCAACTCAAATGATTATGTTTATTATGAATGTTGAATGTATAGGTTATCTCAATTCTAAAGAATAATTAGAGAGCAAGAAAACTGAATGATGCCTGAATCTAACATACTATGTCATGAACATAACTCAGGTGTTTACTACAAGTGAGAAAATACAGACATGATGGAGAGGGAAATGGGGGGAGGGGGGGAAAAGGTAGTTAGATTTTAAGCATCAAGACGGTGACAATTTAACAAGCTATGCTGTATTGAAGAAACTATTTTGATCCTGATCATCATACTGTGAACTGTCTTGAAGTACACTTACTTGAAGTAAGTATTTCATAAAA
The DNA here is from genome assembly GCA_038090715.1 of Florisuga fusca. NCBI lineage: Eukaryota > Metazoa > Chordata > Aves > Apodiformes > Trochilidae > Florisuga > Florisuga fusca. The sequence continues at coordinate 5,996,016 of JAAWXA010000009.1, forward strand.
TTAATGTATCTCAGAAAAGCAGAGTGCTGTACCTATGTGACTAGAAAAACTGCTTCTCTCTAGCAGCTCCACTCAAGCCTTTACCTTCAGTGGCCACTTCGCCCCCACCCAAGGCTTCCCCCTTGTGTCAGGAACACCAGCAATATTGCGATTTTATCCAAAGCAGGGGGATCCTGAGTCCTGTTAGTTAGGGGCTGGCTGCAGTGAACCCGTGTGAACAGAACTGTAGCTGCTGAGCTAAGGTGTAACACTTCGGATGGGCCCTTTGGACGTGGGCCATTTCTCCTCCACGGTGAACCACCACAGATACCCATCCGCTGGTGTGTTTTTTTGCCATGTTCTGGCCAAAAATCGCAGGCAGTTCATCATGATGTAGAATGGCCAGCACCAGGCTGGTAGGGATACACGTGCACAGCATCACTTCACGGGGAAAGGAGTATGATTTATTTATTTCAGGGTGCTCCACGGCACGCCCGGCTCCCACCGCATCCCCACTCTCCCGCGTGGGCCTGCTCACGGCAGAAGCCCCTCGGCCTCTCGGGCACCCCACGGACCCGGCCTCGCAGCATGCCCTGAAATGGCCGCAGCCTGCCCCCCCTTCCTGCACCCTCCGGACACCCCTCACTTCCCAGCCAAACCCTGCCCTCCTCGGGAACCCCCACAGAACTCGTCCCCCCGCCCCGTTCGGACGAGCTGCCGGAGCGGAGCAGAGCTGCCTCAGGCCCTGACACCGCCCGCCCGGCTCCCACCGCATCCCCACTCTCCCGCGTGGGCCTGCTCACGGCAGAAGCCCCTCGGCCTCTCGGGCACCCCACGGACCCGGCCTCGCAGCATGCCCTGAAATGGCCGCAGCCTGCCCCCCCTTCCTGCACCCTCCGGACACCCCTCACTTCCCAGCCAAACCCTGCCCTCCTCGGGAACCCCCACAGAACTCGTCCCCCCGCCCCGCTCGGACGAGCTGCCGGAGCGGAGCAGAGCGGCCTCAGGCCCTGACGCCGCCCGCCCGGCCCCAGCGCCTACATCTCCCAGCGTGCACCGGGGCAGCCCTGGGCGCAGGGCGCGGCCGGGGGCCGCCGCGCAGCACGCCGGGAGTTGGAGTCGGGCGTTGGCAGTTGCGCAGCATCCGTTTGGGGGCGCGCGGCGGTGTCGGTTTCTGGCAGGAGCGAGGCAGCCATTGCCGCCGCGGCCGGGAAGAGCGGTTTCCTCACGGCCTGCAGGACTCAGCGCTCGGCGACGGTGAGCGGCCGCCCCTCCTTGGCTCGATCGACGGCGGGAGGGCCGGGGGAGGGTCGGACGTAGAGTTGCGAGGAGGCTTCTTGAAGCCGGACCCTGCGGCGGGGCGGGGATGGGCCCGGCCTTTCTTGTGGCGGCGCCGGGCTGAGGAGGAGGAAGCTGCTTGCGGAGGCCCCGCTGGGGCCGGGCAGGGCCTCTGGCCTGGGCGTTCGGCGGGGGGGCGACTGTCGGGGGGGAATCGAGGCGCGGCGGCTGCAGGCCGCGGGGGGAGCCGCGTTTTGTCTCTCTCCCCCGCGGTTCTGCGGAGGGGAGGGCTGATCCCCCCTGTTTTTCTCAGAAGGATGTCTGGGAGTCGTCGGGCTTGAAGGTGAATGTAAAACTTTCGCGTCCGCCACGAGGAGCCGGCGGTGCGATCGTCCCTGAGAGGGCCGACGCCTCGGTGACGGTGAAGGCAAGGAAGGGGTCGTCTTGCCCGGGGCAGGCGGCGAGGCAGCCTCCCGTCTCGACTTTATTAAAACGCGGACAAGCAGCTGGTCGTTTTGGGTTTTTTTTTCTGAGGCCCCATGCGTCTCGAGGACTTTTAGGCCACCGTGTTTCATCTTGTGAGCCGCTAGTGAGCAGTCGCGGTTGCATTGTGCGAGGAGCAACGTGTGAAGCTCTGCGACTTGAAGGTGTCGATACAGATCTCAAATCTATTGTGCACCCTGATGTCTGAGTAAACAATAAACAGGCAGATAGTTCACACGTCTTTGTTGACAGATAGTTCACACGTCACGCACTAATCTTTGGTTCTTTTTTTTAGGTAGTCAATTCCGTCCACCCGCTGTGAATTTCATTCTGTGATTCTGATCTCCTTCCCACCTTGTTTTTCTAGACCTAAAAGTATTGAGCCGCAGTTGCGCAGTCTTTTTAATATGTCAAATGTGTTGTTCCCAAAACGAGTGCTGTTGCTAGAGTGACTGTTCTTACCGTGTTTTAAAGCACATAGTTACGTAAGCCTGTCCTTCCTCTGCAAAGGCCTCTTTCCCTTAATACCCGATCCCGGACTTGCTATTGTTTGTGTGGTAAGGGTGCATCGGGAAAACAATCTGTCGGAAGGCAAGCTGCCCTGCGAGGGAGCTGAATCGGACCTCTGAGCTCGATTTTCGTGTGGATATAAAAATTAAAGTGTGGGCACAAAAGAGGGAATGGTTACAAAGGGCAACAAAAGGAAATTTTTCACGTGAAGGCGATTAAACAGCTACCATCTCAGCTTGTCGTTCGGTCCCATGTTTTTTCTCATGCTTTGTCATACAAAAGCCTTATTAATGTCCAGCAATCCCCCAAACCATTATCTCACATACAAATCTAAGTTACATCACTAAGAGAAATCCATCTTAAAAATGGATTTGGATTTGTGGTAAGTAATACCTTATTTTCCTTTCCCTTGTTTGCAGGTACTAGCCTCACTAGGCTGATGTCAAGAGAAGAACTTAAAGAGTATAATATTTATAATGGGAAACAATATATTAGTATACAGCTTTTTAGATGTTGGGATTGCAGTTTTACTTGCTTTTGGTTGGCTTTTGCTCAAAACCTTGATAATATTCTAACTGCAATAAATCCGTTGTCTGATCATCCATGGATTTACATTTTATCCCTGATTTCTGAAAACAATATAAATACCCTGTTACAGCATTCCAGAAGTCTGAACCTGGAGAGTTAATGCAGAGTCATGCTTGTTTGTCTTTTTCTCTAGCGAAACACTTTCTAGTCTGCTTGGTCAGGTCTAAATAATGGCCTGACAAGCAAAGGAGTTGGCTAAGAAAATAGTTGTAATAGGTGCTCGGTGTTGGCTTTAAGTAGCTCAGCTTTTAACTCTTGCAGCTAAAGTTAAATACATTCATTTTCAATATATGTTGACAGGGCATTGTGTGTCTGACAGACTTAAATGAAATGCACAATTCATTGGCTCTTAGTTTCCTACCACTGCTATCTAGAGTTCTGTGCTCCTAAACTGTTGTCTGAATTTTTACAGCTTTACAGATTCCCAAGTTCACTCAGGATCAGCCTGTTTCTCAAGTATTACCTGCTGAGAACTTGAGAATTAACTGTTCTGTGGCACTGAGTTAAAACTAGAAAGTTTGGCACTTCTCTTCCACTATGGCAGGCTTACATACCATTTGTTCTGCCAAGATCAGTCTCTTGGGTGAAGCTATGAGAACAGAATAAAGAAAAAAAGGTTTTGCCTACTTACATTTCCTACAAGTATTACTTCTTGACTCCTGCACGTGTCTGTTTCTGATTGCCGTGCAGTATGAGCTACTTGTGGTTGACTGCCTCTTCCAAGTCCAGAGGTAAATGGCTGATCCAGATGTGAGCCTGAGTTTATTTTGTGCATCCTTTCCACTTACTGCTATTTCTCAATCTCCTTGCCCGGAGCATGCCTCTTCTCTTCTTGGGCACGTCTCTTGACTCATTCAGGAACAACTTCTGCTCAACTCTTGTACATGAGTCAGCCAATCATCTTTCCTCTCTTTTCCAGTTCCTACGCAGGAGTATTTTCAAAGCTCATTAATAAGCTTGAATAATTGTCCTGTNTGCGCAGTCTTTTTAATATGTCAAATGTGTTGTTCCCAAAACGAGTGCTGTTGCTAGAGTGACTGTTCTTACCGTGTTTTAAAGCACATAGTTACGTAAGCCTGTCCTTCCTCTGCAAAGGCCTCTTTCTCTTAATACCCGATCCCGGACTTGCTATTGTTTGTGTGCTAAGGGTGCATCGGGAAAACAATCTGTCGGAAGGCAAGCTGCCCTGCGAGGGAGCTGAATCGGACCTCTGAGCTCGATTTTCGTGTGGATATAAAAATTAAAGTGTGGGCACAAAAGAGGGAATGGTTACAAAGGGCAACAAAAGGAAATTTTTCACGTGAAGGCGATTAAACAGCTACCATCTCAGCTTGTCGTTCGGTCCCATGTTTTTTCTCATGCTTTGTCATACAAAAGCCTTATTAATGTCCAGCAATCCCCCAAACCATTATCTCACATACAAATCTAAGTTACATCACTAAAACGTACAAAGCTGGGAGTTTTGTCTAGGTTCTGCTAGAAGTTAGTAGGACAGGATTTTCTTATTTATCTGGTTAAAGAGAGGAATTGGATTTTTAACGTATATACCTGGAGAACAATAAATCAAATCCCATTTAACCAAGATTCTTGAGATATAAAAGTCATCTTAATCACTCTATTTTAAGTTTTGTAATCTGATAAATGGTGCTGTTTTCTGTTTTAGCATCAACCTTAAGATGAGTGGCTGCCGTGTCTTTGTTGGACACCTAAGCTCACGTGCTCGGGAGAGAGATGTGGAGAAATTCTTCAAAGGATATGGACGCATACGAGAAATCCATCTTAAAAATGGATTTGGATTTGTGGTAAGTAATACCTTATTTTCCTTTCCCTTGTTTGCAGGTACTAGCCTCACTAGGCTGATGTCAAGAGAAGAACTTAAAGAGTATAATAGTTATAATGGGAAACAGAATATATTAGTATACAGCTTTTTAGACGTTGGGATTGCAGTTTTACTTGCTTTTGGTTGGCTTTTGCTCAAAACTTTGATAATATTCTAACTGCATTAAATCCGTTGTCTGATCATCCATGGATTTACATTTTATCCCTGATTTCTGAAAACCATATAAATACCCTGTTACAGCATTCCAGAAGTCTGGACCTGGAGAGTTAATGCAGAGTCATGCTTGTTTGGCTTTTTCTCTAGCGAAACACTTTCTAGTCTGCTTGGTCAGGTCTAAATAATGGCCTGACAAGCAAAGGAGTTGGCTAAGAAAATAGTTGTAATAGGTGCTCGGTGTTGGCTTTAAGTAGCTCAGCTTTTAACTCTTGCAGCTAAAGTTAAATACATTCATTTTCAATATATGTTGACAGGGCATTGTGTGTCTGACAGACTTAAATGAAATGCACAGTTCATTGGATCTTAGTTTCCTACCACTGCTATCTAGAGTTCTGTGCTCCTAAACTGTTGTCTGAATTTTTACAGCTTTACGGATTCCCAAGTTCACTCAGGATCAGCCTGTTTCTCAAGTATTACCTGCTGAGAACTTGAGAATTAACTATTCTGTGGCACTGAGTTAAAACTAGAAAGTTTGGCACTTCTCTTCCACTATGGCAGGCTTACATACCATTTGTTCTGCCAAGATCAGTCTCTTGGGTGAAGCTATGAGAACAGAATAAAGAAAAAAAGGTTTTGCCGACTTACATTTCCTACAAGTATTACTTCTTGACTCCTGCACGTGTCTGTTTCTGATTGCCGTGCAGTATGAGCTACTTGTGGTTGACTGCCTCTTCAAGTCCAGAGGTAAATGGCTGATCCAGATGTGAGCCTGAGTTTATTTTGTGCATCCTTTCCACTTACTGCTATTTCTCAATCTCCTTGCCCGGAGCATGCCTCTTCTCTTCTTGGGCACGTCTCTTGACTCATTCAGGAACAACTTCTGCTCAACTCTTGTACATGAGTCAGCCAATCATCTTTCCTCTCTTTTCCAGTTCCTACGCAGGAGTATTTTCAAAGCTCATTAATAAGCTTGAATAATTGTCCTGTAATTGTCTAAATAAATTATTGTTCCCATTATGAAGAATTTTTTCCTTAGATCTGAACAAAACTTTCCTGCCTTTGCCTGTCATACCAGCTCTGTGCACCCACATGAGGAAGGCACTTCTGTCATCTTTGTAACTGTGTTTTAGGTACGGGAAGACTTTGACAAGATATCCTTTGAGCCACCTTTTCTTCGGATGAACAAACATGGCTCTCTGAGCCTTTCTGTTTTCTGATCTTCTGATTAGTTTTGGTGGCCCTCTGCTGATCCTGCTCTAATTTTTCTGTCTTGAGCTGGGGTGCCAAAACTGGACAAGTGTTCCAGGTGTGGCCAAACAAATGCCAAGTAGGGTGGAATAATTACATCCCTTGGTCTGCTTGCTGTGCTCGTGGTAATGCAGCCCAGGACGCCGTTTGCTTTCATTGCAGTAAGGCCACGCTGCTGACTCACACCTACCTGACTATTCTACTTTTGTGTTAGCCACAAAATTGGTGAGGGTCCACTTGGTCCTGTCACGCAGATCATTTATAAATGCATTGAATCTTAATATTCTTTGCAGTACCTCACTTGTGATGGCTGTCAGGTCATCTTTGATTTCAGCTATCTAAAATCTGTATTTGTAACACCTCTTAAAAAGCGGAGTGATTCTGATTGAACATTTTTGTAGTGTTAAAAACATGTTTCCTTGTGCTTGGTTGAAATCATTGCTTAGTCTGATTAAATTTACTTAAATGATGCAGATTTTAATGTAGAATGTTTTCAAACTTCACACCTTAAAGTTAGTATGTAAAGCTAGGTAGACGTGCAGACATTCAGTTTCTTAGAAGCTGTGAAATCCTGGGAGTTGTAGGTGCTAACAATACTCTTAAAATGCTGGGCCTAAATGGGTTTTCCTTGCATGTCATCATGCAAGGTAGTGTTTCACTTGGTAGTGAAAAAACTTTTTTTTTTTTTTTCATTTCCCCAGTGCAAAAGGGGGATGATTACGAAAGATTGCTTCTGAAATCCTGTTTATAGTTACACAAATACTTTCTTCAAATGAGAAGCTGATTCTTTGCTGTTCATTGCTCTAAAGCTGCAGTTCACTTTATTTTTATTTTTTGATCCATCCACCCTGTTGGTTCAAACAATTACTACCCAGCTGCTTGCTCTCACTTAATTTCTTTCCTTACATCCCTTGTCTCTCATGGTGTTACTATAGTTGTTCAGCCACTTAGTGAACCTACCTGGGAAACTTATCTAGGTGAAAAATAACACTGTCTTTTTCACCTGACCTCCTGCACAAAGTGTGTTGTTTGTCATCTGGGTAGGTTTCTTGACCTAGTTTCCTGCAGAGCTCTGCATATGACTTTGCCAAGAACCAGTGGGCTGGATAGAAGGCAGAGGCTACTCAGGCTGACTGAAGCAGCATTGCTGCCAAAAGCAAAGCAATAGATTCTGTTACAACAGCATTTAGAATTGTGTATTATAGCTGATCCAGACCCACATGTGGACACTGCTGAAAAAGCATCCTTAGGTTTCTTGTTCTTCTTACACAGTCACCTTTTTGCTAGACTAGTGAGCTGAATTCACACAGAAGAAAATCAGAAGGGCTTTTTTTCTGGTTCACTCCTTCCTTGCTGGTTCACTGAGAGATGAATTTGCTCCAGTACTCTTAAGAGGGTTTTGGAACTGCACAGCTTTCGCACTTTCAGTTGCAGTTTATCAGCTTGTGCTCATATGTACTGTTTCTCTGTATGTAGGGCTATGTTTTAATCTGCTAAAAATTAAACTGATAAATAATTGAGGGAAGCCAAAGGGAGTTCGTAGAGTGGAGGGAGAAGAAATGGTCACAAATTGGAGCATCTTGGCTTTTCAGTCATAAACATACTAGGAATCCACTTCAAGGTTCTGGATGGCACTTTATATGTGTTTTCTAACATTTGAATATACAGTGAGGGAAAATACTTATTCATTCCTATTTTCTTTTTAGGAATTTGAAGACCACAGGGATGCTGATGATGCAATTTATGAACTAAATGGTAAAGAATTGTGTGATGAAAGGTAAGCTTCCCTTTCATAATTTCCATTAAAACCAGCGAAAGTGCTTTGCTTCCAAATGCTGCTCGGCAGCTTGTGGTCCTCTGACTCCAATTTCTTGTGGTTTTGCACTGGGATACACTTTCCATAACTTTAGATAAATTAATTTGGGTCCTCGATACAGTCTTGTTATAAAGGGCAAAGATAGTTTGTGATTGGAGGAGCAGTGGTTTGGAGTAGGGGCTGAGAGGTTCCTTCCACTTGCTCATACTTCTTCAAAGCTGGCTCAAGGTCTTGTCACTAGAAATGTTAGTAAAAGGTAATTGAACTTAGCAATTTGGTTTTTATCTGTTGACTTCAGAAAATAAGTTGATGATAGCCTCTCCTTACTTAGAGTGTTTCCCCTCAACCTTGTGAACTGTAATCATTGTATGTTATAGTGATTTTTATTTTGATAGTGCAAGTTTGGTTTAGGTCACTAGGTGGTTGTTATTTTGATACTCTTTTTCTCTCTGATTGCTCTTGGGCTCTGGTTGAGCAAATTTAATTGCTTTAATGTAAATGACAGACCTATAACAATTTTCATTAAAGTCTGAGGGAGATGAATGAGATGAGGATACCACTGTTCTGGCTCTTTAAGAAATGCCAGTGACTGTCTTATAAATCATTGCTTGCAAGGGCAAGATAATTCTTGTTTGTGCACATGTGCTTCTAGTTGCGAAATACAAGTCAGTGTCAAATACTTAAAAGTTTGTGTTTTGTGTTTTTTTTTGTTCCTATCCTAAGGGTTACAATTGAGCACGCTCGAGCCCGAAGAGGAAGGGGGAGGTTCCCACAACGCTTCAGTTACTACCAGTCGCAGAGTGGATCTAGGTAGGTGGTCAGGACTCTTGTTTCCTACAAGAATAACTGTATTGAAATAATGTTTTCTTCTTGTGGTTGGAGTTAAGGAGCCAGCTCTGTTTCCTCATATAAAAAGAAGCTTTATGTTCTCAAACCTTGGAGGACCATTGCTATTATTTACCTCCTCTGGCTGGTGAGTCTGGATTTTAAAGCAGAGTAACTGGCTTGCAGAGGTTGACAAAGATGTTACAAAATGCTCCATCTCGTGGGCACAACATTGATCTTCCTACTTTCATTTAAATTACGTGAAGAATTAATGCCGCAGTTGGGCTGGCTGTTATTAACACTAAATACAGGAAGGTGCCAGAGCTTCTCTGAGGCTTTTGTCATTAACCTGAGCTTACAGGCTAAGTAGAATTATTGTAGAGCAATAGTTCAAGGTATTTACTGTTTAAGCAAGATTTCATATTTCCAGCTGTATGGTTAGCAATACACGTACTTCAGCACAGCATACAAAAGGACCTGTATTTGAGAAACAGTGCTAGGACACGAGATACTAGCATGTGCAGAAGTGTTTAAATGCCAGTTGACTTTGCAGACTGAGACAGTGCCATGCTGGTGGAGAGCTTCTGTTCAACAATGGAATCTGAAAAACAGGATGTAGCTCATATCTAAGATACCTGTGGTGGATATACAGTATCTATGGAGTTGTTCATCTTCATGGATTTAAGCCAGTGGTGAACGTTGTGACAGCTTGCAGCAGAGTTTGTTAAAGTTCAGCAGACTTGAATATATTCCACCAAACAACTAACATTGCATCTTTGTACTTGATATCTACTTGTGTGAAGTAAATCTGTGTGGAATACCTTACTCCATAGAAACATGGATAGCAGTGGCCTGTGCAGCCTAGTTTGGAAGAACAACAAAGCCTTAACTGACATAAACCTCTGCATTTGGTTCAGTCAGAATTGCTGCCAGTTACAAACCAGTGTCTGGAGCATCTAATTTGCATATGCAAGTATGCTAATTAGATTATCTTTTCTTCAGTGGCAGTAACCTTGATGCGGTATAATTGGTCCGAGGTCCAGGCTAAAAGTGGACTTTTAAAGTAGGAAATGTGATTGAAGGTCGTGGGCATCTGACGTTGTAGTCATGTTCATGACGTCAGACTGCCGATGCCAGACAGGAAGAGACTGCGGTTTGCAATAATGGAAAAATGAGACTCAGCCTGCCAGTTTTGGGACTCTGGGACCTCTGTTTATATGCCCGGAAGATCTGGATGTTCTGAAAAAAATTGGGACACTTTGAGGTATGCACTGAAATGGAATTGCCTGTGCTTCAGTGTACAAATCAATACACACAATTTAGGATTGTGTTTCTATGGGAGGAGAAGGTAAGAATGTTTTTTCCTAAGGTGAGAGTTCCTGAATCTTGAATTTTTTTGGTAGTAATATAAAGTACTGCCATTGTTAGGAATCCCGCATTACTTATCAAAACGCTGGCGTGCCTTTTTTCACAGTTTTCAGATCCCATTGGATTCAGAATGACTGGGATTGGGAACAGAAATGACCTGCAAGGGCATTAGTATTTCCAGATGTCTCAATCTTCCATGTGTACATTTTTGAGCCACATTTTCATTTTCAGAAGGTCTTTAATTTTTGGTTAAGTGAAAAACATTGCCTTTCTTTTGGGAAGTTCTTTTGGAACTGTAAAATGCCAGTTATTTCAGGGCAACTAGTTATCTAGCTCTTGTTTTACTAAAATAATATTATTTCTACCCACAAAAATACATAATGTAGGTCACAATAGCATTTAAGAAAATTAACAAGTGATTTGGAATAAGAAGCGTGAACTATGATGCCTTTAAACTGTGCCTTCTCTCTCCCTGACATGAAGGAGAATTTATTCTACTAACTGAAAAAAAAATATTGCCCTTTACATTAATATACTCCAAAGCCATATGTTTGAGCCAAGACTGGTTAGTACCAAAATTAAACTAATTCTCTTTACAGTATTTTCATTCTACTAGGCGCTCATTTCAGTGTATCTAGAAAAACAGCAGCTTCATTAACTGCCTTGGTATAAAGATTTTAATAAAAATCCTTTTTAATCCCCTTGTAGCAGCTCTCTTGAATATTTTCTGACTAGGGAGAATCAGATCTGCAGTCCAGCAACAAGGAAAATACTTAAGTCTCTCAGCAAACTTTAGAAAACATCAGATTTCTTTCAATATCTGAATTCCTTACACTGGAGACTTTTTTCTTTTTTCTTCCCACCCCCCCCGACCTCTTCTAGCCGCTACGGGCCTCCGGTTCGTACAGAACACAGGATCATAGTTGAAAACCTTTCATCCCGTATCAGCTGGCAGGTGAGTTAATATCTTACGTACTGTTTTTACACCTTATTTCCCTACCCTATAAGAAGACTGCTGTCAGCCTAATTTCTTAATAAAGCCATCATAAATATTTAACCTGAATTAAAAATAGGCAAAAAATGCTTCAGTGATTGCTAAAAACTAGCAATCCAACATTTACAGGAATCTTTGGTTTCACAGCTGTGCAAATAGTTCTGTAACTACATTTTGTAGTTGGGAACTGATTTTTGCTTACTTGTGTTTACCCAATGATAAAAATTTCAAAGGCTCTAGATGGGTTCTGAATTACTGCCATTCAGCAGCCATTTCAGCTATGTTACCCTTTCCTTCTTACACCTAGGAGTGCTTGCCTTTGAGTGAAATATGTGGTCTTTTCTTAGGCTTTGAGGTTTTTTTAATAAGTCTGATAATACATCATTCAAAGAGGGAACATTAAGAAAGCTACTGTGTAAATTATGTTTACTGTGGATATTTTAAAAAAAACAGTTTTAGTAATTGGCTTTTGAAGCTTTCTTACACTTTTTTTTCACCTCTTGCTAGTGTTTTGCTGATTGGTAGCTGTCTTTTAACAGAATAAATATATAACTAATTCTTTTAGTTGGCTTCTGCGTAGTATGCAGTCTGTAGAAAGTTTACTTTTCAAGGGCATAGCAAGAGATCGTGTTTACAAAAGATGAGTGATTAGTGGAGTTTAGACTTGTTCATTAACCTTTATATTCTTGCAATAAGGATACTTTAATTAGTGTCCTGAAAGATGTAGTGGAACATGTTGAATGTTCAAAGCCTTGCTCTCATGGCTAAATCTGCATGAGGAGGCTGTTTGGCTTTCCTGGAGCTCCACTGATGTCTTTCATAAGGGCTTGGGTACAGTCCATGCTGATAAACGGCTGAGCTAGGTTTATCTTCTGCATGACAGGTTCAAAAGGTTTGTAATTGTACAGTTGTGTTAATTATTGAATAACTAAAAAAACCAACTTCTGAGCTAATGTGATGAGCAAGTGGATTTCATCTAAATTACCTTCTGCGTATGCTATGCAATTGTGTAAGGAAATTTTATAAAACACTTTGCTTGGAAATGTCAGTAGGGACGAGGGAAGTAAGCTAAAATTGAGTGTTAAGGAGGGTAAATCTGTTAATTCTGTTCAGTGTTAAACTAATAACTTTGAAAAAAAAATTGTTTCTGTAACTTACTTTCACTTATGAATATTTATAATGGCTTTATGTGTACTTACTGTTGTAGACTGAAGCCTACCCAGTTCAGATTTCATACTGATGAATCCTTAAGATGCTAGTTAAATGTTGTAATGACTCTCTTAAATGAATTATGAATTAGGGTAAGAGACCTAACTTACAGAAATAATTTGAAGCTAAAATCCATATGCACGCTTCATTTTGTTTTGAAGCTGTACTATTTTGATAATGACTATAGTGTGTTAACTTCTTTTAACTATGCTTCTTGTAACACAACAGATTAAAGTAGCTAATGCATTAACAGTGGTGGCATTATCCTTAATTTCTAATCCCTGAGCTTCTAGCAAGCACCAGTCTGTAGTGGTACCTTGCTTTTTAAAACTTCTGCATGTAAATTCATCTTCAGTGTCTGCAAATCCCCATTCTTTGAGAACTTCTGACTCCTTTGCAAGTTTTTCTGTTGGTATATTTAACAAAACAAAATCCAGGAAAAAACTTTATATTCAGATCAGTTTCCTCAAATTGTTGACTGTTGTTAATAGACATTCTTGTATTTGTACTAGACAGACTGTCAGAATTCTCCTTGTTGAGCAAGCATGTATTTCTGCTTGTTCAGAGTTTTCCAGCCACCTTTGTTAGTTCTTCAGTATCTATGAGTTTTCAGGCAGTTGGGAAAATTAGATCTGTGTTAAATCAAGATGTAATTTTTAATATGTGCATTTCCTATTTATGGTTGTCCTGCACTTTGCTTCCTTCACTGCTAAGGACATCAGTGTATTCTTCCACTGTTTAAAGTGAACCAGAACAGTAATATTAGGTTAAAATTTCACTGTTCTACTAGTTTCTGTTAAGTAAAACCAGATTACTTTAAAACATTCCCTTAGCAATAGCAAATACTCTGTTGAGCTTTTGTATCACATGCACGCTTTCTCTCTTCTGAGAAATTATTTTGGCATTTTAGTGATGTTGATCTTACTATTACAAATGTTTCATCATTATGGTCCCTGAGATGCAGTGTATAATGTGGCAAGTCTGTGGGGGCCTCAATTTTAGAAAATAATAATATAGATGAACATTTTCTAATTTCCTTTTGGCTTACCAGTCCTGGTCTGGTTAAACTCTCATTGACTTGAGCAGAGCTAAAATGTTGTCCTTCATCTCTAAATTGGGTAAACATACTGAGGCTGAAGTATTGCTTCTAATGGTACTGTAGGGCCCATTTTTCATTTGCTATTTAAGTTTTTTTGTGTTAAGCACATGTGAAACAAGGAAAGCACCTACTAGTCATCATACACCGTTTTTTAAAATTAAACTATTGAATTTTAGTTAAAATATGACATAATACTAAGCTTCTGGTATTCTGTGACAATGTTCTAAAGTCGTTCTTGGTTTATTGTTTTGTAGTCTTTTCTTCCTAAAGCGTATTTCTAACCAAGTGCGTTCTGAACTACTTCTAACAACCTTGATTTGGTTAACCCTCATTTTTCTTGCGTGAAGGAAAAAGAACCAAAGATTTGGGGGTTTTCTAGTGGCTGAAATCTTAGGGTTTGGCCTGTTCTGAATTTTTCTTCTGGTTCCTATGACACTCCTGTTTTTTGGCGATCTAGATCTTGGTTTGCCTGGGTTTGATCTCGATTGGCTAGCACAGATCATCCTCGGGTTCTTTAGCCACTTCTGGAGACTATGTCCAGTGCTTTCAGGGCCTCTGGTACCTCCGTGAAGCATATTGCTATGAGCCATCACTCTGCCTTTCTCATGTAAGAGAGTTCCTCTTGGCCAGCTAGGTATTGGACAAGAACTCTTTGCTTAAGGTACCTTCTTAGATCATCTGCCACTTGTGGCGTGTTGCGGTGAGTAGTCTGGCATTATAAAATACCAGATACTGTTCGGTAAAACTACTGTTTTAACTTAGACAAATGTTTAGCTTTTTAGTGACCTTTTGCATTATTTGTTTGTACTTTATCCTATTGCTGAGCAAGTAATTTTACAGTGTCTGTGTGTTTAGCCTCTATTAAGTGAAATGTAAGGGTATTGACCTGGCACTGTAGTGTGACAGGTATGCAACTAAAGTATAAGAATGTTTTTCCTTTTGTAAAATTATTAGTTACATATAAAATACACTTACATTCATTTTTGCTTTCATTTTTGCTGTGAAGATGGGGGGGCTAGCATATGGAATTAAGTCTACATATATTGGATTGTCATTTAACTGAGGTGTTAATGCTGGTAGTCAGCCATGAAAATTTGCATTTAATACTTCATTGCTTTTCATCTGATATTGTTCTGATGTCTGCATATGTTGCTGTTTTAAGCATTGCATTGTGTTTTCATAACAGCTGGTTTGGGGATGCAGGACTATTTAAAAGCAGTATTTTATTCACTGTATTTTAAAAGTGAGTGATTCTATGCACAGCTGCTGTTACACAGGCTGACTCTCAGACTTTTAAAAAATTATATATAGTTACAGAAAAATGCAAAACTGTTAAGGAGTTTTAGCAGGTGAAGTTTGAAGGGGGTATTGCTGCTGGCTGACTTGTGCCCTGTTAAAGGCTAAAACATTAACTTTGCTGCAGGACTTGAAGGATGTCATGAGAAAGGCAGGGGAGGTCACCTATGTGGATGCACACAGAAACAACAGGAATGAAGGGTAAGTTAATTTTGTGTCTAAACCTGCATTGATAACTGAAAGTACTGAAGAGAGGATTATCCGTGTGGTACAAAATCAATGAAAGATAAATCTGTGATTTGGGTTAGATGCAGAAATTTCTCCAATTTGAAAAAGAAAAAAGTTTTGTCAGAAAGTAGGGACTTGAAAAGTGGTGTTAAACTCAATCTGCTCTCCACCATGAAAACCGTGTCAAGGGGAAGAGGGAAAACCTTTCAGCACTTGGGTTCTGCTGTCTTGAAGTTACTTATATGCAATAATTTATGATCTGACTCATGAGGCTTCTTTGCAGTGGTTCAACAACCTACCATAAGATACAAACAGAACCAATTTCCATAGGGAATGCTTACCTGGCTGCTCTTCATTCTTAGTTCTGCAGACTACAGAGGTCCTGCATGCTAAAGCAGGAGGGAGGGAACTATGAATAGAGTGTCTGTGCTGGCAAGACAGTGCTCTAGGGTCACTGCAAGCAAGTGAAACTTAATTTTTTTGAGAGTAGAACAGATTCAAAAAATAAAGAGAGAATTTTTGTGTTCACCACTAAAATCTAAACTAGGCAGGAGAGTCTGGAAGTTTAGTTTGTTTCTTGAACAGCTTTAGAACGCATTTAGTGGGGGACTAAAACATAGTTCACTGGCTGGCGCACATTTGTGTAGCTTCCTGGGTTTTCTCCATCTCATTGCAGTGGAGAATTTTGGGAAGGCTTAAGGTATGGATGGCTAAGACCTTTAGTGTCATATCTTCCTGGTAAGCATGTTAAAAAGCAGGTCTCAGAAGATAAAACATGAAGTTGTGAATCAATATATTGAAAAAGGCATAAATTTCTTCTTGATTTTTCATTTTCTCTGAAACTTTTTTTATTGTCTTTCCTGATGGCATACAGGGTTGTGGAATTTGCATCTTACAGTGATATGAAGAGTGCACTGGAAAAACTGGATGGCACTGAGCTGAATGGACGCAGAATTAAGCTGACTGAAGATCACAGAAGGCATAGGTATGTCACCTGACCTGATAAAATTCTGCTGAGGGCATGGATCTGGGTGGTATTGATGCCAGAGTTTTATTACCTCACTCTTTGGTCCCAAACTAAATACCAAACCAAACATTTTCTAGCAGTGTAAACAGAGTTAGATAAGAACTAATGTGCTGAAAATTAGGTAAATGGAACACTTTTGGATGACAGTAAGGAGACTTACTTTTTTAGAGAAACCTTGATAGTTAAATGGAAGGACTTTTTAAAAAATGAGAAGTTTTGTGCTCAAAATAATCTTAATTTAATGGAAAGTTGCATCACAGTCCTGTGAAATTTCTTTTTAAAAAGCCAGCATTTTTAGGAGAGTAAAAGAAAACAATTCTGCCTTTTAGTTACTTGAAAAAACATTATTTGCAGCTGTTTCTTTGTCTCTTTTAAAAATGTTAATACCTTTCCATTAAAAAGGGAAAAATTACTTGAGAAGGTGTTTAACTCTCAGTCCTTAAAATCTACTGGTGTTCCATGCCTTAAGAGGCTTTTTTTTATCATCTTGAAAGAAACCCTGGCTAATTTATATGGACATTTCTGGAGAGAATAAATACTACAGTTATTAATTTTTCATTTTGGTGCTTTTCTTGATAAATGGCTAAAAAATTGTCTGTTCTGGGGCAGGGTGTGGGTGAGGAGTAGGGGTGGAGGCATTTTTTTTATCAGTCCATATTTTTGCCAAGCTAGCAGAGAACGTCAAGGCTAGCAGTTCCTGCTGTCCTTGGCCTAAGAAGACAGAAACATAACAGAAAGCTATCAGCACTCTGAAGTAACTGAAATGCTGCACATACAAAGCAGCTGAGAGATTTAATTCAGTATTTTAAACTTAGTAGGGCAAGAGACTACAGCTCTTTAAATTTATTTCTCTAGAAGCAGATCTCGATCAAGGAGTTACTCAAGATCTCGCAGCAGGTCCAGGTCTACAGGATCTTCCAGATCTGACAGCCGGTCCAGGTCAAGATCAAGGTCCAGGTCCAGGTCCAGGTCTCGCTCTCGATCCCGGTCCCGATCTCGATCCCGGTCTCGCTCTCGCAGTCGTACACCTAAAAAGAGTTACTCCCAGAAAAGCCACCGTTCCAGCTTGCTAGCTTCCTCCCCGTCTCCCTCTTCTTCTAAAAGAAAATCCCGCTCTAGGTCGAGCTCTGCTCACAGCCGTAGTTAACCTGCTTTTAGAGCTGTATTAAAGCATTGAATTTGATTCAAGTTTCTTGAAGACTTGAGGCAAATTATACATGAGAACCAGGAGGGGAAGAGTTAACATGATGAAAGGGTAAACTCCTCTTACATTGCCAAAGTGCCTGTCATCAAATAGGCCATCTCTGTGAGGAGGGGCTGCCAGCTTTCTCCTTTCAGTGAAGTCTGGAGTGGGAAGTCTCTTTTATTTTTTTTTCCCTGCTATTAGTAAACATTTTTATGGTAGATATATTATGTACACATAATGCTGAGGTAACGGGATGAGACAATACGCTGCTTTCTCCCTCTCTTGCCCCCCACTTTCCCCTCCACCTCCAAGGCCTTTGACTTCCAAAATACTGTTAGCTTTTGTCCTTGGTATTAAGTCTGAGAAAAGAAAGTATAGATTTTATTCCTTTGAGGTTCTGTGGCTACTTTTCTGTGTGAGAATGAATGGACCAGCTGAATTTAGTTTAGAGTTCACTTTTTTTTCCTGTTGCTTGGCTTAACAGGCTTGAAGTTCCAGCTTTGAATGACCTTGATAAAATGCTTAATTTGTAACAGACTTTCAGGAATACACATTGGTCAGTTGAATATTGCTCATTTAGATAGTGAATCAATACAATGTTAACCAGTAACGAAAGCTGGAATTTCCTGTTAAAATGAGATGTAACATCCAGGCGACAGGATTATTGGGAATCCATTATCCTAGTTTTCCAGTAATTTACCAGTGCATGGTATTGTATGTAGAGGCCTTATTTGACAGGCGACTCCATAAAACTGCACAGAAATGTCAATATGCATGTCCATGTTTTTGATGTTTATAAAAGTGACATAGCTTTCCTACCTAAAAGTATGATACTGAATAATGTGTGTATGACTAGCAATCGTCTTGATGGAAAGGAAGGTTATTTTAGTAAATGGCAGCAGCAAAAAAATCACAGGAAAAGTGTAGTCAGTTGTGACAGGAAAAGTTAATCATGTTACAGCATAAAAAGGCTAATTTCTTCAAATCTCCTGAATGCACAGTTGTTTTGATTAATAGAAATTTCCACTACAAATACTGTTTGTTCTTTTAATTTGGAATTAGATTTTTTTTTAATTTCTGTACTGTTAAAAGAAGGGAATAACTTTTGGAAAAATATGTAAATTAATCCCAAAGTCTTACGTGTGTTTAAATGTACCATTCCTAATAAAATAAAACCTTTTTCTGGCTTACCTTGCAGTTTTGTTTAGTCCTGTTACTGCTGCTGTTGTTCACTTTGTACAGTCTTGTAAACGTGATCTTCAGGAAATGTATTTGATAAGTAACCAGCTGCTGACTGCCAGGGGGACGGGATAGGATTTTACTGTCATGGCCATCAGTGCCTGGTCCCATGGGTGGCAAATGGTAGGCTTTCTGCAGTCCTTGCAGACAGATCTCTTTAACACTTCCTTCTCCACCAGTTCAACTATCAAATGTCTACTTGGCATTGGAATCGCCCTGTAGGTAGAATACTTTGTGATTTTGAAATATGGTTTCAGAGATTGTTATATGGTCCACAGTACTGCTGCATCTCAGGCTTCAAAGTTGATGCCTTTTTCGTACCAAATTACTGCTAATGTTCTTTGCATGTTTGGCTTGATGTGATGTGAATGTGGTAGCAGTTAACACCAGGAACAAATAGAAATCACTTTGCAGAGGATTCTTACTAGGTTGTGACTCCTTGTGGAAAGCTGGGGTAAACTGCTGTGTTAAATGTCAGTGCTCCTTGTTTTAGTGTAGTTGTGATGCTACTGAAAAAACTAAAAGTGTCCACTGCCTAGCCTAGACCCTTGGAGATTGGCAAGTGCAAGGTCAGAGACCTTGAATGTTTCTGACCAGTGTGTTTACCTTGCAGATTGTTTTAACACAAAGCTAATACACATCATGCTAAATTTATTAACTCTTGACACTTCATTGTACAGTGTCATTTCCCTTCCATAATTTTTTGTTGATTCAGTCAGTACTGGCAGCAGTAAGATTAAAATGCACCAAACAACCAGCTTCCCCTTCCCTCAAGTATCTTGAGGTTATAAGCAGGTAAATTGTATGGTTGAACTGATAGTGGTTTAGCATAGAAACACCTATGGCAGTGTTCTCTCTCTGTGCTGGCATAGTAGTAGTTTAAACATCTTTGTCAGTACAGCTGCATCCAAGTCAACTGAAGTGCTGGATTCTAAATGTGGCAACAAGTGACTTAAAGACTGCAGGTTGTAGGGTGCTGTTACCAATGCAATGGGACATGATAGAAATTGACCCCTCATTTTTTTTCCATGTTTGTCAAGGTGGCAACCATTGGCTCTTTGTTTCCTTAGGATATACAAATATATTTGTGTGAGGAAAAGGTGAGGTGGAAATACTAAGAATATTAAATCTGATATTTGTGGAAATATTTTTTTATGGTAGATGTGAACTTGGCAGCTTTCTGAATGTTTATTTGAAGTAATTTCTATAAATCTTAAGCAGCTAAAACCAGTTTTCTTAAAGGACAGTTGAAGCCCTGGTTACTTAGCTCTGGTTGTTTCCTTAGGTATAATAATTTAGGTGCCTGGAGAAATAATGGATTTTTGAAATGCAAGTTTTTATTGGTTGTGCATGTGGCTTTTTATATGTCAAAAAAGCATAAGCCCTTAAAATGTATGCAGGGGGACAGGGGGGAGGGTGGCCTGATCTACCCGCTGCTCCCATTTCCTGCTGTGTCACCATGTATTTTTTTCTTAAAAGAGGACAATGTATGAATAGCAGATGAGATTCTTTAAAAAAACAAAACAAACCAAACAAAAGCAACTAGCAAAAAAAAACCCCTGAAACTCAAGACTATCACATCAGGAAGTCCTAGCAATTTTGAGCAGGTTTCAGAGCACCATAGCCCTGTTTGGCACACAGTAGAGATGGAAATAAAAGCTGTACTTTTGTATGGAGATCTATACATTTTTATGGAAAGGAAAGCTACATTTTGGGGTATGAAGTTTTTACCTTACCCCTGACATTTAAAATGAGCTACAACCGTGTACACCTAACTCAAAGATGATAGTGCTTGACTTGAACTTGGAGCAAGCCCAATCTGGAATTTGTAATTCAAATCCTGAGAGGGATGAAGTGGGAGTAGAGTTGATAGAAGCTGTGAAGGGAAAAAAAGGACAAGAGGGAATTTGTAGTTTGACAGGTGGCAGTTTCAGTGTCAAAAGGTGTGTAAGTAGACCACAGAAGGGAATGCAACCTTTATACTCATTGCAACAGTTCAAATATAGTTTTCCTCCAGAGGGTCATCTTGAGATGAACAATTGGGAAATGTGTCTCCTTATTTGTTTTGCTTAAAAATATTTGGTATTCTGATGAAGAGCAAAAAGTACAAAGAAAATTAGTCATATTTGTGTTCCTGTGAGAAGACAGAATCCACAAGTCAGGTAGGCCTCTTTATTGGCAGCCATAGACTTGATTGGTAGACTTTTTAGGAAACACATTATAGTTTGGGACTTGGCTGAACTGTTAATGTATTTCAGAAACCAAATTGTTTTTAAAATAGAAAATTTTTAGATTGTATTGGAACGAATTATTGTCCATATATATCAATATTATCCATATCAGGTGCCTTAGTTTCAGCTTTAAAAGTTGCATCTTTTACAGACAGCATGTTCCAACATCTGATGCTTTCCATGAGAATGCTGGGAATCATCCCTTCCAGCTGTCAAAAAGCTGCACCGAGCCTTGCAAAGCTGAAAGGAACAAAGCTCTCAAGTCATGATGCATCTATGAGTAAATCTGTTATTCCTACCCTTATTCTGCTAAGCTGATCCTTTCAGAGGAGTTTTCACAAATTTCTTCTCAGCAGACGGAGGTCTGATGTAAGACATTACAGATGTTAAATTTATACTAGATTCAAAGCTTTCAAGTTGTACTTAAAGGGTGCTGTTGGGCAAAAGTGGCTAGGATTGCTGCTGGCAAGACAAACGTCCATCCCTGTGCCTGTCCCTTGTCTTTTCACCAGTTCTAATGCTCAGCTGATCCTTTAGAAGTCAGTTCAATGCCATCAGAAAGAGATGCTTCAGCTACTGCTTGGGTAGTAAGGTAGTGCGTACTTTGAAGACTGCTTTCACCAGCCCCTCTGGGAAGAAGAGGAATAAGGACGTGGGGTGTAACTATCCTGTGATCCTTCTTCCATTTGCCCCTCTCACTGTCACAAGTATCCTAATTTTCATAACGTTATCCTCCCATTCTGCTCTCCAAGCAGTCAGTCTCTAAACAGAACACCACCAGTTCCCCTTCTGTCTGGGATTTTTAACGCAGGACATTTTTTTTCTCCCAGGGAAAGCCTTAGGCTGCAGCAGGCAACTGTCTGCAGCACGGAGCACAGATGGAAGTTGAGGACTTTAATTAGTTGCATTTTAGTTGCACCTCAAAAATAAGGGCACTATCTTATGTGATGTTCATGACACTTCTTTATTATAATTACATTTTTGTCAATTTAACACGTAGCTCTTCATCCGTGAGTATCCCAGCAGTTTCTGAAGGTAAAATTATAGTCCTTGGCCACATCACCCCTCTGCTTTATAGATGAGAATAGGAAAGCAAGTGGTGAGTTGCAACCTGGGGCTGCAAACCAAGGAGTTCAGTGTGCCCCCAGCCGAGACCGAGAGGATGCTCACGGAACAGCTTCAGCTCCTACTCGTGCCACCTAGTGGCTGTACCTCCTCCGCTGCCATGGAACGGGCTGTGAGGGGGTTGGTTTCCCCCGGAGATAGAGCCTGTCTGTTTCAAACAGGAGGTGAAGTAGCAGGGTGCTTCCGAGTAGGAAGAAATGCCCCGGGATCTGTACCCGCAGCGCTGTGCCATTGCTCTAGCAGTGAGGGTAAAGGAGAATGCGTCCTGAGGTGGGAAGTTCTCCACTCTTGACTGGTGATCCTGCTGCACCCCTAATCGTAGAGCTGAATGCTGTGGAATTCCTAAATTGCTGTCGTTTTCTTTCAAGAGCTTTGGAAGCATGTAATTTCCAGTCTTGTCTCCTTCATTCCTCTCCTTAGCCATTGTTTGCTGGTTTGCTCTGTGTATACAGTACCTGAGGGCATTGTTTCCCATTTTACCAGCCCTGCAATCACCCCTCCTCCCCCTCCTCCTCTTTGCAAACCCGCAAGGAAGTTGTTGGCCTTTCAGCCTGGGGGTGGTTCACCAGGACAATGACGCTGATTAACTAACAATTCCGCCTGGCAAAGGGCTACAGCAACACAAGCAGAATGTTCTCTGCCTGTCACCTTAAAGGAGAGACACTGGCTCTACATAAGGCAGCAATTCAGATAAGAGTCAGCACCGAGAGGAAAGAGCAAGGGTTAGCTTAAAAGATCGTTTCAGTGGTAATGAATTTTACTTTTGTGTTTGGTGATGACTTTCCTGTGACCATAAATGAATGTCTTCTCTCCCTCTTACCTCATTTTCTGCTTGAGAAAATCCTTGTACTCTGTGGACACATAGCAGTGGCAGGTTGAGCTGCAAAAATACAGATCAATATGCTTAGTGTGGATGTTTTGGTTCAGAAAAAAAATGCTCTGTATGTGTGTATGTAGGTGTGTTACATCAGTAGAGACCCTGAGATCAGGTTCAGCAGGATCCTACACACTTGCTGGATTTGTTTTACCCAACAACCAGCTCTCTGATATTCCAAGGAAGCTGATTTCTCTTTGCATCTCAGAGGTGCAAATTGGATATGGATATTACATCGTGGTTCACAGAGGTAAGATGTAACTGGTCACACTTTAAAGGAAATGAGCACCAGTCATAAAAATCTGAAGATTCTATCCCACTGTAGAGCCTTGAAAATGAAGGTACCCTGAACTGCTGTTAAAATTTGGGCCAGATTTTAGTTGGAAGTAGGGTGGAGATGCTGACACTGCAATGAAAGGAAAGGGAAGTAAGGCAAAGATACACAGGGGAAGAAACAAAATCTTTGGATGAAATCCTTGTATTTTGTATCTACAGGTGATAGAATTACTCCTTAAACTCAGTAAAGGGGACTATGGCTCTAGGTCTCACCCACCACCCTAACTTCTGGTTTGGATTTTAGTAAGTGCTTCAGGACACATGGTCAGCAGCATTCCAGCCACCAGCCAGAGCTCTCCAAAAGGGGCAGCAGGCTGTGCCTGCCTGGGCCATGGGCAATCTGTCCGTCTGGTGGTAGTGACCACCACAGAATCAGTGTCTGGCCTCTCTAGACAGCCTAGCTCTTCCATGCCTCTGGCCAAAGATGGAATTTACCAGAGCTGGAGTTAAACTTCAGCCTGAAGTATTGGTTTTGATTACACTTGGCTTTGTTCCTTCCTGTATCATCTTTTTCCCTGTAAAGAGCACACCAGATCTTTAACAAAAAATATAAGCAAGCATTTTTTTCATACAAACATGGCCACTGAAAAGTGATGTGCTCAAAAAAAAAATTAATCATGTTTAAAAAGTTTCCTTGTTCTTTCCCTTCAAATTGTCGCAGGCTATTTCTAGCACTGTACAAGAACAGTGATCTGTACAGCTGATCATGTGCATTGGTCTTCCAGGCATGCCAAAATGCTTGCTGCAAGCTTTCTGCCCACACTTGCCGTCTGACTGCTTCAATTTGCTTTACCTTTTCCCAGTTCTAGCATTTGGACGGTCTAAAATCCACGTCTGCTCATTGAACATACTCTCACAAACCTCTTTATTTCAGTAGTTTGTACCTCTTATCCTTGAATACCAAAATAATCACACTATGCTCTGTCTCCCAGTATGAATGGCAACGATACTCAGCATATAACTTTTGAGATCCCAAATCTTGCAAACTGTGAGTGAGTCACTTTAGCTTAGCTAAAGCCCTGCAAACCTGCACAGTGCAGTTTCCTACCCTGCATGCTGCCTGAACAACACTAACAGCTGTTATGTGGAAAAGAGCATGGTAAGAGTGGTTTATGCTCACGGGCAAGAAGTCACGGGGCTATATAGCAGCCAGCGCTGCCTTGGACTTGGGTCTAAAGCTGCTCCATACCCTTTTTCATCATGATGGAGCGGTTTACCTAATTGTGGGGTATGTCAGCAATTAGATCTCAGGGTACCAGAGTGTCAGCAGCAATGCAGTCCCAGAGGGAAGCTTTAGCACACCTTATTACCAGGGAGAGGGGTGTTCAGCCTGGAGGAGGCTCAGGGGAGACCTCATCACTCTCTACAACTCCCTGAAAGGAGGCTGGAGCCCGGGGGGGTGGGTCTCAGTTAGACAAGAGCGCATGGACTTAAGCTCTGCCAGGGTAGGTTTAGGTTGGATATTAAGAGAAAATTCTTTACAGAGAGGGTGATCAGACATTGGAATGGGCTGCCCAGGGAGGTGGTGGATTCTCTATCCCTGGAGGTTTTTAAGAAGAGACTGATGTGACACTCAGTGCCATGGTCTGGTAACCACAGTGGCAGTGGATTAAGGGTGGGATTCGATGATCTCAGAGGTCCTTTCCAACTTGGATGATTCTGTGGTTCTGTGATCAGGTAGATGGTGTGATGAAGCAAACAAGAGCCAGGACAGTTCACGGCATGGCTTCAGGCTATGCTTTCAAAGAGGATGCAGTGCCTCGAGAGAGCTCTTGGCAAGGCCAGTGCTCCGTGAATAGGTACTCAGCTCTGCTCCCATGGCCGCGTCTGTTGGCAGGAGGCAGGCGGGGCCCCGGGCCCCTCTCCTTCAGCCGCTGCACTGCGGAGCTGTGCGACCGCGCTGACCGCAGCCCCCCCGCCGGCGCCATTTTGAGAAGAGCAGCCCCTGTCCCGCGGGAGGTTGGCTGGGACCCCACCAGATGGTGCTGTAAGACTGCCTCAAGGAAACACCCTTTCTCGAAAATACTTGCAAAATCCGTCTTAAAATAGCCCCGCTGACCCAAACTGTTGCCGTTGTGGGGGAAAAAAAAATAGCCAACAGGCACACAAATGCAACATAACAACAGCCCTGACGAGAGCACTGGAAACTGCCTTCCTCCCCTGATGTGGTTTCCAGCACACTCACCTGCCAGGGGAGCGGAAGGATGAGGTGAGAGAGTGGGGGCAGGGGGCTCAAAAATGAACTGAGCCATGTGCACCTCTCACAAAGAACCTGCTGGAAGCCATGTCTCTGTGCAGATATTCTGTGTCCTGCCTCTCTTGACTCCCCAGCACTGCCAAAGTGGTGGGCCTCTTCCTCCAGCCCAGCTGCATCCCCACAGCATCCCCACTCCCTAGATCCCTACAACAGCTTCTGAAAGGCACCATTTGGACACCTTTGTGTCCACTGGTGGGGCAGGGGACGGAGATGGAGAGGTTGAATTAAGATCTAGATACTAAATTGCAATGGTAAAAACCACAAACCAACCACTCAGGAAACCTTCACAGCCCAGTCATGAGTGGAGAGTGGTTAGCAAGGCTTAGAAGTAGCAAGAGCTTACGAAAGCTTGTCTTCTGCACTAGACTGAAAAATTTAAAACTTATCTGCTACGGAACTGGCCACCCCTACCCCCGGCATCCTACACACAAGTGCCATGGCCCTGTTTCTGGCCAGGTTTAGGTATACAGTGAATGCTGCCACTCCTCCAAAGGAGTATGGTGACAAAGAAACTTCAGAAAATAGGTTTTTGGGTGAGAAAATGTCTTGACTGGGCATGACTTATGAGCGGAATGCTCTTCTGATGTGTTTTACCACCAGTGCTCTGAAGCAGCCCTCTCATAACAGAGCTGTTATTCCTTGGATGCTGTTCTGTGTGTGCGTGTGTTGGCTAGGGGCTATTTCCCCCATTGTGCTTTTCTCTGGTCCACTCCAGAGACCTCTGGACCTTACAAAGCCAGAGCAGCCTCTCCATACTCCAGTCTTCTGCCAATGTCAGGGCTCCATGGAGGCTACCCCAAGAGAGCATCCCCCACCCCCAGTGAAGCAGCCCAGATCTTCATCATCATCAGTCTTTTTACAGCAAGGGGACTCAGCTGGCTTTCTTAATTCATCCCTGGTCCCTGGGAGCAGAACCAGGGTCTGTGAAGTGTTTCTCTTTCCAAGACCAGATCCCTCTGCCTCAGAGCTTTATGCCAGAATAGCCAGACTCAGAGTGGATCAGCCTGTAAACTGCCTGGACCCCTGTTCCAGCAGTGTGGCTACAAGGTGGTAAGCTACTTTATCATCTTGTGATCAAGGGAAGATGGCAGAGCCCTGGTCTTGGATTTCCCTGATCCTGTCTGTCTTTACCAGAAGTCCAGCCTGTGCTGTCTTGCCCTTTCTGGTACCAGCTGGACTAAAAAGCAGGGAAACAGAAATTCTAATATGCTGCAAATTTTCCCAACCATCTGTGGCCATTACTTTATCAGGATTTGGAAAACCTTGAGCAAATAGGACAGGCCATTTTCAACAGTCTCCAATTCATCTGCTTAACAGAATTTGTTGTTTTCTCCTCCTAAAAGTGATGGCCATCCACTCTGACCTCTGTTCTCGCTAACAGTACTGGCAAAAATGGCAATTCTCTTCCCATAGTAAATTACTAACAGACCTCCAGCTTTCATGTGCCATCGTCCAACATTGGTACAGTATCATGCCTGCTAACAGCCACCTCCCTGGTTCAAGGGCAAGGGCATCTCAGCCCTGAGCCTCAGAGCACACAGAGAAGTTCCACTTCACATCCCCTCCTCTGCATTCTGGGTTCACATGTTTTCCTTTTTACTCCAAAAAGCAGGTTCAGGCCATTTTCAACTCCCATGCTCTCCAAGAACAAGCAGAACCAAGGCAGTGTCTGGGAATGTTATCCCAGGGTATTCAAGCAAACACATGCCACCATTTCATTTTCTGAGAAAACCGCTGACTGTGGAAAGTTTTCCTGGTCTTCTGCATCTCTGGGACTTTTAGCGACTTCTTAGGGCGAGACGGTCACAGGGGAATTGCCTCACTCCTCACTTGTAACTGAAGCAGCAGAAAGGAGGGCAGGGGAAGTGGCTGCTTACTCCAGGGTGGGAGGGAGCTGCCTGCACATCAAAGCTCCCTTGGCCTTCTCCAGGCAGGAAGGGCTGTGCTGTGACGCTGGAGCGTGAGGCAAGCCCGCCGGCAGGAAATGGCGAGGCTGGCGGGATGTGAAAGCTGCGAGCGTGAGTGTTGTAGGGTGCAGTCCTATTTTTAGCTACTTCTTGCAGAACTCTGCTAGTGCTCGCTGGAGTCAACAGGCCGCTTCCCCTTTCCTTGATGTCAGCAGAGCTGACTGGGTTCAGGCCTGTTTTCATTAAGCCATTCACATGGTAATACTGACTGAAAGGTCTGTCCAGCGCCTTGGACTAAAAAACCCCCGTGGTTGGACACTCTAGGTAAGGAGAACAGAAAGCATCCGACACTTCCCCGTCTCCATTTCAGGGCTGTGAGAGGTAGAAACCAAAGCTGAGGCTGCAGACCGTGACTCTTAGTCACATCGATGGTGGATTTTGCAAGGCAGCATGTGCAGGGCACAGGGCAGGCAGTGTGCAAGCAAAACTGAAGTGCTTTGCAAGGCCATTGATTTGGGCTCTCCAACTGCAAGGCCGGAGTATTGCCATGCAAAGCTTACTTTCCTGCTCCACTTCAACCTGCTCAGCTGCTCCTAGTGTGTGGGAGGTGGAAGGGTTTAACACCTCAGATTGGCATGGGGCATTGTGGAGAGCAATAGGTTGCCACAAATGTCCTCTGCCTGGTTCTTTTTAACAATTGGCAGTACTAAAAGACTCCTTCACCTGCTTCAGGGAAACATAAAGGGAGAGGCTATTCCTAAACCAGAGAGAAGATTAGGCAGCAAGGCAGAGAAGCAGCCATAGAGAGTGTGAGCTGAGATGTGACTTTGCTGTTCAGGCTGTAACCCCCAAGACAAGTTCCAGACTGGTTCCAGTTGCTAGGATTTTGGATCAGTTTGACTTGCAATATTCATTTCAGAGTCAGGTTGGGAAGGATGGTGTCCAGGCCTAGGTAGCCAGAGCTTGCTGCTGGTCTTAGCAGACCTTGTCCTCTTGCCTGTCAGACAGGAATCAGATTGCTATAGGGGTGGTAGAGAAGCACATTCAGAGCCAAAATGGATGCAGTTCTGGAGCATTTCTAGACCAAACTTCCCAAGGCTGGCAGTAATGAGGAGCAGTAATGGGATGAGGAGATGAAAACCATGCTCACCCTGTGGCTGTAAAGCCTGATGTGATTCAGAAGTCACCACAAGGCCCCATCCCATCCTCGAGTCTCCCTGCTGTAAGTCTTTAAAAACCACATATTAAGTACCACTCACAGAAGCTAGAGCTCCTCACAGTCCCCTCTGGCTGTGCCTTGTGTCTTGTTCCATATTGTCCTTCATCTCTGTGGCAAATACATTCATTATCTATGTAGCCTATTCTTAAGATGGATTGATTATGGCTGGATGTGCAACTCTTGAATGAGAGATGTGGATGGAGAAGTGTGATTTTATTTAGAAATTAAAAATCCGTTATAAGGCGGTATCAAGAGGAGAAGGTTCCTGCCAGTGTAATTCCTGCCCCAGGGAAGGTGCTGGAAAACCCCTCTAGCCTCTAGATGGCAGCCCTATTGCTCACATACCAAAATGCTGAACAATGCAGGAACGCCTTCCTTTCGAAAATGGGGCATGCAGACAGGCTTCACACTTCAGTAGTTGCGACCAAAACCTACAGGCACTTCAGACTCTAGTGAAACCCAAACTGCATTTCTTTTTTACTCTCTTCTTGCTCAAAGTAAGGAACGTGGATTTGCCCCCATATTGACACTGCACTTGCATGTAATGGACCAGGAATTGTTACCTGAGAACTGATCCCGACATTCCTGAAGCTGCGTGGAAATCAAAGCAGAGATGGAGTAGCTCCTTTAAGGCCTCACAGTTGTGCACATTTGGTGTGTGCTTTGCCTGATGCTCCAGCAGCTATCCTGAGTTGAGAGCCAGGACCTCCTCAATGCTCAGGAGGGTCAAAGATTTTGCTGCTGTACTTGGCCTTTAGGGATATAGGACTGTGAACTTTGACAGGACCTAAACCCCACTTTGCCAAAGCTATTTGTATGGTAAAATGCCTTACTGTTTCAATTTAAAAATGCAGACAGGCATTTAATGGCTCCCATCCACAGCCACTCTGTGTGATTAACTTTCCACTTTAAGGTTTAAATGCTTCTTTTCTTCTTTAAGCATGGGGACAAAAAGGGAGACTTAATGTTCCTAATGCTGATAAATGTATTTGCATGCTCTGTCTATTTTAAGTGAGATAAACCAGCCTTTTGAGGAAAAAGGGTCATAAATATATCCTTGTGTGAATGGAAATGCTGGCAGTGGGAATGATGGGAATCCAGTTGGCTATGAGCAAAAAGGTGTCAATAGACTGTGTTTTGAATTTACTTAAAAGCTACTTAGTTGAGCCCAGTTCTGTATTTCCTAAGAACTCGTAGTTGTTACTTCCTCACAACATCCTGAGAGCTAAGTGCTGTAGTCTGAGACTGATGCTGTCAACCAGTTGATGTTGATACCTGAAGATGTGAACTGGGTTTTACATGTCCAGCCTGCACTGAAATCAAAAGTCAGCAGGAGCAATCAATCCCCTTTTGAAACCCAGTTGGGCACTCTGCCAGTGTATTTAAGTGCCTCAATACCTGTAATACCTCTCTAGACAACTTGCAGGAAGCATGTGTCACAACCCTGCATGATCAAAGTGTGCAAATAATGCAGAAGATATCCACAGGGTACAGAAATGTGACATTTTTAATTGATAATCTAGGGAGACTGTCCTCTCAGTGTGTAATTCTGTTGTTCCAGTGCCCGCTACAAGTGGTGATACTTGGAGACAAGGAGATCACACCTTCCATCACAGCAGCTCAGAGCAGGGCCAAGTTGGTTGTTCTGGGTTCTTCTGGGTTTGTTCATCAAGCAAAACTGTGGGCCTCAGGAATGTACTTCTCCTGTTATGGGCAGCTGTCAGATCACAGTCTTGTTAGAGGTGAAAAGAAAATAATTATATAAGAAAAAGGGGAAACAGCTTTTTTAATAGTTGTTGCTGTTGTTGTTGGGTTTGGGTTTTTTTCCCCCTCTTTAATAAAGCAGAAGAAAATTTGCAAGAACTTTGTGGTCTGATTTGAATCCTATAGGGTCATGGAAATCCCTATAGTGAATGCTGGACCAGATCCAAGAAAAGCAGGTTATTAATCCCTTAACTTCTATTCAGCTGTAAGTGTACCCTTCTGTGTGCAGTTCTGGTAGATCTTGCCAGTAGATTTAATGTGGACCTGGGTAAGAAACTGGAATCAGCTGCCTCTTAACTTTGAGCCAATGTTTCCAGAACAGTGGTGGTAAAGCAGGATGCAGATACTTTGACTACATGACAGGTTGTAGCCTTGACTGGAAGACCCAACTGAAAGGTAAGTGACTTCTTACTGCCCAGTACCAGGGCAGAACAGCTCAATAAAATGGTTTCTGCATGAACAGCTCAATGAAAATATCTATGTGTGGTTTTGGTGAAAAATGCAAATTAACCCCCCTCTGGGATAGATAGAGAATGGATCAGAAAATGGCCTTGTGTGACTAGGACCAGAATAAACCCAGGCATCACTCCCCCAGCCTGGTATACTGGAGAAAAGAGAAAGCAGCAGGTTCTAGTCCTGGCTCTGCCAAGGGGTTTCTGGGTGCTCTTTTTAATGTAGCATTGCTTAATCTGTGCACCTGCTGCAAAAGAGGTCAGTGAGAAAACACATCTCTTGTTTCAGTGCCCTAGGGACGGGAAAGCTTTTGGGGAGCTTTCCACTTGCATCACTCTGTATCTGTGCTGTCCTCAGTAAATGTGTTCGAGTTTTCAAAGCCAAGAGGTCAGAGCCAGGAGTACTTGTGCTGCTGGTTAAGGACATAGTTTCTACATGGGCCAGACTCTGTGGTGTGGAGAGCAATGCCGTGAAAAGAAGAGGTAGCGTGAACCTACCAGAGAGTAGAGTAGTGAGTAGAGTGAGTAAGTAGGTAGAGTGAGTAAGGTCTTAAAACTAAGCCTGAACCCTGAGTAAGAATACAGAATATAGAAACCTACCAGCACTTGGTAATTCACATTGAACATAGTGTCTAAAATAATAAAAAGTTGCAAATATCATCTTGGGATAATTCACTTCCTTTCTTTCCTCTCCTGCCTCTCTGCTCTGTAACTATGAGAAGGGTGCCATAGAGTGTGTGGGCTCAGACTAGACTGTGTATTTTCTCGGGGATATGTTTTCGGTTTTTGAGCTACTGGTAGCTATGGCTTCTCTTAGTGAGGGTGTGATAATCCCCTCACACATCCCCCCAGCTGTCTGTCCTTCTGCAATGTTGATCTGCTGGATGAGGTGCAGAGAAAGAGCATGTGGTGCCTGAACAGAGAGGTTCCTGTTGAGGCAGGAGTAAAGGAAGCTCATGGTGTGCCCTCAAAAAAGGAAACAAGAGCTGCACATTCTGTCCTCTTGTGCTATGAACAAAACCACTTCTCAAGTCCCAGGAAGCTGAAGGCTGTTCCAGATCCACCCTTATGTGAGAAGAAAACACACCCCATGCTTCTGCCTACATGTGGCTGCAGGTTCCTCACTGCAGCAGAACCAGCCCTCTGTGATGATGTGTGGCCTGTGGGTGGTGTGCCTGCTTCTTGGGAATGGGGATGTCCGTGCTGGTATTGGAGTGGGTTTCTTCAGCTTCCCTTTCTGCTGGGTGCTGGCCCTCTGAAACAGCCTCTGGCCACCTGGAAATTCAGCATGGCTCTGCATCTTCCAAAATGAAGATTTTGTTAGTCTTACGATTTTAATCATTGCACAGCTCTGTTGTCAGCCTCCCAGTACCTGCCTCAAGCATCTTGTCTGAGCTATTCCTCTTGTGCTAATCTCTGTGATCTGTGGCACACATACAGGACCTCCCCTCTGCTGCACCATATTTGCCAGAACAGGCATAACTCAAGATAACCAGATTTGAAACAATCAGAGCAGGAAGCAGCAATAACTGTCCTGAAGGGAAAGCAGGGAGTTGCCCATAGACAAATCTTTATGGGGTGCCCAATCTGTGATATCTGATGTCATGCTCCTCTAGCCTCGCGTACAAAGGCAGGATGGAAAGCTTGAAGGATCATCCCTCGCGTCCCTGGCTTGTGTACTTGAGTTTAGGTCTGTACCTCCTTTTTATCTACAGTGTTTTGTGTGTGGCCACACAGGTATTGACCTATTGCATGTGTGCATGGCAAAGACCTCCAGAGCTGCACCTGGTTCAGACACTGCTGTCATTGCCACCAATGCATCTTTGTGAGGATGGGCAAGGTGATGGATGCTCATGTTAGTTTTCCTCTGGAGCACACGGACCCAAAGGCTGGCTCTGTCACAGCTGATGTGTCTCATGGCTTGTACCCCACAGTCTGTATGCAGTGAGCAGGGCAGCCAGCCACCCAGCCAGTACCTCTGTCTTGTGGGGGTCAGGGCAGGCCGAGGCAGGCCTGCAAGCACCCTTGCTGACAAGCCAATGGCTTAGTCACCGGGGCTCTCCACAGAGCTGTGCAAACACTGCCCACAGCTCCCTGCATCAGCCCTTGCCAGTGGGCTCAGCCGGTGCCCCGTCCTTCTGCTCCCCGTGCCAAGGGTCAGGAGCTGGGACCAGCAGCCGGGTGCCAAAGGCAGCTTTGTGCAGCTGGTCTGCTAGAGGTCGTCACACGCCTCCTTAAGCAAACAGGGATCCACGCCAGTTGATAAATCATTTACGAGGAGAAGTCAGAAGCAAAGAACTAGATTAACCAGGTCACTGGGTGTCCTGAGGGAATGACGTGTCAGCGGAGCTGAAACAGCAGATCCCACAGTTGCAATCTGTTGCCTTCTTCTGTCCTGACAGCAATTCATGGAAATCCCTGGAACTAAACACCAGAGATGGAAAAACCCATTAGATCATCCCAGTCAGCTCACTAGTTAAAGTAGTCACTCCCATCGTACGTTTTCTGGCAAAGTTAGAATTATGTCTCAAGAGAGGGGATTTCCACCAGTTCCTTTGCAAGGGGAAACTATTCCACCTATCAGGAAGGCTGCCTCAAGCAATGCTATTTTTGCAAACCAGAAGTAACTCCAGAACCCAAGAGAAAAACAAAAATGATTCTGCTGCAGGAACTGGGGCAGTGATGTTTTTCTGCCCGAGCAGACACGTGCCACGCAGGGCACATCTCCAAGTGGAAGCTCCGTGTGTACTCGTGTGTTTATACACAGCCACCCAGGTGTGCTCATGTGTGTATGTATACACCCATGTCCTCCCTCTTATTCCCAAGGGTGGGATGACCTTGTGCCTTCAGAACAACCAATGTGTTTTAGTATGAGCTCATGCCCAGTTTGCATTGTGTAACTCTGCTGACATCAAGGCAAAGCATGTTGCTCTGAGGAGGGAAGACACACATGGAAGACAGGAGGCATCAGATGATGGTGGGGCTCCAGCGCCCACTTTCCCCATAAGCAGGGAAAAGTCACATCTCCTTGTTGGGTCTTTGGTCTCCTTTGCTGTGTCAGGGGGCGAGTGGCTCCCCCACCACTGCTGGGGGCTGTGAGGCTGAGCAGCTGAGCATGACAATGTCAGAACACTCAGGGCCTGCAGGAATAGGAACGATGATGCAATGCAGGGCTGCGTCACTGAGGTTGTCAGCAGAGGCTATGGAGATTTTGGCAGCTAAGCTTTTCAGCACCTGGGAAGCATTTGGGACAGTGGGGAAATAAATTATCTGTGTGACAATATTTAAAGCCTTATCATTAGTTTCAGTGTTAATTCTGCATTTAGATGAATGGGTGTAGCACACATCGCCGAGCTGGAACCTGTAGAGATAGTGCTGATTACTCCCTGTTGCCATTTAGAAAGCTTTTGGCCAGCAAACTGTAACTTGTAGTCTTGGTGGCTTAAGTCTAGGGGCAGAGATCTGTGGCTAGGGTAGGCACAGTGTCCATGCCAGCACCAAACAAGCCCCATGCTACCCAGGGCTCTGATTACCAGGGCCACAGGGTGTTGTCTACACGCCTCTTACGAGAAGAAGGCGGGGTATTACCTGGGCGTTTGCCCTGAATTTGTAACTCCTTCCCAACTAGTTGTTTTATTTTTCTCTCACAGCTGGCACAGCTGTCTTACCCATCGGATACTCTTGAAATTTAGGCATTGTGTTTTGAAATGTTCTAACGACTTGCCTGTCACCAGATGGTGATGTGGAGGCTGTCCTTACCAGCACCCTCTGCACCCTTGTGTTTCTGCAGGACAGCTGATGAAGCCTGCACTACACACTGGTTTGGCCCTGGCTTTGGCCTGGGCTTTCTTCTGGGCTGTTACTTTGTTCTGTTTAGCACAAAACACACTGAAGCGTGAACAAGGGTTATAAAAGAATGACAAAAAATGTGGAAAAGGATCTAACCAAGGAGGCATAGGTCAAATTCTGGGCCCAGACAATGTCCCTTTAGTTGCTGTCAGGTACTTAGTAGGCCGTTCACCTACAAAGCCCCTTGCCCCTTGCCCTGTGGAAGAGCAGGTAGAGCCCAGTAACATTTTAACTACAAGATTAACTCTCTGCCAGTTCAGTAACAGGGGGTCTTCTGTTTCTGTGGACAAAAAGTGCTGACTCAGGTCTCTTACACAAACCAGACTTCTGCCACTGGTCACAGTGCTGGTCACTCTGCCTTTCTTCTCCACATCCCAAAAACCCGTCTTTCAACACTCCGTAAGGAAAGAAAACCTCAATTCCAGAGACAACTGCCCAGAGACGTGGTGGTGTTAACTCTACATAACCCAGGTCTCCAGCACAGTTTGAGTAGCACTTAGTCCTTAAGGGAGGGCCAGAGGAAAAAGAGTGAGCCATCTTCCAGGTGCTCAGCAGTCTCCCTCCTCTCAATTTCCCTGCAACTGTAAAGTCCCAGCGCTTCCCATAACCATACACCATTGCAGGAAGAGATGCAGGGAGGCCTTTGAAAAGTCCAGGCACTCAAATGCATTTCACCTTTTCACTCCCAAGTACTTCTGAGACCTGAATCTCTCACAACCTGAAATCAGTGGGCGTTACTGCCGTTGCTCCCCCTAGATGCCGCAGCAGCCCCCTGAGAGATGGGTCCAAAGCCCACAGAAGCCAAGCAAGATCTTTGTGCAAACTTCATCATGGCAATAGAAACAAATTTCACATGGGAAAGCAAAAAACAACTCCAGCTTAATTGAGAATGACCTGTTACAAAGGTTACTTTCAAACGAAGAAAATTCCAAGTGTTTTATTCCAAAAGGAAGGCTAAGATTTGCACAGGGAAAGCTAACCTGCCCTCCAGTAGCATGAGGCTGGTTGCAGCAGCGTCCTGCGGGACCCGAGGAGCCACCAGCCAGACAAGCCTGCCTCAGAAAGTGGAACTGACTGATCTGAGTCATCTGCAATGAGTTGGACATGAGTGAAATCATGCCCTGTGTAAACAGTGAGAGAAGCAAATGAGGATGATAAGGACCCAGGTTTTGTTCTGGTTTTTTTTTTATTATTATTGTTGTTCTTGATTCTGTGTGGGAGAGGATAACAATATCAGCGAGGATTTTAAATAGCAAAGCAGAAGCAAACAGTGGCAAAATGTGGCCATGGACATTCAGCTGTGATGAGACTGATGGCTTGGTTGAACCACCTTTAGGAGGCCTGGTTTCCAGTAAGTGCCCAGTGCTCAAAAACAAGCAGCCTCATCAGAGAACTGGGACCATGATCTTTATCTACTGACCATGTGCTTTGAGAGCCATTTCCACTGGAGTGGCAAACATTTTCTTTTTACTGCATCAAGGAGCAATCTTTCCTCCATCAGTCATTGCACGGGGACTGTATGGGGCAGCAATGAACCCAGGCTCCAGCAGAGAATGTGGGACCCTGCCCAGCATGCAGATTGTTTGCAGATCCTTGCAATGTGGTGGGATCAACCAACACCCTGGTACAGGGCGTGTATGTGTGATGTGGTTGATGAGCACACGGTTGCTGATTTTCAGCTGCCTAACTCTGTTCTGTGCGTGGCCTTGCGTTAGTTTCAGGCATAATAACACCATGATATCATAATAATATATCACAGTCTGATGACACCATCGTATGGAGTAAGCCACAACAATCTGATCTCATTCTGCAAACGTGGAGATGAGCATTACTGCTTCACAGGACAAGTGGGTGGCAGGTAGATGGAGCTTGCACTACCTATATTGTCAGCCCTGGGTGGGAACATGACCTTATGGGTTAAATACGGTGGCTGGGAGCTTAACACCTCAGCTCTAGATCTGCCTCAGTGGCTGTGGGTGAGTCACCAAACCTATCTACATTCACTTCTTCCATCTGTGAAATGGTGACAATAATATTTCCTCACCTGATGGGGGCAGGGAAGGGAGCGTGTGTGCAAGAATGAATAAATGTTTACAAAGCACCTTGTGAGCAGTGCACAGCCTGTCTCTGGCTGTGCTTAGGAGGAACCCGCATTGTTCCCTCCACTCCGGGTTGCACCATACTGTGAACATGCCGTGTGGTATAAACACTGCCCTCAGAGTCAACAGTTTCAAATGAGAGTAAATGAGATAATCCCTCAGGAGAGAAACAGAGAGTGAAGACTTACCGTGTTACCAGCAATTTCAATAAATTTCATTCAAGGAAAAGCAAAGTAACTTTTTAAAAAGAAAATAAAGAATAAAGTAGAATAACAAATGAGCTGTTACCAATTTTTTTAATGGTACTGTGATCTTCAGTTTCACTTCCCAAATGGGAAACAGAACAGAGAAGTGAATCCCCTTGAAATAAAAGTGAAGTTAATAACGGGATTCCTTTAGCTGCTTGCCACATCCTGTGTATGCTGATCGCTCTGTTTATAGCTGACAGGAGCCCTTCTAGACTCTTCCTTACCTCATTAACTCTTTGCTGAGCCAAACCGTCTTCTAGAAACAGTTGGGAAAAAGCCTGCCTGTAACCCCCCTCCAGCAGTAGGGTGCCCCATGTGCTGTCCTGTGCCTGTAGGAACAGAGGCTCATGTGCAGCCCCCTGCTCCTCTGATGTCCCTCTTACGCAGACCCACACTCCTCACAGCGCTCATCAGAGAGCGCTTCCCCAGCCCTACCTGCATCCCATCCCAATGCAGACAGCTTCTTCTGCAGTCCAGAGTGCTCACAGGCAGCCCTGTGATGGCCACTCAGTGCCTTTTTCACATGTTCACCAGCACTAGTGCTCATGTGCTTACGCAGTTCCTGGAGACAGCATGAACACACATACCAACACTCACGCTTTCCCTAGTTTTGTACATGTAATCATCAGTGCACACATGAAACACCTGTTTTTGTGCATTTTCTTATACTAAAGGGAGATGGAAAAGCATGCATTTCACACATGCAAACTGTCCATAGGTGTATACATCTCAGCTATGAGGCAGACCTATTCCCCTCCGTCATTGCAACGGCCCTCCTTCCTGGGATGAGCTTTGTGGCTGAGGGTTCAACTGCTTCAGGAAATGTGGCTTAGATTGGTATATATATTCACCAGGACAGAAATCTTTACTGGTCTGATTTTCCCTGGACACTTAACTTTTGGTGCACCTCTGGCTTTTGCTGCTGCTGCTTTTCATTCTGCTTAAACTGTTAGAGGTGACCAGGGGACCTTCCCTTCATCAGCAGACTTTCTCTTTTGAACAGTTTCACCAAAAAGCCTTTGCCACCATCCTCACACCTGCTCCTCAATGAGTCTTCACCATTTCAGTGCCACTTAGAAATTGTTTTGCATACAGGAACAGCTGCATTTGCAACAGACACTGTCATATCTACCACAGCTTGAATCTGTGGAGTTTTGATCCATCAATGGTACCAGAGGTGACAGACTGATGATCTCTGAACCACATGTCTTGAACACATCTGAACTTGGGAAGACCTGCACAACCCCAACCAGCATCCTGACACTGTACTGGTGGTTCAGCCAACTGCACACTTCAGTAACTATTAGTGGATAAAACTTCTCAGCTAGATGCACACAGACTGAAAGGTAGTGAATTTTGGAGTCAGAAAACTTTTTGTATTTTTTAAATATCTCTAACAATGCTCACTCTGTAGGCCTGGAGGTAGCAACTGTCCATAAGAAGATAAACTACAGCAAGAAAAAAGTGGCACAAGCTGTGTATGTGCTGGTTTTGCGAGGCAGTACAAAGCCTCAGTTGGAAGTACACTTTGACGCAGAAGTTTTTTTCCAGGTAATTTCAGTCCTGTCTGCCGAACTGGCAGCTAAAATGGTCACAGCGGATACAAAGATACCCATTACTGCAGAAATTACTTTACATAGATACTTGTCCACTAAGAAGTGCCTGTACCATTGGCTAAACTCTCATTTCACACAGTGTATCAGGTAGCCATTCAAAGGGAGAGTTTCCTGCTGCTGGGAGTTACTAATGGACCTGTTATCCAGCTGGACCAGACACATGCAGGAGAGCTGAAAGAGAAAAAATGATCTGCTTTTCTCCCTGACTCCCCCAAAAGGTGGTCCCAAACTTCTGATTAATCTCTAGGTACTTGCCAAGTAACACTTCCCCTACAGCGTTGTTGGCTGGTGTCTTAGCATTTCCCAGCTAACCAGAGGACCAATGGCACTAGAGGACCAATGTCCTTCTTTCCAGAAGAGCTACTCCCAAACATTTGGGAGTTGGGTTCCAAAATATTGTCAGTAAACTAAAGAATACAGGTTTAGAAATTAAAAACAATCATGTAGAATTCTGTATATTTTGACTCTTTAGTCTTCAGCTCATGGTCATGTTTTTCTCTGCACTAGCTAACAGGAAACACATGATTTTCTTAACTGAAAAATGCAATTCTCTTGTAACCACTTGATCTATGGAACAGAGTCTTAAAGAAGAAAAAGA
This sequence comes from Florisuga fusca, assembly GCA_038090715.1. NCBI lineage: Eukaryota > Metazoa > Chordata > Aves > Apodiformes > Trochilidae > Florisuga > Florisuga fusca. The sequence goes on from JAAWXA010000009.1 coordinate 6,034,960, forward strand.
AGAAAAAGGAACAAGTAGAAGCAGAAGTCTTCTTCTCACAATTCCAGTAGCCAGCAATCAATGTCTTACGTGTGTGCAATGCCTCTTATCCCCCTACAGAAAGCAGATTTTCCAGGAGGAACAGCCTTGACATTGATCTCAAAGACCAGCTGGGCTTGGCAACATTGAGGGTACCATGCCCATCGTGGCTTCCCATCAGTGCTCAGGTACTGTAAGGCAGCCCAGGCAGAAGGCCCAACATCCCTGCTCTTGTAAAGACCATGGTTAGCTCTACTCTGATGCAATTTAGTGAAGGCTTTGCTTTTCTTTTTCAGCCAAAAGCCTACATCTCCATGGAACCAGGGCCCCAGTACAGCACTGGGGCAGAGAGAAACCCTCCATGAAATATGTGATGGGCATCATCCAGCAAATGATCTTCTCTCCCAGATCCCTCCGTGGAGTATCTGGTACAGCTCCTACCTCTCAGGGGCAGCCACCCGTAGATGTGTTGTGGCATATCTCCCTCTCTCATTTCTCTGCAAAAGTTTCTGTATGCAGGAAAGGTTGGAAACTCAAAAGGGATCCTGCTGCTCCCATCCCCAGCTGCCTTCCTGCACACAGGGGCTGGATGCCTTTGCTGTGTGTCACCTCTCAGCCTCTGATCCCCAAACTCTAGTCTCAGAATCCGCGTGATTCTTTACTGACTTCATAAAAATAAACAAAGGCATTTAGGTCATACTAGTAAATTATTTACACACACACCCCCACCCTTCCATTTCTTATTGCATGGGTCTTGGTGTCACCACACCCTGCCAGGGACCGCGTTTGTCCCTGCCATGCAGTCCCTGCTCTGTGACAGCCAAACGCACAGGCTGGGCTTTGTCAGCTGCTGCCTGGAGCTGGACATCACCTGCAAGGCAGTTCCATTCAGCCTCTTCAATAGTGGGTCTCAGCAATCCAGCCAGAGCAGGTACACTGCTACAGGTGGCTTGGCACACAGAGACAGGTTCTGGCTAGGTACAAACTTATCAGCAGATTGCATCCAGCCAGGAAGAGTACTGCAAGGCAGACTGGTGGCAAAGCACAAACTTCCCTTGCAACTATTTTTGAAAGCACCTTTACATCTTTGTTTTCAACTTGCATGGCACAAATAAACCATATGGATCAGCCAGTAGTTACTAAAGGAAATGATGGTTTTGTGGCCCTGGTGCAAATGAAATAATATTACACTCCTCATTCTCCCTTCACAAAAAAGTCCCCCACCCAGCTCTGCCTTTGATCCTGTTTCTGTTCTTCCATTCTGCCTGTGGTTGGCTTTTGATCTTGACTCAGCATGGTCCATCTTACAATGTTTCTTTAGGTCCTGCTTCAAAGTGGGCAAGCGGACACAGACTGTGATGTGTGACCAGGTGACATATTTTTCATGCTGACCCACAGCGCAGGTCTTCTATGTGCAATGCTTGAACAGTCATTGTCCATGCCCACTGCTGACCCCTGCAAGCCAACTGCTAATTCAGAGTGAAAGGCTTGCTCAATTTCTTGTGAAACGGTTTGCTTTGGCATTTGTGTGTCCTGAACTTCTCCATCATTGTGGTTTGGTTTCTGAGTTTAGTTAGAAGCTTCTGGAGTTCCTCCTAGCCCTGCTGAGCCTTGCTTGCAGTTAAAATACATCATTCTCTCTTGGCAGCAAATGCTGTTGCCTTGTTATCCCTCTTTCCCCATTTCTGCTTTTTGAAATGGTATTTGGAGGGCCACTTTTGTCTCCTCCAGGTGTGGCCCCACCCATCCCAGTAAGCTTTTCTTTCCCAACTGGAACACTGGTCATTTACTTTTAATGGATTTTTCTCACTCCTATTGGCTCTAACTCAATTTTCAACCCATTATGGGACTTTTCATCCCATAGCTACTGAATTTGTTTCATTCTTGGAAAGGCCTCTATCAAAAAATCATTTGACAGCTTACATTTACGATAGACCCTCCTTGCTCCTGATCAGCTTTTTCAGAAACTCACAGGAGTCAGGTCACCAGTAGGACACGATTTAACTTTGCAAATAAGTGCTCCATCAGTGGTCTTTGCACTGAGTGCTCATCCACCAGCATGGCTGGCACAGCCTCCATTTTCCTGAAAGCCTCATGCTCTGCCCACTCTGTCCTTTTTTAAAGATGCTGCTGCTTCCCGGAGTGGGGCAGGAGGGAGGACACTGAGGCTCTGCCCTTTGCACTGTGGGGAGCAGCAGAAGGGTTGGTGATGGAGATGAGGGGTGCTGACTCCACTACTGTGCTAAGTGTTGTATTTTCCTGGGTAAAGCCCTTGGGCCCAGGTGCTACACAGAACAAAGCAGTGGGCACCATCATCCATCCCCCAGTGCAGGGTCTGCACAGGACAGAGGCCAACAGGAAGCACCACAGACTGGTGCGGGGCTGCCCAGGTCTTGCTGGGGAAGGCAGAGTGCTGCAGCCAAAATACCTGTTCCCCATGCCCCAGGGAGGGCCACGTGGCAAGGCTGTTCAAAAGCCCCTGGAGTACCTCCTCCAGTCCTCTCACCACCAGCTGAGCCTGGCTCTTCTCCTTTGATGCCTCACACGATGGTGGCACCCCCTCACCATGGTGAGTGGCAGCATGGCTCCACCACTGCACAATCCCAGGATGAGGACACCTCAGCTTAACTCCTTCATGGCCAAGTGTGACCATAAGGCCATCCTGTCCTTTGGCTGGTGCCATCCTGTCCTTTGGCTTTTGATACTTTTCCCTGAAATAATAGTGGAGTAACATGAGTAAAGAGACATATTTAGAAGTGGGGCAAGGACAAGGCTCAGAAGTGGAGGGGCCAGGATGCCCCTTCCCAATCCACATTCAAATGTACAAACTTACAATATCTAACACCTCCCTGAAATCCAGACAGACTTGATTACATTCTCTCTCAGTAATGAATTGGTAATTATATTGAAGAACACTATTGTTTGTTTGGCATGACCTACATAAACCCAACTTGGGGAGTGCATATTTGGTGCAGTGCCAGTGCTCTGTGCCCTGCGTATTATTGCCTTATAAACACAACCATTGTTTGAATTTCAGATCAAAACAAACCAAGCCACGTCGCTTGTCAGTTATTAGATATCTTTTTCCCAAATGCTCACCCAGACTGTATTACAATAACAATAATTATTATTACATACTTCCTTATTATACGTTTGTGCCGAGGTAGCATATTTGCCTTTTTCCCACACATTAGTAGCTTCTCCTGACTCCTGTGATTCACTCCTGCCTATTTCTCAATGTCCATGAGCTCTGTTTTACTTTCCTGGTTGCATTTTGTCAAGACTTGCAGATGGGGACCCACGGTGCTGTATTGCACCAGAGGGCTGCAACTGGTGTGGGGGCTTCGCTCCTCGAGGGAATATACAAACATGAGAAAGATGTGGACCCTGCCCCCCCAGTGCTTTATAAATGTTTAACTTGGTCTGATAATGGGATAAGGACTGATAACGTGACTTGGACAGACTAAACCCCAGCCCTGCTTGGGGAAAACAGACCCTGCTAGGAAAATTGGGGAGGGGGAGCAAGTCAGAGCACAGTGAGGATGCTTCACACAGCCATTGCTGCAGCTGGGGTTAAGACTCACTCTGCCTAACTTGGGACATCCAAAATTTAGTTGTCAAATCCTCAGCAAGTTATTTGCTGATCTGCCTTTACAGTCACAGGAGAGAATGGGGTGCTTTGCTGCCAAGTGAGTCAGCCCTTCTCAAGATAAATGTTTGAGATAGATGAGATGAATCACACACTGGAGGTGCCTATTTGTCTCCATTGACTATGCAGGAAGCCTGTCCAACTAATTAGGTTTAGACACCTAACTTTTAGGCACCTAAAACCAGGTGAGAGGAATCCCATCTTCATCAAGGTCCTTTGCTACTGACCTCACAAAGAAGGCCGTGGGAGAGGCTCCCTAGAAATGCCCTCCCAGATTCGGATATGAACAAACCCCTTCGTCCTCCATGCATAGGAATCTGCAAAGCCTCACCTCTGTGTCCTCCCCATGCAGCTCCTATGGGAATGGGGCACTTCAGCCATGCCCAGCTGGCAGAGATGAAAGCATGTTCCCTGCCATCCTCTGAATGAGGCAACGGTCCTATGGGAAAAGATGTAATAGTGGGACTGAAGTCTGTACCATAATGTATTCAGAGCAGGCAGGGGGAACAACAGAAAAGAAGAAAAAAAAAAAGAAAGAAAAAGAAGAAAGGAGAAGGAGAAAGGAGAAAGGAGAGAGGGAAGGGAAAGGGAAAGGGGAAGGGAAAGGGAAAGGGANGCAAAATGCCTAACTCACAGGGGAAAACCTTGCTTCTGATGAAAACACTTCCTTTTCCTAGCTTGAAACTTCGGGAACTGGGTGGTGGGAGGGAGAACAAACCAACCACCACCCCATCCCTACTTTCTTTTCAACAATTCAGGGTTTTTTGCATTCGTGTTCTTTCTCAGTATCTCTGACAGACACAAGCAAGCAGCACTTTCTGACACCAGCTTTGCATGTCAGTGGTTTTAGACTATCTCCCTAAAGGTGAAAGCATTTAGTCCTAGCACATTCTTTCAGAGGCAAAAATCATGGAAGCATTCCAGACGTTGACGTCTGCTAAATAAATCAGCAGCCAGGGCTGCTCCAGCTGGAAACAGGCAGAGGCCAACAGAAATCACTGCTGTGTTATCGCCCTGCTGTGTATGGGCTCAGGAGTGTGGTGGCAGGATTTGAAAAAATGTGTAATTTGTGCTGGTTTCTGAGATGTGTGCCTTTCCATGTCCCAAACCTGTTCTGTTTCATGCACTAACCACACCATCCATATAAGGGCAATTGCTGCTTTCATGTGCAGCAGGTGTCACTTGCTTTTTCTTCTGGAAAGATCTCTTTAAAGCTTCTGGCACTTCCTATAACCTGAACAACAATTCATTCAGGTGAGAGATTTTTGACTTCTCTCTGCCTCAGGAGGCAGAAAGCCACATGTAGACTCAGCTAGGTTAAAGGTACCTATTTGAAGCTCTGCCCTTGCTGTGCACCATGATCAGCTCCTGAATGTGGGAGCAGCAGGGATGCTGAGGATACCATGATAACCACGTGCCTGCCTATGACCTGGAGGAAAGAGGGTGCTGGCACCTGGCTACGCAGGTTATCCCACACAAGTGAGCTCCTCCCAGGGAGGGTACCAGGTGCTGCTCCAGCAACCTGCAGAGGGATGGCATACAGGTGTCCCCAACAGCCGCTTCACAGCTTTCCTCTGCCAGTGATGTGAAAATTGTGCTCCATCCCAGCCAGGCTGGGGCACTTTCTTAGCCCCCATTACCACACCAGCGGGATGGAAATTCTATCACTTTGCTCTGGTAATACTCTGGAGTATTGCATCCAGATCTGAAGCCCTCAATACAGGAAGGACGTGGTCCTGATGGAGTGGGTCCAGAGGAGGGCCATGAAAATGATGAGGGGGCTGGAAAACCTCTCCTATGAAGACAGGCTGAGGGAGATGGGGTTGTTCAGCCTGGAGAAAAGAAGGCTTCAGGGAGACCTAACAGCATCCTTCCAGNCCTGCTAGGAAAATTGGGGAGGGGAAGGGAGGGAAGGGAAGGGAAAGGGAAAGGGAAAGGGAAAGGGAAAGGGAAAGGGAAAGGGAAAGGGAAAGGGAAAGGGAAAGGGAAATGAGACTTGACCTTGGCTTCCTGCCTGGTGCTGAAAGTGTGTTTTGATGGAAAGGGATAGGTGGGAAAGCAAGCTGCCTCCCTGATACAAATATCTCATGAAGCTGTAAGATGTGCACAGTGCAAGCCATGGGTTTGGAAACAAGGTTATGACAAGTTCCACACTGAAGGGCCAAAAAGGTATTTTTCAGAGGGTTATAGCTGGACTTATTGCAGATGAGCTGCCAGCAAGCAAGCAGCAAGCAGCACTTTCTGACACCAGCTTTGCATGTCAGTGGTTTTAGACTATCTCCCTAAAGGTGAAAGCATTTAGTCCTAGCACATTCTTTCAGAGGCAAAAATCATGGAAGCATTCCAGACGTTGACGTCTGCTAAATAAATCAGCAGCCAGGGCTGCTCCAGCTGGAAACAGGCAGAGGCCAACAGAAATCACTGCTGTGTTATCGCCCTGCTGTGTATGGGCTCAGGAGTGTGGTGGCAGGATTTGAAAAAATGTGTAATTTGTGCTGGTTTCTGAGATGTGTGCCTTTCCATGTCCCAAACCTGTTCTGTTTCATGCACTAACCACACCATCCATATAAGGGCAATTGCTGCTTTCATGTGCAGCAGGTGTCACTTGCTTTTTCTTCTGGAAAGATCTCTTTAAAGCTTCTGGCACTTCCTATAACCTGAACAACAATTCATTCAGGTGAGAGATTTTTGACTTCTCTCTGCCTCAGGAGGCAGAAAGCCACATGTAGACTCAGCTAGGTTAAAGGTACCTATTTGAAGCTCTGCCCTTGCTGTGCACCATGATCAGCTCCTGAATGTGGGAGCAGCAGGGATGCTGAGGATACCATGATAACCACGTGCCTGCCTATGACCTGGAGGAAAGAGGGTGCTGGCACCTGGCTACGCAGGTTATCCCACACAAGTGAGCTCCTCCCAGGGAGGGTACCAGGTGCTGCTCCAGCAACCTGCAGAGGGATGGCATACAGGTGTCCCCAACAGCTGCTTCACAGCTTTCCTCTGCCAGTGATGTGAAAATTGTGCTCCATCCCAGCCAGGCTGGGGCACTTTCTTAGCCCCCATTACCACACCAGCGGGATGGAAATTCTATCACTTTGCTCTGGTAATACTCTGGAGTATTGCATCCAGATCTGAAGCCCTCAATACAGGAAGGACGTGGTCCTGATGGAGTGGGTCCAGAGGAGGGCCATGAAAATGATGAGGGGGCTGGAAAACCTCTCCTATGAAGACAGGCTGAGGGAGATGGGGTTGTTCAGCCTGGAGAAAAGAAGGCTTCAGGGAGACCTAACAGCATCCTTCCAGTATCTGAAGGGGCCTACAGGAAGGCTGGAGAGGGACTGTTTGCAAGGGCTTGTAACAATAGTAAAAGAAGCAATGGTTTTAAATTACAGAAGAGTAGATTTAGAATGGATCTTAGGAAAAAATTCTTTACCATGAGAGTAGTGGAAAAATGGAATAGGTTGCCCAGGGAGGTGGTTGAGGCCTCATCCCTGGAGCTATTCAAAGTGAGGTTTGATGAGGCTCTGAGCAACTTCATCTAGTTGAGAATGTCCCTGTTTATTGCAGGGGGTTGGACTAGATGACCTTTAGAGGCCCCTTCCAACCCAAATCACACTATGATTATAGGAAATCCCTTCTCCAGCTTCATGCAGTTGTACCACACTCAGGGAGGAGAGCTCAGAGGAGACTTGTTCCTTGTCCTAAAAAAGAAGAGGCAAACCCCAATAGGAAGCATCTGTAGGATGCTGTGGGTGCCAGCAGCCAAGTGGAGGCAGGGAGGTCTCCAAAGCTGTGGGAGGGAGCTGCTGGGCTTCGTAGCCCTATACTCAGAGTCCAGACAGGGTGCACAGACCCCGAGAAGGCTGGTGGGTGTTCTGCTGAGGAGCCAATGTGCAGTGACAGCCCTGCAGCCAGGCCAGGGGCAAAGACTCCTACTTCAGGCATCTTCACCTTTCACAACCATGCAGCAGCTGGGCCTGCTGATGCTCTTTCCCTCCAGGTCCCCAAACCTATTATTTTGCACACTGGTTTGTGCCTCAGCCCTGCTCCCACCCCCAGCATGGGCTGCACATGTCTGGGTGCAGCTGGAGGCACCCCCAGATGTGGCCAGGCTGGCCACCTGAGCAGTCATGACAGACTGCTGAACACTAGCACAGGCTTGCTGTCCTGCTATGTGGAAACTTATTAATTGCATTTGTATTTCCACTGGAAATTATAACTTAGATCTATTAAGTTCAGCCAATTTCCTTACCCTGTGTCTACTAAAAGGACACCTCTGCTTTTTCCACTGCAGTACCTTGTCAGTGGCACCAGTGCTAAATTTGTGGTAGGCTCGCCACATCCATGTGACACTTTCAGAAGAGGCCACACACAGCCTCCACCTCATCTCCCCCTCCCCTCACTGCCCCCAGAGGTAGCTCAGCCTCTAAGCTACAGAGAAACAGAAAATTCTCTTCACAAACAACCAAGTCAGATCCCAAACCCCGTTACTACTTAGGAAAGATGTCCCATAACTTAGATCGCATTGGACGGTCTTTAGGTCATTCACAGGTGTAAAGTCAGGAGGATTAAGGGCTTATAATATTTGTCCAGCACTGTTGCTACTAACTCCAGCAAAAATAATGGAGCTAGCTTTTTGGGTTTCCTGACACCACAAAGTACACACATGCACACACTCCCTATTTTATGAATGTTTACATACCCGAGCTGCCAGGAATCTCACTCCCGTTGCTTCCCACCACCTTAACACACTTTCCTGTATCTCTGCGAATTTGTTTTCTCACCGAGCAGCTGGTAATATCCCTTTTGCTTGGGAGCAGGCAGAGGCCAGGCTTCCTCAGGCACCAGAAAAGCCTGGCAGAGGGTGCACAGACAAGCTGCGGTTTCCATCTTAAGCCATTCACACCTCCCCGTGGCTACCCAGAGGTGTTCCATGGAAGGAGTGCAAGGACCAAATAAAAGGAAGGATTAAAAAGTTAGGGACAGGCAGGGAATGGCCACACTCACACCCGCCTACCATCCGCCACCCTGAAAGGCCACAGCGTCTGAGGAGGTGCCTGGAACGGAGCAAACATCTACACCCACCTGCAGAGACCAGCAGAAAGGCACTTCCACACCTCCACCTCCAGGGGCACAGCCAACAAAAATAGCACTGAACCCAGAAGATAATAATAGAATAGCAACTGCAGAGAGCTTCGACTCGTTTTACACCCCCAGCAGAAGCAAAGGCGGGAGGTTTGTCCTTCCACCATCCTCAGCCTCTGTACATCAGAGCATTGCTGCAGAAAAGACATTGTCTGTTGACCTGAAGATTCCCATGGCAGGGGGGGAGCAAAATGCCTAACTCACAGGGGAAAACCTTGCTTCTGATGAAAACACTTCCTTTTCCTAGCTTGAAACTTCGGGAACTGGGTGGTGGGAGGGAGAACAAACCAACCACCACCCCATCCCTACTTTCTTTTCAACAATTCAGGGTTTTTTGCATTCGTGTTCTTTCTCAGTATCTCTGACAGACACAAGCAAGCAAACCTGCAGGCGGGGTGGCTCCACGTGAAGATAAGTGGAGGTGTCTTAAGAGAGCAATCTTCTGTTGTTATGGGAGCTGTAACATTACCAAAGACATTCATGGCAAAGATGGCACTTGGAGTCAACTTATACTCAGTGCTCAAAGTAACCTCTTACTACCCCGACAGGGAGTTAAACTGGGCAAGGTGAGCAGCCGCCCTGTGAGTGGATGTTAGCAGAGACCATCGTGTGAAGCCATGCCCAGCAGCTCAGGAACAGGGTAGTGCTGGTTTGTACTTCCCAGAGCTGATCTCCTCCTGCCTGGACTGAACAACCTGACACTCCACAGCTCATTCCAGGTTTGTGAGGTGACCACCTCCAAGAGCATCCTGGTTGGATGGGGTATAAAGCATAAAACTAGACCTTAACTAAATAAACAAACCAGGACAGTTCAAAGGTCTTTTGTGGTCTTTGTTACCTCCAAGAGCAGCCAGTACTTAGGGGAAAAAAGTAGGGAAAAAAGAGTGATACTTTTGCTGTGCATTGTCCAGCAATGTGCTGTGGAGATCTGCCTTTGCCTTTAGTAAACCTCCAGGGACTTTTCCTCCATAAACCTGTCAAATTGCTTTTTTGACCCCATTTATACTTTTGACCTCCAAACATAGTGCGCCAACGAGCCCCACAGTTTAATACACACACACAACTGAAAAAGTACTCCTCTAAACCTCCTCCCTTTATCATCTCATTTGCTGGGCCCTGCTTCTTCCCTGTTTTCTGGCAATTCCGGCCTGTTTCAGACCCGGTTGGAAAAGCAGTTCTTAATTCCTCAGCTAGACATCTGCACAGGTCTGATGAAGCACCTCACCCCTCTATATTTTGAGACAAGTTTAGCATCTGCTTGCAGCAGAACCAGAGAATGAGAATGTTCCAGAAGCTGCTCCTGTGCCAAGGCCAGATCTGGGAAGGGCTCAGGTAATCCTGGACATTTATTCCCACTTTCCAGACCCAGCTGTAGCACCGTAACTGGAATGTGCTGAGCCTCGATGGACTAACCCACATGAGAGGTTAGCAAGCATGGCACTGCATTCATTCACTTCTTCAGTAATCTTCTTTAATAATTGACTTTCATTTATTCATTTACCTATCTTTATTCATTTGCATCTATCAAAGTTCTGGCACAGCCCTGGCTGGAGGTGCAAGGCTCCGATTTTTAAATTCCTCCATTCGGTGTGAATTCGTGCCCACACATATTCCCACTCTGGCCCGGGGGGCTCTGACTTTCAGCCACGAGGTGGGGTGAGCAGCTAAATTCCTCATCTGAGCATGTGCGCAGTCAGTCCAAAGCAAGACCACCGTGCAGTCGAGCTTTGCCAAGCTAAATCACTGGGGAAAAAAAAATAAATCCCTCTCTGCTTCAGCCTTCGCCGCTAGATCTGTGGAAGTGTACAGCCTTAAACTCCAGTTTTCCAAAATAACTGCGCATAGGGCAAAGGATTAATGCAAAAAGCAGCGGGGACAGGCAGCAGCGCTGGCAGTGAGGCTCCCCGGGCTCCCCGCTCTCCCTCACCGAGCCCTCCGCTCTGCCTCGCACCGAGCCCGGCCGATGCGGAGGAACCAGGGCGAAAGACGGGATGGGAGCGACGCGGTAGTGAAATAGTTACCTCGGCTGGCTTTCTCGGTAACTCTTGGAAAGTCCCCGAAATGACGTTTCTAACCTAACAATTAAAATGGGTTTAATTATAGAGAGGCTCAGAGCCCTGGGAACAAGCACCATCTACAGAATGAGTAAACAACTGCAGAAAATAATAGGCTGGTCTCTCTCCTGGTTACTTCTCACTTCTGGCCAAGGCAAGGAAAAAAAAAAACAAACTAGAAAGAGAAGGAAATTCGAGGAACCTGATTGCTTTCCTTAAGTAAATAACAATATTTAAAAAAAAAAAAAAAAAAAAAAAAATAAAAAAAAAATCTGGACTAGCCGAAGCCCGTGGGCGTTTCTCTCGGTTGGTTATTTTGGCCGTTCTTGAAGACCAAATGAGGGGGGAAAAGATGAACCGCCAGCTCAAAGTCCAACTCCTGCGACTCTAAAGCAAACAGAAGAGGAAGTGGATCGGTCGTTTGAAGTCTTGAGTGCGATGGCCGCTCCGGCCGGCGTTGTGCTGCCCAGGGCAGGAGTTTTCCTTTCCCAGCCAAGTCGGAGTGGGGGGCAGGAGTTCAAGCCTGCGGGGCCAGAGTAGGGAACCCCCCAACCCTCCCCACAGGCAGCAGCACGGGACCAGGCACATTTTTGGGGTGTTTTGGGGTGTNGGGGGTAGGGGGAGAGGGCGTTGCGGGGCAATGCGGCCGCTGCTACCCGGGTCCCCCTGATTGCTGCCCGGCGGCGGGAGCCGACGGAGCGCCGCGCCGTTCCCAGCCGCGCCATGGGGGGCTGCCGGGGCTGTGTGGGGACTCCGGAGAAGGCGGTGACAGTGACCGTCCCTTGCTTTCTCCCCGCAGAGCAACAAGATGTTGAATTACGGCCCCTCGGGTGTCAGCGGGTGCCTGCTGGACAGGAAGGCGGTGGGCACCCCGGCTGGCGGGGGTTTCCCTAGGAGGCACTCTGTCACCCTGCCCAACTCCAAGTTTCACCAGAATCAGCTCCTTAGCAGCCTGAAAGGGGAGCCGGCTCCCATGCTGGGCCCCCGGGAAAGCCGCTTCCGGGACCGCTCCTTCTCGGAGGGCGGTGAGCGCCTGCTGCAGCAGAAGCAGCCTGGGGGACAGGCTAACTCGAGCCGCTACAAGACGGAGCTGTGCCGCCCCTTCGAGGAGAACGGCGCCTGCAAGTACGGCGACAAGTGCCAGTTCGCCCACGGCATCCACGAGCTGCGGAGCCTCACCCGCCACCCCAAGTACAAGACCGAGCTCTGCCGCACTTTCCACACCATCGGCTTCTGCCCCTACGGGCCGCGCTGCCACTTCATCCACAATGCAGAGGAGCGGCGTGCCGTGGCGGGGGGCCGGGAGCCCGCCGTCACCGACAGACCCCGCCTGCAGCACAGCTTCAGCTTCGCCGGCTTCCCCAGCACTGCTGCCAGCGGGCTGCTGGACAGCCCCACTTCCATCACCCCGCCACCCATGCTGAGCGCCGACGACCTGCTGGGCTCCCCCACCTTGCCTGACTGCACCAGCAACCCCTTCACCTTCTCCAGTCTCTTCGCCCCCAGCATGGGGGTGCAGGTGCCCAGCGGGAGCTCCCCCACCACCTTCTTGTTCAGGCCCATGTCCGAGTCCCCCAACATGTTTGACTCGCCGCCCAGTCCTCAGGACTCACTCTCTGACCAGGAAGGCTATCTGAGCAGCTCCAGCAGCAGCCACAGCGGCTCAGATTCCCCTATCCTGGACACCTCAAGACGTCTTCCCATCTTCAGCAGACTCTCCATCTCCGACGACTAATCTGGGGTTTCCTCTTGCTCCCCCCCACCTCTATTTCGATATTAAGCTGAACTCCCCCACCCTGTCCCCAGTAGTCCGAGCTGGATGTTAACGTGTCCACCTGCTTGCCACAGGCCCGCTGACTTAAACCTTAAGTGCCAAATTACGATGAAAAGCAATAACGTTTACAAAAATCAGTGCCTTGTAACACTTTTCACTGTGACTGTATTACCTCTCCAGCTGCAGAGGGCACCAGCAGCTCTGTGCACTTCCAGATGTGCAGGAAATGTCCGGATCCAGCTCCCTCCACTGGCCACGTACTGCATCGCCCTCTCCCAGTCCCTTCTCGACTGGCCAGTTGCCGCAAGGCTGCAGGCATGTGGGCAAGCGTTAACATCCAGTCCTCTTCCCTCCCCCCCCATCCCCTTAAAGACTAATCTTGCCTGGATCTGCTCAGGTCTGCGGGAAGAAAAGCTGAGAACGGACAAAGATTGTAATGTGAGTGGGATTCGACTGGGAGGAAGAAAAGAGAGAAAAAAAAAACAAAAAACAGATGGACTATGAGAGACTTGATTTTGGTGCTAAAAGTTCCCCGTGTATTCATGTGACATCCTAAAACAAATAAATGGAGGGGGTGGGGCTGACGGAAGTCATTCCACACACACAAGTTCCTGTAAACAAAGTTCCAGTAGACATAGCTTTAATGGTTTTGCTCTAGAGTACTTTAGACCTATCTTAGAGCACTCACGCCAAGCTTTTTATTATTTTTTTTCTGGGTTTTTAATTTTGTATAACTTTTCAAAAATTGGAGAGCAAATTTTGCTTGTCACTGCACAACAATATAAAAAAGCTTATTTAACTTATCAAAACGTATTTATTGCCGAAACCTATGCTTTTTTGTTAATTTTGTTCATATTTATCGGGATGATGAATCCATAGAATATATTCTTTTATGTTTAAATTATGATCTTCCATATTAATCTTAAGATTGTGAAGTGTCTTTTCCTTTTTTCCCCACAGTTTAATATATTATACTACAATGACATTTTTTGTAACTTTACACGTTTTTGGTTATTTTATTTTAAAAAATGAAAAATTAATTTAAAAAAATGCAAAAACTGTGTTTGGATTATTTATTTTAGAATTCCCTCCCCCCCCCTTCCTCTTCTCCTCTTCCCCTCCCCTGGGTCTTGCCTACCTGGGCTTTAGAATGTACATACCTGAGCTCTGTTGTGAGACAGTGTCGAAGGAAGACCTTTTTCTTCCTCTTTTTGTATAGATTCTTCGAGGAGAAGCCTTGGGCTTGAAGTGCCTATCTGAAGACATTCCAAATACAGTTTGTCTTTGCGTTTCTGTATTCCAAGTTTGGAGTTTTCCTTGCCAAGGTGAACGGGACTGGCACAAAAAGAATAATGAATGTAATTTTTTTCCCCTGTTACTGTTCACTACATTGCTTTTTCTTCCTCTTTGTGTGAGTTTTATTTAAAAGAGAATCTCTTTTGTAACAACTGTTTGCAGTTTAAATCAATAAACCCCAATTTTTTTCAAGAAACTGACAGTGGAGCTGGTTTTACTTGCCAAAATTGAGGTGTTGGTTTTAGACAACCACTCAAATGCAGATAAACTTTCCTCCTCTTGACCCTCAGGTCACACCTTGCAGGGTGTGCTCAGGAATTCCTTCATTCCTACCTGATGCAAAACGGGTCAGCCCTGCAAGCACATGGGTATGCAGCTCAGTGGCAGCAAATACCTGATGTCACCTACCCTCATGGCTTCTGACCCTCTTGTCTCAGTTTACTGAGTGCTTTTTCCACCTTAAGTCCCTTACCTCCTCCTGCAAACTTCTTCTGATCTGTGTAGCTTAAACTGTGGATTGGCTTTTGTTCTTCTGGGTGGCTCAGCCTCTTCCCCTTCAAGGAGAGCCTGTGTGTTCTTCGAGTGAGGCTCAAGTGGGATGTCAAAGAAAATAACCCAAATCTCAGGTCTGGCTTATTAGTGGCAGAGTGGCTGCTCAGTGTGTTGCATGGGCAGGGAACATAGACCCCCAGGAAAGTCTTGGAAGTGTACATGCAGATCCTGCTGATGCATTCAAGCCCTCATACCCCTTGAGGTATCAGTCAGCAATTTCAGAAACTTTCTGAAGTCAGTGGTTTTGTTTATGGACACTTCTTTGCCAGTGCTACTCATGATGTAAGTCTTGTGTTACCACCTTTGAGCTCTCTGCTGGAGCAAGCTTGGTGCTCTTCATCTGAAACTGTTCCAGCTCTCTTCCAAATCAGGGGGTGGAATATTGCTGCCGAACCACCGATCCTTCAGTTGTCTTGACATGCCTCAGTGTTCAGGAGAGACATTTCCTAATTAATATTGGAAAAGTTTATGCCAAACAAACACTGCAGGATACCTCAAGGCTTAGACCAATGTGCCTTCCCCACTGCGGGCTTTGTGCAACACACTTTCTTGTGTGGTCTGGCAATAAAGGCCAGCTAGGTGGAGAAAGGATGGTGGAAGAGGATCATGGCTAGCAGAAGCTTGTTTCCCTGAGCAGTACAGGAGCTGCACAGGGATTTTTCTTGGCAGATGCTGACATAACTAGCAAGCGATGCAGTCTCCATGCTGATCTCTGAGAGAAAAGGCTTGGACACAGCCCTGGTACCGTTTAGCAGCAGACAGATACCTTCTCCTGACTGCAGCCTCACCACTGTGTTCAAAGGCTATGGGGCCCTGTGTGACATCCAGGCTTCTGCCTGGAAGACCATGCCTGGCTGCAGCAAGCACCCAGGCCTGCCTCCATCCCCACGGCTGAAAGCTGAGCTGCATGCCCCTGAGGAGAGCCATATCTGATCTGGAGAGGATCTCAAGTCTATTGCAGGGTGTGCACGTGGAGCTTGAAACTGCTCCCTTCCTCTCTGGGCTTTCTGTGCAGCTCTTCAAACAAATAGTCCTTGCCCAGTTAATAATTGATGAAGAAAGTAGCTCTATTAGTTGCATAGTGCTATTGGTATGACAAACAACTGGGAAACTGTGCTAAAAGTAGGTCTTTGCTCACAGTACTTGTGTACTTCCCTTGTTCTTCCAGTGCACTGGTTCTGGGAAGCCAGCACCATTTCTTTCCTGTCAGTTTATTAATGATAAATGCTCTGTCACTCAGTGTTTTGCTTTTTGAAAATAATCTGGAGATAGATCACACAGGGGAGAAGAGCTGAACAGGCAGCATCAGATGTTTACTTTCTGTGTAAGTTTAAGAGAGGGATCACATGCAGGAGCCTCCAGCAGTGCAGGGGTTTGTCTGATCTGAAACTATTAGCATTCATTGTGGCTCAGATATATGGAGCAGCTACTCTGGAGGGACTTCACCTTCCTTGGATTTACCATGGATGAGTTGTCCATGCTGTTTCTTGTAAGGTTAGCATCTGTGTCCTATAGCAGTTTGCCATGGCTGGGAACAGCCTTATCAAGGCTCAGAAAGGTAAATAGCCTTTCCTGGCATTATGCTTTTTTGAGGCACATTTTCCTCTGGCTTGAGGGTTCCTCCATGCTCTGGCTCATTAATTTAGTGCACAGGCCTCTCCAAGTGGCCAGAAGGAAAGGGCTGGCCTGTGTGATGGTGCAGTTGGTCCTGATGTGCCTTCTGTCCCAGGGCAGGGACATGCACCCACAAGTACAAGATACCTGTTGTCCCATGTAAGGTGGCATGGCTGAGTATGCCACGGTGCATTTTACAGGTTGCACTTACAGCTTTTATTGAGGGCCAAGTGGGCACCACTAGTGACTCTTGCTGCTTCTCATGTACTGTTCCAGCCATGGATGTTTTCTGTGGGCTTCTTGTAAGAAGACTGGGCCAGTGCCCAGTTTTTGGTTTTGAAGTTGTGTATCTCTCGTGCTATACACCTTCAACATACCTATCTGTCTTTGGAAATTTTAGCCAGTGGGTACGGCTGGCTGTGCCAGTTGCTTCTTGGTAAGGAATAACTTAATGACTTTGATCTGCAGAGCTCCAGGTGGCTCAAATCTCACAGCAGTATCTGCCTCCCTCCTTCCTAATTCCTGTCACAGGTGTAGGTGTCTCAGTGACTGCACAGGCTACTCTCTTGCTATAGATTATATGTGGCACTCGCAATGAAACATCTTCAGTTCTGCCATTGGGGGCCGTAGAAATAGAAGCTGCCTCATTTCCTGAACTTCACTGTAGGTGAGGAGTGCAAAGTCAAATAGGATTTCTTCGCTGTTGCTGTTTTTAAAGGCAGTGGGAACTTTATAATATAGTTTCGGCCAACCTTTGCTCACTTGTACATAGGCATGGTGTGCCAGATTGCAAGTAACAAAAATGCCATTTAAAAAAACAAACAAAAACCCAACCCTGAAATGCTCTGCTTTCCTGGTCCTGGCAGAATTTGCCTCATCAGCATAGTCATGAAATTGGGAAGCAGAAAGGGAAAGAACCTGGAGAAGTGGAGAACAGCTGAAATATGCCTGGAGGACTGTTACAAGCTTGCTCAAATTTTCAGTCTGTACTGTTGCTGTGCAAAGAGGGCAATGGTCTGTGAATGGGACTTGTAGCTGCTGTTGCAAATCATGCCAGGATGACTGGGCACTGCCACAGCAGGCGGGACATGGTGGTGGGCAAGAAATGATGGTGTCACCATTAGAGGTAGGGAGCAAGGGAAGAACTAGAGGTAAGTCCACACAGCATAGGGATTGCAAGGGTGGGAGGGAGGGAGTCTTGAATCTGAAGACTTCTTAACTAGTGGTGTTTATATAGAGTAAATATAGTGTATAGTTGGGTATATATAGTGGTGTTTATATAGGATAAAGGGTAGAGAACTGGGTCTCTCCAGTGGGGCTCCAAAACAGTGGCATTGAAGGGAAGGTCTGGATAGTGTAGCCTGATGGATACTGTCTGATGACTATGCCCAAGGTTATGAATGACTATTAAGATGCAGTAATACATGCGAAAACCACAGCATGCCCTTTACACTTGCTAATTGCTGCAATTTGTGTGGCCTGAGTTGGGAAAAGCTGGCACGTGCTTGAGCCTGGAGAGAGCTTTGGGAGAAGGTGCAGTGGTCAATGTATGAGCAGAGAGGCTGCTAGCTGTAGTGCTGGAGGAGTTGCAGGGGGCTGGAGGCTGCAGGTGTGTCTAGCACTGGCACAAAATCACAGCCCCAGTACCTGCCTGGGATGGGGAGAGGGCCTTGTGTTTGAGAGAGGCTCCGCAAGCCCTCTGCAACTGCAGCTGTGGGGGGACAAACATGGAGCTCTGTGGTGTTGTACCCTGCAACTGGGGGAGGCACTTAGTGCTGTGGGAGGTGGTGTGGTGAGTGACCAGGCACTCTGGTTACAGGCAAAACTGTGGTCAGTGAAAACAGGCAGAAAAAAAAGTAAGAGTAAAGAACGGTGCCTTCCTTACTGAGGCCCCACAGAATAGGGGTCAGGAGGATCCTAGAGCAGAAGCAGTTTGGGGGGTATAAAGCAGCAAGGGACAGGAGGAAAAGAAGCAAAGCTACTGTTGGGAAGGAGTTTAGCTGGGAGGAAGGGGTAACATCCGTCACAGAGGGTCTTTCTGGGCCTGGGAACACTTGGGAGGTAGGGTGAGACTGGCTTGGTGGGAACACTGCAAGCGTCTGTCAGGAACTCATTGAACAGCCCTTGTGCTTGGGGCCAAGTTCAGCCCAAAACTTTAGAAGATGATTCTGCCTGGTGATGTAAAATGTCCTTTGTTTGGAGACTCTCTGGCCCACTAAGCAACGCCTGTTCCTCACAAAGCCGACGCTTATTCCCTAGAATACTTCCAGCGAAAAGAAAAAAATTCCTCTAAGACACTCTAAACCAATACCTGCTGTGACTAAGCCCTGTGGGCAGCTCCGCAGCTGATTTATATCCTCCCCCTCCAAACTGAAGGGGTTAGAGTGGAAACAGACGCCGCGTTAAACATAGCCGAGGGCGGGCGGCAAGGGGAGCGCTGGAGCGGGCGGGAGGAAGCGGGGCTGCGGGGCGGGGGG